>OZ010796.1:329045545-329576905 GCA_963932465.1 Maratus speciosus | reverse complement strand
ATTGCATCTGATAATGAAAAATTTGATAATTATTCATTATTTTTCAATACGGATACCTATTTATTTACCTATTTTCAAGTTAACATACTTGAGAAATTTAAAAGAGTTTGAAGGAAAAATAATTCGTATCAAACACTTTAATCAGTGATGAGATTTTAGACCTATGTAAAAACTAATAACAATTAATTGGGAGCTTGAACCGATTTAAATACCACTCATACTGTTTTAAGATGAATCCAGATAATTTATCAATACAAAAATTTAAATCAAACACTGATTTGAACTTCTTTTTACCCGACTGAAAAGAAGGGTTATGTGTTTCACGCGTATCTGTGTATGTGGATTTTTTTATATCCTCGAAACATTCCAACGGCTGGATGGATTTTAATGAATGAAGTCTCTATCAATTCGTCTTAACAGCCCGATGGTTATAGGCTAAGTTTTGTTTTTATAAATTCAAAATGGCGGTATAGACGAAATTTTTTTTTTACGCACCCTATTGAGTGGCATATCATTGGATAGGTCTTTCAAAATGAAGATGATGTTTCATTGACTATTTTACAGTCAGAAGCTCCGTTTAAATATTACACAACCTGGAAGTTGTGTAGGTAGGATTTCTAGCTTTACTGCAACTCTAACCATCATAGACCTCATCAAAACAGTGTTTATAGATAGGAACTAACAATTAAACACAACTTAAAAATCATCAATACAAGTAAATAAAAAAATAGGTAAGTAATATAATTCACATTGATGAGAAATAATTAATTAGTTCTCTTTTTTCGCAGTCGGGGTTTCTGATTTTTTAAATTTAATATTATTAACACTAGAACGTCCAGTTGGTGTCAATTCGACACCTATCAAATGACAAAATGTCGATTCACAGCAGAATTTTTTTTCGTAAAGTTATTTAAATTGTAATTAGAAAACTCGGTTAAATAAATAAGTGAAAGTGTTTTAAATAAAAATTCTGGTGTTAAAATGTTTTAATTAAGGTTGGGTAAAATTTCCGGACGTTCTAGTGTTTTAACTTTCCAACATAGTTGAAAAGGGCTTATGAAATCGGTTTATCTGACCGTGCTCTAACTCGCGTAAATATAGTCCGATTGCTATGACATGGATATATGTTATTCGGTATGACTATGGCATATCCGGTATTGAAAATGAAGTGTGTAGCATTTACGGTTCATGTAAAGAATTTCGTTACCATTGAGGTCTATGGTGAAAATCGTTTGCGGTGTATTTTATTAATATTACACTATTTTAAAGATATTGAAAGTGATATTTATCACTGAAGTGTACTACAAGGTTCTTACTATAGAGCATAAAATTTATCTTCATTTACATTTAAAAGAATTTGGCTTACAGAAGAAAATGAACAATAATTGAACTATTGAAGCCCATGAAAAATAATTGTTGGAAGTGCTTTTTCAGTTGTGTTATGCGTTTGCAAATTTAATTATTTCTTAAATTGTACTAGGTGCGTACAAATTGTAGATCCGATACAGGGATACACAAAAGTTTTCGACAACATCTGTTTATTGGCGGAAATTGCTGAATGGAAATATTCAACTGCGCTATGCTTTTAAACGAACTAACTTTTGGCATATTATATAATGTACCTACATATCCATAGATCCTATACAGGGCTGTACAAAAATATTGTATATTTTTCCGACTCTTCATGGTAATAGCAGAATATGGGTTTTCAAATGCATTATGCGCTTTCCATATTGTTCATTTAGACATCATCTTTCACCTAAGTAAACTGTGAAGTTCTGTTATAGTATTCTGAATGTGTTAGAAAGGGTTTCATAATCTATGCCGTACCGTACACGTGATTTTTCGTGTTTGTTTTTTTAAAGAAATTATTTTAATTTTACACCTTTTTAAAGTGACCCGCTCCCCCCCCCCCCCCCCAAAAAAAAAAAAAAAAAAAGAAAGAAAAGAAAATCTTCAGTTTTATTTAATGTTGTTTTCACTTTTAAAATATTAAATACAATTTTTTAAATAGAATTTATAGTATTTTGCTGAAAGAATTTAGAAAAAAATGCCTTTTCTGGTACTTCTGTCTAGACTTCTGTAAAGCATATTTCCCTTTTCCCATATTTTTCATTTGTACTTAAGTTAAAATGGGAAATATATTTATAAAAATGTTTTTACGTTTACGAATTTTGAAATTTCACAAACACAAGCGAATACTAAAAAACTGAATAAAATGGCAGAGTTTTCTATTCCCTCGAAACTAACTACTCTATGATTACCTGATTGCAATTTTCTTGCTCAATATATAAAAAACTAAAGCATTGAACAGAGTACGTTTCTTTTCGTCGCAACGTTTGATGGGGTAAGGTGCTCCCTCTCATGTTTTATGACTTCTGTCGGGAGTTAGAGGTTAGATGTCGGCGGTGGATGTCGTTGACATGTTTAATACCTTACTTATGCCTGTTGTTGAGATTCCCCTTTCTTTTGTTGATGATCACATAACGTTTGGGAAAGAAAGGCTGGGGAAGGGATTTATGACTACCATCGCGGTTTAAAAAAAAAAAAAAAAAAAAAAAAAAAATACATACAAACGTATCTTTTCATTAAACAAGGATTTGTTCTATAAGCGGAACCTGTACTTTACATTTCTGTTTTCGATAAATTCTCCAGTGAAACATGTTTATTGTTTTATAGGCATCGTGAATTAGTAATGTTTGACTCGTACCGTGAAATAGGAGGCAATATAGCCGGAAGGATTATTCATATTATCCCAAAATTACTTTGTCCTAATGAAAATGACAATGGTCAAAGTCAAGCGATCTATTTCCCACTTGCAGATAAACAGCTCTAATAATGTGAAAGAGAAAAATAGGCTCCGCTTTTCTGAAAATAAAGAGCAGGGAAAATATTTTTACTTGAACTTGACTTAAGACAGAAATTACTGCTATGAACGTAGAGGCGTTATTCTTTGTTATTTTGAATTACCCTAGTTCGCTGTTAATAGTTAAATAAAAATGAAGATAAAATTAAAATACAAAACCGAGCCTTAGCCATTAAACAATACAAAAAAATCCCTGCCGGCCCGGCCTACAGGCAGAGGTAGATTTCGAAGTTAAGTATATTAATTTCACCAACAAAAACTAAATCATGATTAGATATAAATCCACTTTAACAGTTTTATCTGCCTGCTTTTGACGAGTTTTTATTTAATTTTTATATAATAGCTGGTTTTATCAGAATCATGTTAAGGCGATATTAAAAGAAATACATTTGAAAACCAGATTTCAACAATTAGACATAGACGGAAAAGTAATCCAATTCTTTTGTACAGCTCTGTATATGATCTATAGATTTATATATTTTCTACACAGTATGCCAAAATTTAGTTTAGTTTGAAAACGCATAACATAATAGAAAATTCACTTTTAGTACTTTCTACCAATAGACGGAAAAGTACTTGAATACTTTTGTACAGCCATGTATATTATCTAAAGACTTTTATATACGCCATATATTAAGCTGAAATTTAATTGAGGCCAAAATAAGTGTAAACTACTGAAATCACACTTACAGGAATTGCTAGAATTGCTAACGATAGACAGCCATTTATTCAGTTTTTTGCTTAGCCCTGTATATGATTTTATTTATATGCTACAAACATCTCTGAGTATACTAAATGTAGTTGATCTTTAAAATGCATAACTCAGATTAAAAAAAGCACCTTCAAACAATTCGCATTCATTCTCAATAATGCTTACAAATTATTTTGTATAGTCCTGTATATGGTCTGTAGAATTTACATACACCACGTAGTGTGCAAAAAGTTAGTTGAACTTTAAACGCATACCATAACAGAAAACGCACTTTCAGCAATGTGGAACGAAAAAAATTAAATTTTTTTAAATCAAAAACGGGTAGGTGCCAAAAGTTGCCTTTATACTAGTACATCATCTGCGTGCAATATCACCGCTGAAAAAAATGGCTTGAGTCTGCGCTTTTGGTCCAAAAGTAGAAATTTTGGGTAAAATTTGACATTTTTTCAAAAAAATTAAAAAATTCCTATAGAGCTGGTTATTATTTAAAAGTGTTCTTTAAACCTTTATTATTAATGACTTAACATATTTAAACGATAAAACGATATATTTGTTCTGTATAACTGGAGCAAAACTGACAACTTTTGGTAAAAAAGGCGTTGCCACTCTGTTGTGTCATACAGCTGATTGTTGTTTAGAATACAGCTCTTACGTTGTTGCTTTCAAATCTACCCAGGAGGTATCACGTGGAGGTGGCTGCATTTCATGACACAACAGTGCATAACTCGGCCACCCTTCCATCTGAGCACAATGTTTTATTTATACACTGAATTGTGATTTTTTATCATAAACTGGCATAAGTTTGTATGTATCAACCTAGTCCATCTCTTCTTTGTATCCACAAACGTTGGGTGATGCTGCTGTGACACTCGTTCACGTATATTTCTACTGCTTGTGTATGATAAGGTAAGCAGAGTAATGCAGTGGAATTAATGGAATCTATTCAGCCGCCTAATATCTAGCCAAAATTGCATCAAGTTACTGTATAGTGATTGGGAGTTCTGTTCCTACAACATTTTACAACATTTAGGTATTTCATCTTTGAGTATACCATCATTTACTCTAACTCTTGCA
The DNA here is from genome assembly GCA_963932465.1 of Maratus speciosus. Taxonomy (NCBI): domain Eukaryota; kingdom Metazoa; phylum Arthropoda; class Arachnida; order Araneae; family Salticidae; genus Maratus; species Maratus speciosus. Next base: position 329,572,253 of record OZ010796.1, on the reverse strand, counting down.
TTTTTTATATGCTGATAAGCTTGTTGTTTAATGTGATGGCGATCGTCAGAGAGCATTGCAATACGAATTTGCTCTCGATGTGAAAAGCAACCATTGTCCTAAATAAATTTTTGTAGTATTTGTTTTTTGCCGTTTTCTGTGATGTTTAGTAGCCGAGTAATTTCCCATAAGTTTTTAGATCAGTTTTTTAGATGTGGACTACATTTGATGTAAACCATCCTGCGGCATAAACTTGGATTACATACTATGTAAGTGAACCTACAGACTCTGAAGGTCAATCAGTGCCTATGTAAAGACGAATAATTTTATTCGTCTTTGTGAGTCATCTTGCTTAGGATAAGTTTCTTGGGTTCCTATTCGCTTGTTCTTCTGAGCAATATCTTGATGAAATAACATTGCAAACGTTTAGCAGGTATTTCTGGTATATGCTGAGTACTCTTTTCTCGATTTCGGGAAAAAATGTTTGAAAATTACTCTCTATGGCTTCAAAAATTGAAATAAGAAGGGAATAGCATGTGGACAAAGATTTTCCTATTGGTCCGGTGAAACCCTGTGTGTTAGAATCTAATTTTTGCCAACGATCTTGTCTAATAAATGATGCAAAGGAAATTCACTGGACTTGGAAGTGGCATATGATCAATTATAATGGTTCATTCTAAACATGTCCCTCGCAGAATGGATGACAATGACGAACAGAATTATCCGCCTTGAAATGAGCATTCACTCACGTTCTACGCGTCTCTCGCGTCTCTACGTTCACTCAAAAAGTACTATGTAATCCAAGTTTGGCCCCAGGATAGTTTACAATCAAATGTAATCCACAGCTAAAGAAGGGATCTAAAAGCTCATGGGAAATTACTCGGCTACTAAACAACACACAAAACGGAATAAAACAAATACTAAATAAAGGTTATTTAAAACAATGGCTGCTTTGCATACGCAGAGGAAATTATTATTTCAATGCTCCCTGACGATCACCATCACATTAAACAGCTAGCTGCTCAGCACATAATAGTTGAAAGATGAGAGTAAATGATGGCATACACAAATTTGAAATATCAACAATCAACTTTGGAGAGGATAATTATATAAATCTAATTCATTGGAAAAGTGTTGTGGTAACAAAACCCCTAGTCAGTATGCATTTATGGGGTGCAATCTTGGTGAAGATAATAGACGGCTGAATATATTACATTAACATCATCCGCACTGTATTCAATATTTTGCATGTTCAGTAAACATTATCATGAACTAATTTCTTCCATGTTGCGAGAAAATAACGTCGAGTGAAACAAAAAAAAAAAAAAAAAAAAAAAATGAACCGTACTAAATTTTATTACAGACGTTTCTTAATTGATTATTTTTTTATGTCCAAGCAAAATCGCGATCTTTAAACTTCTGAAAAAAAACATTCTTATGATTAACATGATATCTGAAACAAGATATTTGGAAAATTATATATGTTTCATTAAATGTGAGTCAGTGTTATCAGTGTTAAATAATAAAGCAGTACATGACTTTTACAATTATTCAACCATTGCTAATCAATAGTTAATTGATAAGTTTTGAAATTATTATCGGGACAATATTCTTATTCCCTCGAAAGATAAACAAGTTCGAACTTGGTTATCTGCGAACGTAGATTAATCAATGAGTTAAATAAGATTAGATAAAATCTTTGAAAGGTATTTGTATTGAGAATTCCACCAGGTAACATGATCAAACAAATCTTAATTCTTACTTAAATTTAGAGAAATTTCAAAACTATTATATGGAAATTATTAAATAAAATTCCTTCCGAAAATATTTGTCGCTGAATATTGTGTAATTCACATAAGATTTTGATAAAAGTTCTTTGGATTAATATACGGTTCAACGAGTCAAAAATTTATTTTAACGAAACTATTTCAACTAAGTTATATGTATAACATTAAACTTAGATTAACATGATATCTGGAACAAGATATTTGGAAAATTATATATATGTTTCATTAAATGCGAGTCAGTGTTATCAGTGTTAAATAATAAAGCAGTACATGATTTTTACAATTATTCAACCATTGTTAATCAATTTTTGGCGCCCCCCCCCCTCTTCCGCAAAGTTTATTTACAAAGAGAATTTTACTAATTTTCTAATAATTGACTTATTTTAAAATTTAAAGTATGTAATCTTAAAATATGTAATACTGAACTACGTAATCTACAATGGCGAATCCAAGGGGGAGGTCACGGAGGTCATGACTCCCCTCTGAACACCAACAAAAATATTCTAAAGATCATTTTTAACAAAAAAAAATTATGTCCATTTTTTTTCTTCCCATTCTGACCAGAAAATTAGAGTTGTAACTTTTTACGACTGCTCTTTCATCTTCACCTAACACTTCATTTATAATGGCTGTTTCATAATAATAGAAGCCATCAGTCCACCAGAAGAAAATGATCCATTCTAAAGGTATAATCCTTCATTTGGCGCCCCTTCGTTCTGGCGCCCGGGGCTCTTGCCCCCTCTCCCCCCCCCCCCCTAGTTTCGGTCCTGGAACGTAGATTAATCAATGAGTTAAATAAGATTAGATAAAATCTTTGAAAGGTATTTGCATTGAGAATTCCACCAGGTAACATGATCAAACAAATCTTAATTCTTACTTAAATTTAGAGAAATTTCAAAGCTATTATATGGAAATTATTAAATAAAATTCCTTCCGAAAATATTTGTCGCTGAATATTGTGTAATTCACATAAGATTTTAGTAAAAGTTCTTTGGATTAATATACGGTTCAACGAGTCAAAAATTTATTTTAACGAAACTATTTCAACTAAGTTATATGTATAACATTAAACTTAGATTAACATGATATCTGAAACAAGATATTTGGAAAATTATGTATGTTTCATTAAATGCGAGTCAGTGTTATCAGTGTTAAATAATAAAGCAGTACATCACTTTTACAATTATTCAACCATTGCTAATCAATTTTTGGCGCCCCCCCCCCCTCTTCCGCAAAGTTTATTTACAAAGAGAATTTTACTAAGTTTCTAATAATCGACTTATTTTAAAATTTAAAGTATGTAATCTTAAAATATGTAATACTGAACTACGTAATCTACAATGGCGGATCCAAGGGGGGGGGGGTCACGGAGGTCATGACTCCCCTCTGAACACCAACAAAAATATTCTAAAGATCATTTAAAAAAAAAAAAATTATGTCCATTTTTTTTCTTCCCATTCTGACCAGAAAATCAGAGTTGTAACTTTTTACGACTGCTCTTTCATCTTCACCTAACACTTTATTTATAATGGCTGTTTCATAATAATAGAAGCCATCAGTCCACCAGAAGAAAATGATCCATTCTAAAGGTATAATCCTTCATTTGGCGTCCCTTCGTTCTGGCGCCCGGGGCACTTGCCCCTTCTCCCCCCCCCCCTAGTTTCGGCCCTGGAACGTAGATTAATCAATGAGTTAAATAAGATTAGATAAAATCTTTGAAAGGTATTTGCATTGAGAATTCCACCAGGTAACATGATCAAACAAATCTTAATTCTTACTTAAATTTAAAGAAATTTCAAAGCTATTATATGGAAATTATTAAATAAAATTCCTTCCGAAAATATTTGTCGCTGAATATTGTGTAATTCACATAAGATTTTGGTAAAAGTTCTTTGGATTAATATACAATTCAACGAGTCAAAAATTTATTCAAAAAGCTATTTCAACTAAGTTATATGTATAACATTAAACTTAGGTATTTCCTCACACAATCATATAGAATAAGTTGGATTTAGATTTAAAAAGGTAAAACTAGTTAGGTAAATTTACTATTACAATTCTCTTAAATCAAATATTTTATGTCTAACAATTTCCATTAACTAATCGTTGGATTAATTATTTTTCTTCTACCATGTTAATCACAATGTTTTTAAACTTAACTAAGTTTCAGTATGTATAAGATGATATGCTAATTAATTAAAGCGGAGTAGGTGAAAGAATTTTCATACAGTAACGGAACTCGATATCATTCCACATCAATTGTGGAAAAGGAATTTTTACACTTATTATTATTTAAGTGTTTATTCAGAAAAACTAGGTTATTATTATTTTTTTTTTATGATGACATAATTGTTAAACTACCGTTTTATGAAAGAAACTTCAAATAGTTCCTTTAGAAGGAAAAATTTTTCATACAAACATTATGCTTAAATCAAGTTCATTTTCTAAAAAGTTCTAACGCATTGTCAACTATGTGAATATATAGTAAATACTACAAAATATATAAAAACCGAGTCTAAAGAGATACTTTATTTATTTTTCATTTCAACGTTTTCTTTATTATTATTTCAATGCTATTATTATATTATTATTATTATTTCACTGCTATATTTTTATTTACGTACTTACTTTTTAAAGCAAATTTTACATTTCTTTTGCTTATGTGTTGTTAAGAAGAACTTAAATGTTTATTTTATTTTATTATTTTAATTTATTATTTCTCATTTTTTCAATGGCAACACTTTATTTTTCTTAATTCGGTGGCATTATCTTTATTTCTTTGCATATATTTATCTTTATTTGGTGACAACATATTTAATTTTATTTCGTCATATATATTTCGCTTTATTTAGTGCCAACATCTTTCAATTTTAATTCGTTATACACATTTCTCTTTATTCAGTGGCAACACTATATTAAACTTTATTCGGTGTGAACACTCTATGCGAAACTCTAACATCCCTTCTGGGGACAACACACATCAGAAAATTTTAAGCAAACCGCGACATTTTCTAAGTCTCGCTAATTCATTTCCACAATATATATCGTCATGTTATAGTACATTTCCTCAAAAAATTTATACGAAAACGATAAAATATGTTTATCTACGCATATCGACTTCTCGAACAACACACTTCAGAAAATTTTAAGTGAAAAAAAAAAAATTCGCCAAAATAACTGAGCGATTGTTTTTGCATGACTACAGATTTGTTAAACATGCTAGATTAACAAAAACATGCAAAGAAAACCACTTAACGGAATGTCACAAGAGACATTTTAAAATGGGACCGTTTTTCTGAAAGAAGGGTCATTTCACAAACATTTTGCAGAATATTAGAAAAATTTTTACTCTTTAGTTAAAAATGATATTTAAAAAATTAAGTTCTCAAAATTTAAAACATTTTTCCTGAAAAAAAATGTATATATATATATAATAAAGATCACAAGAAAAAAAAATCCGAAAAAATATACGCAAAAAATTTTCAGCTCCAAAATAAAAGTTTGTAAAAGAAAAAATAAATTCACAATTTTTTTTCTATCATCTGAAAAAAAAAATATTAACTTCCCAAATTTTTTTCTATCATACAAAAAAAAAAAAAATAAAATAAAATAAAATAAATTCTCAACATTTTTTAAAGGAAAACGAAAAAAAAAATTCGTAAAACTTTTTAAAAGAAAAAAGTTTTTCTATCACGTGAAAAGAAAAATCTTTAACCAAAATTTTTAACTCTTAACCATTAAAAAAAGTCTTTTCAAAATAAATCTCCCGCGCCCTAAATATCAGCGTACTCCTAAATATCAGCGTTTACACTTCCGCCGTTAACTAACAACACTTCCGCTACGCATTTCCGGTCTACTTCCGCTCAAAACGCTCTTATAAGCGTCGTACACTAAGATGAAAAAACTTCCGAATGACCTTCATTTGACCTTGAGAGCGTGCCGCAGGGCGTGGAACTCTTATATTCACACTACTTATGAGGCGGGTACAAAAATTTGTAGATAATATACAGAACTATACAAAAACATTAGAGTTTATTTTTGTCTATTGGCGGAAATTGCTAAAGGTGAATTTTCAATAATATTCAGTGTTTTCTAACCGGACTAAATTTTAGCATACTATGTAACATACCTACAAATATATAAATCTTATACAGAGCTGCTCAAACTAATCCGAGTTTTTTAACGAATATGGAGAGTAATTGTTGACGATAGGTTTTCGAACATGGTATGCGTTTTCTAAATTGTTTATTTAATATATCATATTTCATCTTTTAAAACGGTGAAGTTTCGTTACACTTTTCTGAAAGTATTGGAACGTGTTTCATAATCCATGCTTCATGCATGATTTTTCTTTCCTGTTTTACTTGGGGTAAAATTAATAGAATTGCAGTTTTTAAAAAGAGCTGTACATATAATAAATGTATAAGAAATCATTAAAATTTTTAAAACTTAAAATGAGACATAAAATGGGTTTTTTAACAATCGAACTTTATTTAAAAGAAAGGTTGGTTGGTTGTATTTTATGTCGGCCAATTATCTGCACGTGGGATATAGGCCCTAAGGGGGGGAGTGCCTTCCGTGGAGGTCTTTCCAAGGGAACCTAACCCGTATTAACGCTTGGAGAACCAAGGTTCGAAGAAAACCACGAAAACTCCGAACGATTAGGCCGACGGGCGCGATTGGGATCGAACCCAGCACCTCCCGTCTACCAGCTTCGAGAGCAGAACCTCTCGGCCACTGGTGGGGCATATTTAAAAGAAAGAGAAAAGTAACTGGGGCGAAGCTGCGCGTTTATGGAGATTGGTTTCATATAAAGTATCACAAAACGTATTAATTTAAAAATATTCATCACACTATTCAAAGCAGTTTTTAAATCAAGGAGATTTTAAAATAAATTCATTTATTTAACCCTTTCAGGGGCAAAGTACTTTTATCCGTAAAATACTGAAATCGTAGAATGACACCAGAATTTACAAACAAATTTATTTGGAAATGTGTAAAAGCTTTTCTTTATGTGCTTAATAAAAGGAAAATTTTCATTTCTAATTTCTGGTGATAATGTGGGATTTAGGATTTCAAATTAAGTGGTCCAGAAATGAACTACCACCCTTCAAGGGGTTAAATAGTGTAATTCGAGCATTAACAAAATACTAAGCTTACACATTTTTTAAATATGACTAAAATTTGCTAAATGCTTTTTCTTTGTCTTTTGCATCCGTCGAGTCGCTATAAGAATCTCTTATTTAAACCATTAGAAATTACATGGAATCCACTTTATTACAATTTATTTCTCATCTACCTAAAATAAAATTAAATAGTAAGGTTCGTTCTTGATATTTTTAGAGAATTTAAACTGTAAAGCGTAGAAGAAACATTTACGAAAAACTGTAACCCCGCAGTTACACAAAATTCCAGGAACTTTTCCACTTTCTTTAGCAATCATTTAGAGAAAAACTAATCAGAAATCTCAGAAAATAATATGTTTCCATGGTTAAGGGAAATGCTTCTGAAATAAATGGGTATTTGTCTACTTTCCCGTTGACTACACTCTATAAATAAATAAACTGTCGCCAAACAATGTGATTTAACGCAAATAATACGAAAGCGTTATGGTAGGTTTGATTTGAAATGCTGGGCTAACATGCGGCGTTCGTATTCCATTTTAATTTATTTTGTGGAGAAGACAGTTTTTTCCCCTTAATGAAGGATATAAGTTAGCTGCTCTTCCTTTTTTTTCTCTCGCATTTTGAAAATATATAAATGAATGAATAAAATAAAGTTCTGGGATTTTTCTTCTAGAAAACTTGATGCGATAAACTGATTTTAAGATTATGGGATTTTGTCTTAAAGCAAGTAATTTTTTTAACACATACCTCTGTTTTTGTTCGCATTTTGAAAATAAATAAATGAATGAATAAAATAAAGTTCTGGGATTTGTGTGCTCGACATCAGGTGTCAGCTTATAAGTCATCGTCAATATACAAGGACGAGATAACCACAAGGGAATTTAAAACACCATGCAGATAATTACATCCGGGAGCTCCACAAAGAGTGTGTAATAGAGCACGGAGCCAGCGAGAGTCGAACCCGAAACCCACCTACGCTCACAAGCGCTTATCGGTGTGGTGCCTTGACCACTCAGCCACGCGGAGCCCAGGTGTGTATTGATGTGCTTGATATGAGATTTTACCTACAAACGGACAAACAATGGCGATGTAGTATTAAAACTGTGATAAGAGACTACCTATTAAAAAAGGAACGTGGTTCGACGGCTCGAAATTATTTTGGTTCATATTTTCAAGGCTTTATCTAATTTTTAGTACATTATATAATGTTATATTTGGTATTTATGATTGTTGTGTATATGCTATGTATGTTTAGATTTTTTGAGTAAATAAAGAGCAATCTGGTCCTTCGAAACATCCGTTATTATTGGTGTTCATGCGTCCCTCCAGAAAACTGAACTATAACAATGGTATACAAAACCATAAAAAAATTAATTTTGATGTGAACAGCTTTATCCTGTTTCTGAGGGCAGGACATTTTTTGGCGGTGTGCTTTTCTGACAATCTCCGTAGTCAGGATAAACGGATGAGGCATTTGGCAACGGTTGTTGGCCAAAAATCGTGAATGTGTAACAAATGTGACGTCAAGTGATTGTGACGTCGCACAGTGGGGCAACATCCCAAAAAGCTGGCCAAAAGTCGAAAAATAAAGTTACTATTTAGGAAAATTTGACTATACAGATTGCTAGAATAATGTTTGGAGGGTCAGAATCTATATTTATAAAAAGGTTTTCGTTTTGCTTTGGCAACCTGTATCATTTCAAAAGTGACGCATGGAGGATTATCATCTGAGGCAAACAAAAAGAATAAAACAATGGTTATTCTAAACACGTGCTACATTTTTCCGTATCATCAGATTTTAATGTTTTAAAATGGATTCACACGATGATAGTGTGTACTTTTTTTGTGCATGTTACAAAAATTATATTAAGTACATAAAAACTAATAATTTCATGATTATTTTTTCTAAGAAATTTTTAAAAATATATTATTTTTTTGCTTTTAAACATCAAAAAGTTTATAAGTTCCACTGTGTTCCGCAACGACATATAATGAAAACAATAGCCTGAACTATTATCTAATGAATCATGAAAAAACCAGCTGCCAAAAACTGCCATTCTGCATTTCGTGCAGGTTTTTGCAACTACAAATAAAAATATCACTTTTTCAGTCGTTTCAAAAGCTATCACATTTATTACTTTGCACAGTAATTTAGCTGGCAAACATTTTTGAAATTTTTAGATTATTCAGTTTTGTGATAGAGTATTATGTATTATATTACAAATAACTATTATAATCATAAGAATAAAGGAATTTGATAAGCAATATTAGTAACAAAAAAATGAAAAGAATTCTCTATCATCGATAAAATAGAAATACATTTTCCTATCTTTATAGCTAATAATTTTGTGTATTCTATCGTAATTAGAAGAATTATCTTGTCAAATGCAATCTTTGCTAGATCATACTGCTGAACGTATTTTATTAATGCAAACGGAAATTATTAAGAATCTGACTTCCGAGAACATTAGCAATCTGAATTTGATTTGTAAGTGGGGATGTGATAGTACAACTAGTCAAATTACTTTTAAACAAAAATTTAGCGTTGATGATGGTAGAAATTAGGTTCAAATAGCTTTTTCACTTCTCTGGTGCCACTAGAGCTCGTAAGTGTTGCGAATAATTCAGAAATCTTTATCTGGAAAACGAGATATTCATCTCCTTGATTTTTTAAGCCCGTCAGAATCCATTTTTTGCACGAAAATATTGAAGCTACTGTCAGTGAAATGGATTATATTACAGGTCAGATGAGTAAACTTATTACTTTTAAAACAATCATTGATAGAAAATAAGTAGGCGTTAATTACAAACTAGCTTTAACGATGATTGATTGTAAAATTTTTAATGCAATTACTAGTAATTTGTCAACTCAACGTTGATACTTATATCGGGGAACTTCAAAACAGTTTAATAATCTTGATGACATTTTCAAACTAAAAGTGAATGAAAATCATTTACAATTCGGGATAACGTTACATGCCTGTATAAGTTGTTTTGAGTGTAGCTTGCATTTGGCATGCAAACGGGATATAAGGGAATGACAAGTGTGCACTCCTCACAAGAAGAAAAAAATTAAAATTGCAAAACAAAATTTACAAAAAATATTCCGTTTACAATTAGGACTTCTCGTCGATAAATCAAAGCTCGGATTTGGAAGCACAAATGATTATAATACAGCTCGTCGATTCTTTGAAAACGCAACTATTTCTGCTTCCATAAGGAGCGTAGACGAAGATTTGATCAAACGATTCCACGTCATATTACAAGTAATTTCTTAACATTCATTTGATCAATTTTGTGGATTATTGCTCACAAACAGCTTGTAAATTTGTCGAATTGTATTCCTAGTTCTATATGCAAACTTCAGCGCACAAACTACTTATTCATGGCACAGAAATAATAGTCTTCTCATTATTGCCTGTTGGGAAAATGTCGGGAGACGCTCAAGAATCGTGCAACAAATTGATCAAAAGGTGTCGAGCAGATTTCCCCCTAGATTTCTCCCTAAAATGCAGTAGGACGTAAACAATGGAAGATTTTTTTGCGGCTTTTAATGTTATCAGACCCCTTCATTTAAAGCTTACGTAAATTGCCATTAAAGAAATTAATATCCTTCCCCTAGAGGCACCGAAACTTCTGTAAAATATTCCGACACCTCCCCTTCTGAAGAGTCTACTTAGTATACTACAGATGATTCAGAAGATGAATTTTACAATATCCTTTCGTTTTATTTTAATAATATATAGAAATTAAACCTTGTAGTATTTTATTTTTCATTAATGTACTTAATTGTATTTCACAAATAAATATTCCTCGTTTAATTTCGATTAAAAATATCTTAGTTCCTTGAAAACACCTTGTAACGTTTAGCCTCGAAACTTTTAAATTCCTAAACTCGAAATATTTTATTTAAATCTAATTGTTTTTATTTTTAATTCGCCATTTTTTAAAATTTAATTTTTTAATCGTACTTAGCAACCTCAAAAGCACCTGTATACGAAATTTCACAGAAATTGAATAACTTTCAAAGAATTTTAATTTTAAGTCAGCCATATTGGATCCGCCATTTTGTTTTTTGGAATTATAATTTTAGAATCGAGGTCAGCATTCTGAAAAACACCTGTGTACGAAATTTAGTGGCATTTAAATAACATTTTCATATTTTGGCAAGCTTTTCGGGATTTTGCACCACTGTGCGTCGTGCTTATTTATTTCTGGATCTCATTCCCATCGTTTGGCGACAGATACTTATTATGGAAAGTGGTTGACGAGAAAATAGATAACTACCAATAAAAGGGCCTTTTTTTTGTTCATAAATTTCGGAAAAGAGTTTATGGTTAATTTCTTAGACCTAGTGGTTTCTGCAGCTTCCTGATTAGTTCTTCTAAAGAAATCTATAGATAAGTGAAAGGTTTTCAGAACCGCAGTTAACTAACAGGTTACACTAAATTTTCTTAAACGTATCATTTCAGAAACATTTCTGTTATTTTTTTTACAGTGTTACAGTGTTCTTCTGTTATTTTTTACATACATGGTAGAATATGACATAACATTTATCGAGTTCATTGGAATTTTGGGAACTATTAGAAACAAGAATACCAGTAAATGTTTTCAAATTAATAATTGTTTTTCATTAACGTCTAACAGCACTTTGACGTCCTGGAATTTAAGGCTTTTTGAGAAATGTTACATTAAGGAGTGCATAGTGTTTATAGAACTCCACATTTTATAAACACCCTGTGTTTTCTTTTCCTTCCCGCATTAAACTAGTATGCTATGGGCACCAAAAATCTTTCTTCTATATCAATCAAATCGCCTGCAACTAAAATTAGATGACAATCCAATCGTTCTTGAGATATAGTATAACCATCGCGGAAATCGTGAAAAACAAAGCGAAGCAGAGACACCTGTTGAGCGGTATACACTTAAACATAATAAGGATCTGTTCATACTAACAAAGAAGGTCTCCACACTGGGCATAATCACAATATTTTGAAAAAATACCAATTAAACTACTTATGTATGTAATAAAGGATCAGTCAAATTTAGCGGCAGAATTACAGTAGAAAGTCTGTAAAAAAAATAAAATACTTTCGAGTATTTGGCGCGAAAAGACGAAAGCGTCAAGCGATTTGGTGAGCAGCAATTTTCCTCGCCAAAAGCAAACGATTTTAATGTGAGTGTAAAAAGTATTTAATGAATTTAAACATAAACAGTGAGAGAGTTTAATAAATACATTTTTTCGTATTACATATTTATGTTGCTTGTTAGTTAATTTTATTTGGAAACTCGCATTGTTTTCCGAGAGAAAAATTAAGGATATATACGAGATCTCTGAGGAGATCTGGAGAGGAGATCACTTTTAGAAGAGTTTAGCAGAAGCTAAACAGGAAAAGAGGTTCTTCAACCTGAAGGAGAGAAAAGTTTCTCTCTAGGCTTTTCACGGGATTATCTTTCGGAGGTCGCTCCGAGAAGGGAGGAGATTTGTTTCTCTCGACGGCAACAATAGCCGATCAGCTGAGCTACAGCTGGGAGCATCAGCAAGAAAGCTGAACGCACGGAACACTGCTTGTCCGGACATTTATTTACTTAGAAGGTACCATAGTGTTTCCCAGAGACTCTTGAATTAACTAATCTGGACTATGATTTGTTATCCGGTCAAGGACTTTTATTAGATATTCTTACCTTACAAAAACTTTATTTCATCAAACTAACTTCTTAAGTAATTTGTTGTGTTAGTGTAGACATTGTATTTAGCCAAGATTTCTTGTTGTTTTACGAGAATAAAACCTTTAATTTTCATCTTAACTAAAACCTTTGTCATCACGCCTCTGAAGAGATTACGTCACGCTACCGCCCTCATCTGAGGCCCCACAACTGGTGGCATCTAAAAAAGAACTTTGATACTAAAATAAAGTGGCGGTGAGGCAGTGGAAATCTGATATTGAAAGACCCGTGTGCTAACCAGCGGACAGCAGGACGAAAAAACAACTGCAGCGAAGGACACAACAATCAAGCTCTCCAAGAAAAGGCAGACGGAACTCCAAGAGATCTGGGATTTATTCGGGAAGAATAAATGGGGATTTTTTTTTTCTAGTACTAAGAATAGAAAATTTTCAGGATTAAATTGTGCTTAGGGGTGAAAAAAAAACCCAAAGGGAAGAGCTTTTTAAATTTGGATGTGCAAGGATACAATGTTATTTATAGATTCGAGCAGGAAAATATTTTATTAATTGTTGGTCATTATATAAAGAAATTTTCTAAATTTATGAAAAGTATTGGTAGCACTGGATCAGGATTGCAAGGTGTGCTCAATCTTGAGGAAATTTAAGAGTTTTTCAAAAAGTTATATGTAGAATTGGTATACAATTTTTAGATACTTTGTTTCATTTTGTGTGCATAAGGATTTCAAAGCTGAATTTATCTTGCATATTTAACAGAAAGAGAAGGCATTCAAATAGTTTTTTAGTATATATCAAATTTATTCTTTATGTTACTGTCTGTATTCAAAAGGTGTTTATAAACGTATTCATAGCATAATTTAAAATTGATAGGTTGATTTTTTTTTCTTTTTTACATGTCAGGTGACAGGATTAAATTCTCTTTGATATTATTGTTATAATTTGAGTCAAACTTAAGTGTGTACAATATGGCAAAAATTACGGCACTAAAATATTGTAGAAAGATTGATTTGCAAAAATTAGCAGACGAGCTGGGGGTAAAAATTGAGGAAGGCGACACGATTGCAATAATCATTCAAAAAATTGAGCAGGCAAATGATTACGATGAAGAACTGGCTGTGACGCAAGCTGTGTACACTGTTCAGGACAGGGAGGAAACTGCAGCTAGAGAAAAAGAAAAGGCGGCTAGAGAAAAAGAAAATGAGAGGCTAAAAAGAGAGGAGAGAGAGAGAGAAAGAGAGAGAGTATGAGAAAGCAAAACTTGACAGAGAATTCGAGTTAGAACGATTGCGGTTAACGCAAGGCGCGGAGCGAAGTAGTTCGAGTGCTAGCAACAGATCCGACAGAGGCCCTAAAATCCAAATCAAATCTATCATGCATAATTTTGACCCAGAGAAATCTGACATTACACTTTTTCTGAATTTATTCGAAAGACAGGCAGAAAGGTCTGGTATTGAATCAGAGGATTTAGTAACGCATCTTTTAGCATTACTGCCAATTGATATAGTGGAACTTATATTACGAGAGGACAAAGAAAAAGTAGACAATTTTAATTATGTCAAATCAGTTCTATTGACAAGATATAGATTAAGCGCAGAAGCTTATCGCGTAAAACTGCTTCGGCATAAAAAAAATCCGACCAGTCCATGGAAATATCTAATATTTGAGCTAAATAGATTTCAAGAGGGGTGGCTCAATGGGTTAGAGATAAATACGATAGAAGAGCTCAAAAGCTTACTAATTACGGAGCAAATAAAAAGAAGGGTGCCGACCGAAATGAAGGAACATTTTATCGACTCTTGGGCTTCGTACAAGAATCCGGACAGCTTAGTCAAAGATTTGGATGGGTATGAAACGATAAAGGGTATCTTCAGAAAACCATGAAATAATAGCCCCCCCCCATCGAAAAAAAGATTTGAAAGGCCCAGATACGCCGAAAAAGAGGCAGGAAAAACCCCGGAAATTAAATTAAATTGGAGGGATAAAAATGAGAATAAAGAAAGGGAAAATATATTTGATAAACCTAGGAAAAATACTCGTTTTAATTGCTCAAGTCCAAAACATTATAAACGGAATTGCCCAGAATTTAAAAAAAGTGAAAACTCACACAAGACTGTGCATAATATCAGTAAGGAGATAAACTTAGAGAAAGGTTTTGAACCGTATCAGAGTCGGGGTAAAATAAACGGCGAAGAAATCATTATATTAAGAGATACGGGTTCGACCGTGGACATTTGTCCGAATAAATTAGTTAAAACTAATCAATTAATTGGTCAGGTCAGCTGGGTAAGACAGCCATTAGTTCAGGATATGCGGTGTCTTCCTGTAGCAGAATTAACGCTAGAATTATCCGATGAAATCACTGTTAATACGACAGCATTAGTGGCAGACAAAAATTCCGACATAAATTATTATATCTTAGGGAATGAAACCCAAAAATTAATCGAATCAAATAAGAGCACAAAACCCGAAATTATAAATGCCGTAATGACACGGAGTAGAACCAAAACTCAGCTGGAAAGCGAAGGCTCAGGCTGTCAAATTCAGGACGCGAATCAGCTGGATAAAGATCCATCACCGGACAATGGGCAAGGCCCCACAAAGAGTGCAGAAACGGTAGATAACAATAGAGCGGAATCGGACAATTCAGGTGAAGAGGGGAAGGAGCAACCAATTTTGCTTCCGGACCTAGTCGTAGATGAAGCCTTTTCTTTAAGTAAGGTGGGGAAAAAAGAATTTGCGAACGAGCAAAAGACAGATAATACCCTGAATGAGATTAAGGAAAAAGCTCTTAAAAAAAGTCGTTCTTCGAGTACAGAAACTCCTTAATAATAAGAAAAACTATCATAGAGGCTTAGAAAGATTTCAATTAGTTGTACCAACGAAGTTCAGACAGGCTATTCTTAGCGCTTGTCATGAGAATACAGCATCCCATTTGTGAGAAAAAAACGAAGGACAAGCTTTTGAGATATTTCTTTTGGCCAAACGTCATAAGGCAAACGGAAGAATTCGTGAAATCATGTCACCACTGTCAAATAGTTGGAAAGTCGGGAGAGAGAAAAAAGGCCCCTTTGATACGTGTACCAGTCATAGCAGAGCCTTTCTCAAAGCTATCAATTGATTTCGTTGGACCCCTACCAAAGTCCAAAAAGGGGAAACAAATATTTGCTAACGGCGTTATGTGTATTTTCGAAATTTCCAGAGACGATCCCGTTAGAAAATATTCTCTCAGAATCTGTAGTGGAGGCGCTTATGCAAAACTTTTGCAGACTACGTAAAAGACCTACGTAAAAGAGGTACAAACAGATTTAGGGCGGTCCTTTACGTCATGTCTTACGACATCATTTTTAGAGAAATTTGGAGTCAAGCTAAGGCATTCAAGTGTATGCCATCCGGCCTCAAATAACGTTGAACGGACGCACAGGACAATCAAACGGCTGTTAAAAGTCATGTGCACAGAGAGCGGAAAGGATTGGGAGGAGAATATGCCCCACGCACTACTAGCATTGAGAAATGCGGTCAGCAACTCAACAGGTTTCAGGGAGCTCGTTTTCGGTAAATATTTGAGAACACCGGAAACATTGTTATACGAGCAGTGGACAGGTGACAGTCAGGAGCCTGAGCTAGTCACAGAATATGTTTTTGGGCTAATGAATCGGCTAAAAAGATGTCAGGAGCTGGCGGACGAAAATATGGTAGTAAGCAGGGAAAAACGCAAAGCTTGGTACGATAAGAAGGCGGCCGAAAGGGAATTTAAACCAGGGGACCAGGTACTCGTATTAATAACTAACAAAGCAAACAAGATGTCAGCGAATTGGACGGGACCAGGTAAAATTACCGCTAAGATTTCGGATACAAATTATATCGTAGAAGTCCCAGGTAGGCGCGAAAAATCGCAAATTTTTCATGTAAATCTACTGAAACCATATGTACAGAGAGTAGAAAAAATAAATATATTAACACACGAATGTGATAATTTAGAGGACTTACAAGAGATGGAAATAGCATTTCATTTAGATGGGCCACACAGTTATAACTTTGGAGAAATTGTAGGGGATAGCAAATTAAAAGAGAGATGCAACCCCGAACAATTGCAGCAACTAGAAATCTTACTGGGGAGTTCAGGGAGATTTTTTCGAATAACCCAGGGACTACGCACATGGAAATCCATGATATTGAAGTCACAGATAACAAACCTATAAGAATAAGACCCTACAGAATGTCGCGCAGACAAGAGGAAATTTTAGAAAAGGAAATAAAAAGAATGCTGGAATTAAATATTATAAGGGAAGGGGAATTGGACTACTATTCGACCATGATCTTTGTGGAATCAGCTGGTAAGAATCCTCGCTGTTGCATAGACTATCGTAAATTGAACTCGGTAACCAAAGTTGAATATTATCCACTCCCTAATATTGAGGACAAAGTAGAAAGAGTTTCAGCAGCTAAGTACATAACGGTGCTCGATCTGACTAAAGGATATTGGAAAATACCGATGACGCCCCAAGCTCAAAAATTAGCCGCATTTGTTACAAACACTAGGACATATTTCCCACTGAAGATGCCATTTGGGTTGATCAATGCGTCATTCAGATTTTCTAAATTCATGGCAAAAATGCTGAAAGGGTTAGTGAAGTTTTGTCTGCCCTATCTCGATGATATGGCGATTTTCTCAGAGACATGGGAAGAGCACCTGGAGCATCTCAGAGCGGTACTTACTAGAATAAGAGAAGCAAAGCTAACGGTAAAAATAGCAAAGTGAAAATTCGCGCAAAAGACTGTGAAGTATTTAGGGCACATAGTGGGAGAAGGGCAACGGTGGCCGGCCGAAGCGAAAATCAAAGCGATCACCGAATTACAGCCACCTAAAATGAAAACAGAAATCCGCAGATGTTTAGGAATGGCAGGTTATTATTCGCGCTACATAAAAAATTATGCCTCGATTGTAGAACCACTTACAAGGGCACTAAAGGGAAAAAAGAAAAAAGAAAAAATAGTATGGAGCGAGGAAATGAACAGGGCATTTGACACTTACAGCGGGGCCTGTATTGTATACTCCCAACTATAACGCAGAATTTATAATTCAGACAGATGCGTCAAATTCAGGGGCAGCAGCAATACTCGCGCAGAGACAAAATTCAGAGGAGCATCCCATTATTTATTTGAGCAGAAAATTTACGGAAACGGAAAAAATATTCAGCGCGACAGAAAGGGAATGTGCAGCAATAATTTTTGCCATAAAAAAATTGAGGCATTACATTGACGGTCAAAAATTTCTGATCGAGAGTGTTCATAACCCATTGACGTTCCTAAAAAACAATTCAGGAAATAATCCTCGTCTTCTCAGGTGGGCATTAACCTTGCAACCCTACCAGTATGCAATTAAATATAGGCCTGGCAAAGAAATAGCTCATGTGGACTTCTTGAGCAGGACAGAATAGTATACAGAAAAAAAGGGACAAATTAATTGTATATAGTAAAACTTTTGCAATTTTCTTGTGTTTTGTAATGTGTATTTAAAATGGTATTAGTATATAGAATATTGTACAAAAATTTGGTAGGAAGGAAATCTGTAAAATTTTAAGAAATGGACAGGTAGGCAGTTAAATATAGGGGTTTTTTTTGTTTATGTGAGCCACTCAAAAATATTTTTTTTGAGCTGCCCTCTGTGTTCAAAATATTCAGTCCTGCGGCCAGAATATTATCTAAAAGGGGGCGTGTTGTGGAAACTTAGCCTTTTCACAGTTTCCACATATATGCTACAGAATCACGGCCTATGGAAACTCCATGTATTCGGGAGTGATACTAGAAATTTCGTCTAAGTCTCAGAGTTTGCCGATAACTTAAAAGTAAATAACTTCAGTGCGATCGATCTTACGAAGATGACACTTTGGAACATAGTACATAAAAGGAGGACCACTGGTTCCCACTGGTTCCCACTTTGTAACACCGAAATATGCCGTTAAGTGCTTTTTGACATTGCATACTTTGACAGGAGTGTTTCGTGTGCAAAAAGGGGGAAGGGCCCCCGACCAGCCACTAGAAGGTCAGCTGTCAAAAGGATCTTGACAGGCGAACCAATGACAGCGGAGGTTGGAAACTCGCATTGTTTTCCGAGAGAAAAATTAAGGATATATACGAGATCTCTGAGGAGATCTGGAGAGGAGATCACTTTTAGAAGAGTTTAGCAGAAGCTAAACAGGAAAAGAGGTTCTTCAACCTGAAGGAGAGAAAAGTTTCTCTCTAGGCTTTTCACGGGATTATCTTTCGGAGGTCGCTCCGAGAAGGGAGGAGATTTGTTTCTCTCGACGGCAACAATAGCCGATCAGCTGAGCTACAGCTGGGAGCATCAGCGGGAAAGCTGAACGCACGGAGTACTGCTATTCCGCACCTTTAACGGACATTTATTTACTTAGAAGGGACCATAGTGTTTCCCAGAGACTCTTGAATTAACTAATCTGGACTATGATTTGTTATCCGGTCAAGGACTTTTATTAGATATTCCTACCTTACAAAAACTTTATTTCATCAAACTAACTTCTTAAGTAATTTGTTGTGTTAGTGTAGACATTGTATTTAGCCAAGATTTCTTGTTGTTTTACGAGAATAAAACCTTTAATTTTCATCTTAACTAAAACCTTTGTCATCACGCCTCTGAGGAGATTACGTCACGCTACCGCCCTCATCTGAGGCCCCACATCATCTATAAAAAATACTTTCATATATTTAAGCGTATTCCAAAATAAAGGCAAGATTCATTTAGCAGTTATTCATTTCAAACCAAGGAATTCGTCGTTTCCATAGCAACAAAATTGAACCGACAGCGCTCAATTGGACTTAATTTTGAGATATTGAAACAATTTTAATTTTGTTTTAATTCATAAAATTTGATATTTATCTTTCATTATAAATACATATATGACAAAACTATAGCTAAATCAAACTAAAACTGACAAAACTACAGTTATTTAAGTTAAATTTATTTAAACAAGTTCAATATGAAATATTTTTATCTTAAAGAGTATTCGACATGAAAAAGTATTTTTCGAAATTTCATTTCATCGCCAACCGATGATAAATCGCCATATAAACGAAATTTTCATTATTTTTTTACGAACGTTCTATCGGGGTTCCGCCAAAATTTTTTTTATAAACATATATATCCACATGAGACGAACACTCTGTAATTTTTTCAGATTTTTCTGAATATGCCCGTATGGAGACCTTCCTTGTAAGGTCTAACAGAATATGAAGCTTGATGAAATTCCGTGCATGAGTTGTTGAGATACTATAGCTATCGCAGAAATAGTAAAAAAAAACAAAGCATAGCAGGGCACCAGCTGAGCTGTATATACTCAAATCTAATAAGGATCTATTCATATCAAGGTCTAACAGAATATATAGTTTGATGAAATTATGTGCATTAATTCTTGAGATATAGCAATGGCGAAAAACGTAAAAAATGCAGCATCGCAGCGCCACCTGCTAGCCGATTTACACCAAAACCTAATACACATCAATTTATGTCAAGGTCTAACTTCATCTGAAGTTTGATTAAATTCGGTGCATTAGTTTTTGAAATAGAGCGTCCACAAATCTGTGTCATATAGACAGACACACAGACTCACGGATAGGCATTTTCTAAAACAGTCAAATCGTGTTCAAAACTTTCTAAAACATATAAATCCGTCGAAAACCGGAAGTCGAAAATTTTCACAAATCCAATACTTTATTTTTGTGAAGATAGAAGAAATATGTAGCTATTGTTAAAAGAAAAAATATTGTTTAGTGAAATCACATTGATTAAGAGTAAAATGTAAATTTTTAACAAAAAATATCGTCATATTAAAGGGTCCTTCCATACAAACTGAACAAAAAATTAAAAAGTTGTGGGAGCATAGTAACAGATTTTAATAAAATTTGATATACAGATTCAATTCATATTTAAATAGAGTTATGTAAAAAACCCTGACGAAAAAAAAAAAATATTTTGGCAGTCTGGGCATTTAAAGAACTTATGTCATAGAATGACATGTGTGCAATCGTTCAAAATTGCAAGTTTGAAGTTACATTTCTTGAAAACTATATTTAACATAAATTTAAAATATTTATAATATTACAATCTCTGGAAAATTATCTACTTATTTATTTAGTAACAATAATTTGGTAACACTATGGTTAATCTTAAATTGGTTGTAAAAAATGAAAATTTGTCAATTTTGAGAAAAGTATAAAAAATTATAAAAATCAAAGGAATTTAAAAATATCTGTGAAATTGATGCCTGAAGTAGTTTTTATGAAAATCACATTGCTCAACTTAGGAAGTTGCCATTTATTTCCTTCATCTTCAAAATAGGTTAGAAACTTTTAAAAGAAAATTACGAAATCACAATTTTTCCTCTTATGTAGGCACAAAAAATTAAATGAAATAAAATTCAGACATCAACAATATTGAATAGGCATAAAAATCAATAAGCCTATGTGATATGCTTGAAAAAATTCACGATTGCCTTTTGATTCCCAACACAACAGAGTTACGTTCAAAAAGAAAATATTTGTTACATTCTATGGGTTATTTCATGACTGTGTGACATAGAGAGTCTGTTGACTGTATATTTTTTCATCTTATAACATTAAGAAATTAATGTTTTGTAAAGAATCACGATATCTCTTAAAAAGACCCATAAGGATATGTTTTGGCTTTCAATTAGATAATTTCTGTTTATTATGTGGAGAGTAATTGAACTTTAAAATATGAGCGACGTTTGTGACCATCTTGGAAATGAATTTTCTTTTCTACTTGCAAATATTTCAAATTTCTGTTAATGGTCGTAACTTAAAATTATTTAAAGCAAATGAAGGGCTAAAGTACATTAATGGACTTCTATTTCCTAAAAGGAGGATATGTATATTTATTTACTCACTTTATGTTCAGTGAGGTATGTAATATAAAATATGTATATTTAAATAAACATAGGAACTTGAAACTCAGTTAATATAATATGTTCGCACACATGAATAACATGTACTAAAAAAATCAATATAAGAGTAAAAACAGATGAAAATATTATTATGAAATTGAATAATATTTTATCTGATCTTAAGAAAACACATATAAACATATACTAACATAAAATGCTTAAGAAAAAGAAAATCAGTCAACAGTTATGGAACAGATTATATTTGAATGTCTTTTGAAATATTTCCTTAATCTGGTTAAAAGTGTGTTGTTCGATTTTGTAAGATCTGCCCGTTAATGATATTGCTGTAACTGGTATTGTAATAAGTATATTTTCAAATGGTATCCAACAAAGATCATATCTAATGGACCACGAAAAATGTAATGAAGATCCCATATGGTCCACTTTTAGCAGTGTACGGTGTTATTAATCACAGAGACATTTTGACTGGCTTTTTGTGTTTAAAAGGATCATAGCAGATTTGTCCAAATAAGTGTGTGTACTTCTTCAAATATACATGTTCATGGTGAAGACAATTTTTTTTTCAATTTCTTTACCCAATCTCAAGTGCAATAGTTCTTTAGCCTTATATGAAAACGCACAAAGTTCTTTAAAACCAGTAATTTTCACATAATGGGTGTTGTGGTCTCTTGTTGAGGTCTCTTGCGATCATTCTCCTACATAACAATTTGAATTAATCATTCCTATCTCGTTCCTATCACAATTAAAAATTATCGGCTTTTATCATGGAACTATTAATAAAGAGGAACTGGCATAGCCTTAAATTAGTGAAGCTTCAACTGTTACCGCTTGCACAGGGGTTGATTACCACCGAGGAAAACCTTAACCAGTAAATTTAAATAGAAATATTTTGTTTGTTTAAACACTTTATTGATGCAAAATTTCAGTCATAAATAATGGAAGAAAAATATATTTATTTTTACTGGTAGAAGTTTAATTTGCCGGTAGTCAGGCCCTGCGTTTCCGCCATAGTGTGACAACCAAGAAAACCTCCCGTTAATGCCAGTGAAAAAGATTATAAAGCCTGGACAAACTGACACCAGAAAAAACAAATAGAAGTTTTTACTATATTTGTGAGAAAATATTTCGATGAATAAGACGCTTAAATGAGGCGAAATTTTCTATTCAAATTTACTGGTGGGAAGTTTCCCCTAGCTATAATCAGAAACTGTTGATCCGATTTAAAAAGTATCATCTTGTGATACGCCATCTTGTGACAACGTCCCCCGTTATTTCACTCGCAACTGGTAGACAGTACACCGCATATCTCCTCCTCTTTATTTATAACTCCATTGCTTTTATAAAGACTGAGAATTATTTTTCAATATTTCTGGAAACTATAAATATATATAGTAAAAATACAAACAAAATCCAGGTACATTGTACTGACTGTTTTTTAGACACATGAAAAAAAAAAGTTTACAAGAGTGATTTTAGAAGAAATTTAAAACTGCCATCTATATTAATTTATGATTACTATATAATTATTTGTTCAAATCTACATTACTTTAAAATATTCTTGAGGTAAAAATAAACTGAAGGTAAGTATGAAAGTTTCTACATTTAAAATAGACACTTTTATCTATAATGTCAAATAATTTTATAATTTTAAGACTTTTCCTTCATGTTCAAACAAGTAATAGCAATATTGCATTTTCCTTCTCAAAATTTTCATTATTTATTTTTCTCTCTGTAAGGGAATAAAAGTACAATTACTAAATTGCGCCAAGCTATTACATATTATTCATTCTTAATTATAAATAATTTTTGATATAGTCTTTCCATTCCTAATGCTAATAATCAGTTTGAAATTTCAAGCTTGTAGACAAAACTTCGATTTTGTATCAACTTTTAGTGTAAGTTTTAATACTTAAATAAACAATCCTGAAATCTATTATTTTGCATTTACTCATAAATAAATATTATCAACTTATATGCTGATTTTCATTAAAATCTGTGGCATGTCAGTCACAGCTGATTTGCTTAGTTTGTGTGGAATGACTCAAAAGTGAGATATCAATATTCTGGAAAAATCCTATTTATTTCACTAGAAAACATGTGATAATTAATTTTAAAAAATATCTAGTTGATTGATTGAAAATTGGTGGTCCACCAGTTTGAAAATACTGTTCTGAAAAAGAAAAGAAAAAAAGAGATAAAAACCTTTAAAATTTCAGTTTCTGTCTATTCGCTCTACTTCTGTAGCTACAAAATAGCCCTTTCATTTTCGATATCGTTTTCTAACTAATAGAATGTTATTATCGTGGGTATAAAGAATACTTTACAGGAGAAAACAAAACAAAAATCGAAATTTAAAACCGTTCAAAGTGGTGTAATCTCTTAAAAGAAATAAGCATTTCCTTTTTAAAAAACAATAGGATAATATCAAGAGAGGAAAATTAAATTCTTCGTGAAGAAATGAGGACCTTGCAAAACATTTAAGTAACATCTCTTAATTTCTTCGAAGGCATGGATTGACCTAGACAGTGAGAGTTCTATCTGATTTCAATAGTAATTTAAACCCACATATACTTTCATTTGTCCTCCTACGTTTGATGAGAGATAAAAATAAGCGAAGGCGTTTAAAACTTCCCTTTTTTATCAAGATGTAAAAACTCTTGCATGCTAAGAACAATTGTAGTATTCTTTGTAATAAATCGCAGTGTACGAGACAGAACCTGAGCTCCTAAGTTTGTAACGATACTCAAACATGCGAACTGCAATGACTCGTTTTAATGTATCATATTGCACTGTTTAGCGCCTGTGTTTCGGGCATAATTATCCAGGGGAAAAATTTAAATGTCCCTAAGTTTTTAAATAACGTTCTCGACAATATTATGTATATAAAATTTGGTTAGGCAGCTTCAGCATTCAAATACAAAAAAAAAAACTTCAAAATTCACTTCAAAATTTCAGTATTCATCCCAGAAAAAAGTTGAAGCGCTCCGTGTTTTGCTCTTGCTCTTTGAAATATGACTTGTGCCCGATCGCCTTTTAATAACTAAAATGCGGCTTTCACATTTAAAAGGAGTCTTAACATTAAAAAGATACAGCATCCGTTTTACATTAAGTTGTGCCCTTCACCCGACTGTCAGTCCACGTGGAATTGTCGACGCTCTTATTTGTGTATCCCGACTACGGAAGACTGCCGAGAAGGCTCTTCGACTATGGAGGACGCCACTGAAAAAATTTAAATGAAATATCCATTTAATAAAAGTCATTAAAGAGCGAGTTGGGAGAGACGGGGTGTTTCATACATCATACTCTAACCGGTTTCGGGCCTACACATAGTAGAATAAAAACGCATTTTTCCATTTTTAATGCCAAAAAATACTGAAATTTCAAGAAATTTAAAGCGTCATAACTTAATTAGTTTTGATCAAACAAGAATGAAACTTTTGCTGTTTTCATCCTGGTTCGAAGAGAACGTAAAATTACCCTTTTTCAATGTCATTCTTTTGCAGTATGATTTCTAAGGCACTAATATAATCCTACTATTACAACTTTTCCATGAAAAGATAAATGAACGTTCTTGAAAATATGCATTTAAAAAATTGTAAGATCGAGTATCTAAAATAAAAGGAATTTGAATGTCACAAAATTCAAATTATTCCTTAAATAAAGGTTACTTAAAAAATATCTATTTTATTAGCTGGTATTTTAAGTATAAAAGCTAATTATAATTATTTGGGACACTGGGAGTATATCACATTAAGTAGGATACTCTTTTAACCGGCATAAGATTAAGCGGGCTAGATGCAGTTTATCATGTGGCTTCTAGGTTGTTTCCTGCGGGTGATTACTATTCTAAAGTAGGTAATCCGACATAAACTTCCATTAACTACTCTAAAAGAGCAATCGTTCGTAAGCGGCTATTTTTCGAATCACTTGTTCAGAACGTTTATTTACGCTTTATTAAAAAAATTTCTCTGTGTAATATAGGTAAGTAGTTGAATATTATGAAGATGAATAATAGTAAAATCTATAAACAGATCTAAATTCAGTTATGCGTTACCGCACCTTGTAGGGCTCATTCATTAATAACGCCACACTTCAAGAAGGGGAAGGGTCCCCAAAATGTGACAGGGCGAATATGGTTGGTTTAACAACATCACACTTAAACATGACATCACATTTAAAACGTGAAAACAACCAAATGATTGGTATAAAATCCATGGACTAAATATGATTAATACGGGGTGGTTAAAATTAAACTGACGATACTCAGAGGCTCATAGCTCCAGTTCAACTGAACGGATCCAAATGAAACTTCAAATATATGTTATGTAGATGATGCGGCCGAGGTTTGCGCAAAAAAGTTTGAAATTTTGCCACTAGATGGCGCTGTATTGTTAAAACCACACGCAAATGAGTAGCTAATGTAATTTCACTATAAAAGCGATGCGTATGGTTCAAAGAAATCAGTCGTCCGCAGTGAGCATTCCGTTAAAGAAGAAGGAACGCGCATTAATCGTAAAACTTTTTTTTTTATCAGAATGAGAGCAATGCTTCGGCAGCATTTGCTTATCACCGGATGAAAAACTTAAAGAGAGGACCCATGTCCGTAAATGCAGTTAAAGACATGATTCGTAAGTTTGAAGAAATCGGTTGTCTGGATGTTGCACCGGGAAGAGGACGACGTGCAACTGAGCCTGCGACTGTGGAGGAAGTTGCAATTGCAACAGCTGAAGCATCTGCAAGTTCCTCAAATGCTACTGTAAGTGGCGGCTCAATAACACGAGCACTGAACATTCCATGGGCAACCGTGTGTCTGATTTTACGCAGAATTCTGAAGCTCCACCCTTACAAGATGCATTTCGTGCAACAATTGAAACCGCAAGATCACTCTGCACGTCTTGATTTTGCCTTGCGTTTTCTGACGAAAGGATGTAAGTGGATGAATACTGGCCATAGCATGTCCTACGGACAGACGAGGCTCATTTTCACTTAGATGGTGCTGTAAACACACAGAACTGCCGCATATGCAACAACACCGCCGTGCAACAACAGCCGCGATATTATCCATAGGTCACGGCATGGTGTGAATTCACGGTGAATTTCATTATTGGCCCGTACTTCTTCCAGGAAGTCAAAATGAACGAGTTTGTTAGGTGTACAGTCACAAGTGACCGATACAGCAGGCTCCTGGAGAATCATGACCCAGCTTTAAGGCAAAGAGGCTGTTTAACCACCCCAATGGTCATGCAAGATGGAGCAACTGCTCATACGGCGAGACGTGTAAAGAATGTGATTTAAGCTAACTTCCTTGATGAGCGTGTCATCTCGCGTACTTTCCCGATTGCCTGGCCAGCAAAGTCACCGGATCTGAACCTCGTGATTTCTGGCTGTGGAGTTTTCTCAAAGATCGTGTTTATCAAGGCCGTGTAACTAATGAAGCGGACTTGAAAGCTAGCATCGTACGCCATGTCTGTCTCATTCCTACTTATATGTTGGTTGCGGCCGTTAATAATGCGGTGATACGCTTTCAGCATACTGTTGACTGACAAGGTATGCACTGTGTAAATAAATAAAATATTGCGTTATTCTTTGATTTCTGAACTGTTGTCTTTCTTTTTACGTCGTGAAAGCGCCACCTGGTGGCGAAATTGAAATTTTTTTCTGGGTTTTTTTTTTTACGAAAATCTCGGCCGCATGATCTACATAACATATATTTGAAGTTTCATTAGGATCCGTTAATTAAAACCGGAGCTATGAGCCCCTGTAAATTACAGCTAATGAAAATGTGGGAAGGATTTTGAGGTTGATTTTAATTTGTTACACCTTTGCAAAAGATTTATATAATAATAATAATAATAAAAGTAATAATAATAATAATAATAATAATAATGTATTAATAATAATAATAATAATAATAATGTATTAATAATAATAATAATAATAATGTATTAATAATAATAATAATAATAATAATTGCAATATTGTTTTAATCAAAATTATCTCTAAATTAACAGTTTAAAAGAAAAAAAGTGGGACGACACAACAGTGGAGAGGGCGTCACTCGGGTGTGACAACATGTGACGTAGGGGGGGGGAGGAGGGTAAAGCCCACGAAATTTGTGAAACGGATGGCCTATTACTTCTTCAGAGGCTTAGTACTTATTTGTCTTCATTTAATATTTTTAACTTAAATATTTTCAAGATTTTAAAAAAAAAATTACATTTATTTTTTGAATTTCAGCTTAAATATTTTCGAATATTCAAAGTTATTTTAATCGATATTACCATTCACAATTACTACTAGGTACTGAGAAAAAATTATAGGTAGGAAATTATTTGCATTAATAAACAAATTATAAATTGCAATCAGTCATGCATCTTTATGTGTATTATATAATGCTTAAAAAGGAAAGTCCTTTTCCCCCAAAGTTTCGAGAAAGAATTATTGGAAAGTTTCTGCAAGTGGTTTTCATATTAAACTTAAAATTTTAAATACAGAGATTCCTAACGCTATTTGTTATTATTTTTATCGCAGAGTATAATACCAAGATCGGTGCTTCTTTTTATCATTAATTTTCATTTATTTTATTATTTATTTATTTATTTGTTCACGCATCAATTTTTATGAATAAATACAGTTTCTGATACTATTATTAATCGTTATTGAAAATGGCTTTTTTTTCATTATACATAATGTAGAACTTTCAATTGTTCCCCCTTGGCATTATTGAAGGATTATCATATGAACATCGGTTTATGTAGCTGTCCCTGTGTACTTTAACTTTCATAAAATTTTACGGACTTTTCTGTAAAACTGATATTTTAAAGGTCGGATTTTAAAATATGCATTCCTGCATAGTCGAGGGTTGTGCCAATACAGTTTGTTTACACTTGAAGGGCTGCAAAGTTTTCGGTCTAAAGGGAAAGAAAATTAGTTGTTTATGGCCTCATTACAACAGGAATGGCTGGTGAGCACACGGTAGCCTAGGTAGATTCTTTCATTGATGCCCCTTTACACCTATTTTATATGAAAAATAATCGAAAAAAGAATGCTTTGTTAGAGACCAGGAGAAGCTGACCTAATATAAATGCACTCACCAGCTGCGCCTATTGTGCCTAAGTCCAGGTCTAGAGCCTTTGCATTACAATTTCATCAGTGTTTTCTGATTCTTTTTCTGAGTTACTTACATTAGAGAAATAAAAAGATTTGGGAATTTAGAAAAGCATGCACATTTGTATTGAACTTAATGAAACTGTTAAAAGATAAACGAAAGCTTAGTTAGTTGCAATAATATTTTTCTTAAGTTAACACTAAACATACCTGGTATTTTGCTCAAGATTTATAAAAATATTTCACAGCAGAATTTTTATTTAAAGCTTTTTAACCTTTTTATTTAACTTATTTATGTGTTATTTATATTTTATTTATTTTATGAAGAAATTTTTGATTACAACCGAAATACTTTCATTTGGCACAGGTCAAATGAACGGCTGTTAATATATACAGTGTTAAAGCATCCCCGCTGACAAAGTTACGCTATTTAAAAGAACCTCTTTTTTCTCACACTTTTGTTTTCGAAAACAAGATAACAGTAGATGAATATTATAAAGTATAATTTTTTAAACATGTGTGTGTTGTAGTACGTAAAATAATTTTTCCAATGGGAAAATGAATTAACCCCTTGAGGGGCGTTGGGATATATTTTATCCCTTCTACGATTAATGAAGATTTGCACCAGAAAAATTTTATTAAATTTTACTTTTCTAACTTGGTGGAAAAAAGTAGTAAAATTGCTTTTCCTTATTTAGAAACATAATTGTTCGAAGTTTAACTTTCCGGTGTGATTTCAACATTACATAAACACAATTGCTTGCCCCTAAGTGGTTAAACCAAATTTGTACTTAGCGCATTATTTAAGAAAATGTATTTACATAACACCGATATCGTCATTTCTGTTTTCCCATATATATAATAGTTTGCAGCGGCAAAGGTATTATTTAATATTTTCTTCTTTGCTGTCTTTGAACAGTTTCCAACACAGTTAAAAATACTTCCATTTGTCTATCTGTCGCCTGTTTCATCTAACCGCGCTCTAACTTTTGTAAATATACTTGGATTTTAACGTAATCGGTACATGTTATTGAGGTTTACTATGGGGCATTTGCTATTGAAAGTGGAGCGCATAGCATTTATAGTTCGTTTACAAAGCCACACAAAATAATTTCGTTACACTATGGTCTATAGGGGAAAAATTGTTTGCAGTGTATTTTAAGGACGTTACATTTCTTCAAAAATAATGAAATTGATATGCGTTTCTAAAGTGTGGTACAACATACTTTCTATGGAATATGGTGTACGTAGTATTTATCATTCATTTACAGGGAGAAATAAAATATATCGATTACAGTACTTTCTATGAACAATAATTCTTGGAAATACGTTTTAAGTTGTGCTATTCGTTTTTAGCTTAACTATATGTTAGCATATCAAATGGTGTGTAAAAATTCTGTAGATTATATACAGGTCTGCAAGAAAGAATTTGTAATCATTACCGTCCCTGAAAGAAAAATGCTTAAAGTATGTTTTGAACTGTGTTATGAATTTTCAATATGAAGTATATTTTAGTATAGTGAGATATTTTTTTAGAATATAGACAGATGCATAAACGGGACATAAAAAAAACGGCACACTGGGGATGATGATTGTCGGAAGTGCGCTTTGAATTATGTTATGCGTTTTATAGCTGAAATAAATTTTAGCATTGCGTGGGGCGTTTACAAAAAGCTAGATATCATATAACAGGGCTGTAGAAATAAATTCTATACATTTCCGACTATGAGCGGTAATTGTTGAAATTGGTTTTCAACTATGTTATGCGTTTTCCTCTTTTACTGTATCAAAATATGAAACTGCATTAAAATATTCCGGAATTGTTGAAAAATGTTTTATAATCTCTGGATTTCATGTACTGTTAATAAAAGTGTATATTTGAAACATCTTGGCCCATTTTGTGACTATTAGTATTTAGAATAGAAAGACTCAAGAAAAAGATGAAAAGATGTAACATAAGAACGGAACTTCATAGAAAGAGATTTGAATCTCGAAATTATGAAAATGGATATTTATTCCAAATCGCTTCCAATATGTGGGAACGTCCATTCGTTTCTCTTGTGATCATTAGAGCATTTTTTTATAAATACTTCAAATTATTTTATTACAAAATATACTTCGGATAAAAACTGATATAACCAGCTAAATACCATTGTGCTCCACTCACGTAACATATATTTAATTTGTAACAAAAAGCATTTTACTTGTCTATTAAATCAAAATTTTGTTACTCTTGTGATATTCTGGTCACAGGAGTAACAAAATTTTGATTTATTATATATACAAGCAAAATGCTTTTTGTTACAAATTAAACATATTTCATTTGAGTAGAGCACAGTGATATTTAACTGGTTATATCAATTTTTATCTCAATTATATTTTGCAATAAAATAATTGGAAGTATTTATGAAAATTTACTTTAATGGTCACAAGAGTAACAGTGGACGTTCCCATTTGTCTATGAAAGCAGTCATATAAAAAGAAATGCACAAATGAAAAATTAAGGCAATTGAGAAGGATCCTAATTCTTTTTAATAATGAGGACGCTTGTTTAGAATAAAAATGCTTTATATTAAGACTGCTAGTCACTCGGCTTCCGAATTCCCCTCACTAATTCTAAGTCTATGGCTATGGGATGCATTTGCATATTTAAAATATTGCCTCAGGAAATTGATGTTTTTAATTGATTTTTTCTTTCTTACTCTCGTTAAAAGATGTCTCTTTTTTTCCTTAGTTCTCAAAATATTTCTAAAATCTGTGCTTAATTTAATATTTTATGTGTCAAAAGCTGACGAATTGCGAATAAGATTTTAACAATTCATATAAAATTCAGTATATATTTTAGAAATTTTTTGAGAGCTAAGAAAAAGGAGGCATCCTTTAAGAAGAGTACACAGAAAAAAGAAGTTAAAAATATTAATTTCCCGTGGAGATATTTTAAATATACGAATGCATCAAACGTCCAGAGACTTAACATTACTGAGGGGAATTCGGAAGCTGAGTGACTAGCAGCCTTAAGCACAGTTTCTTTTTGTTCATACAGGTGCATTTTCGCTGTTGAGGCACAGTATGGATGCAATTCGAATTATAAAATGCAGTCTGGGTGCTGTACCCTTCTGAAAAGCTCTGCATAAGTTCTGCATAAATGTATAATCTTGATCAACCCTTGTCACGTCACATTTTTTTTTTCTTTTGGTAAGCTTATAATTAAATCTTGGTGAGTCTACAACTAAATCTTGTTGAAAAAGTGACATACGTTACATCTCCCCTGCTAAGAATGGTATTAAATGACAGTTATTAAGCTCCAAATTATACAAAAGTTGTCTGAAAGGAAACGATCCTGGGTGTAACTTTTAAGCGCCCTATGATGAGGGCCCATAACAAAAGATATTTTCCCCATAAATATGGAAATCCTTATAATGATAAAGAGACTCCTCTATTAATTTTTAGAATTACACGCAATATTTATATAACACAAGCCGATTGTTTTGCAAAAAATGCTTGATATAAATATAGCACATGATAGATACTTTGTTATCCTAATTCGTAATAACGTTCTTATGTATTTACTCTCAAAATGACTTGATAAAGTTATAGATTTAATTATCACTACTGCTACTGCGCACATTTAAGAATGTCGAAAGTCCGATCATTTATAAATTATTTATTAACCTGATAACTTAGATATTAGATGTGATGATACTGGTTGAAATAATGACATAATGGATTATTATTATTATTATTATTATTATTATTATTATTATTATTATTATTATCTTTATTGAAGAGGGAAGTTGACAATGAGACTAATATGAGAAGATCCCTGGTTCCTTAGGTGACCGAAGCTTCATCCGGCCGTTCAACCTGTGGCTCAAACTCCCTCCAGACACGGAACCAGTTTTGTTAAGATTTAGCCGCTGTAGGAAGTCAACCGTAGTTTTATCTTCGTAGCACAGTAGATGAGTTGATGTTACCGTCGAGTGCAGAAGGGAGTCAGCTGGTGGGGTTAAATCGGAAGCCAGTGTGCGCGCCGTGATGTGTTCTGCGGTCCATTCAGAATTATTAGAAAGTGGACAATAATAATTCTGTAAAGGCAACAAAATGAAGATCACTGTGAACAGGTCTTTGTTAATTGGAATTGCTATACTACACAGTCATATTTGGATAGTTCTTGCAGAAGAGATAGTTAAAGGTAAAAAGACTTCTTAAAACAATACTAATATTTTTTAATAATTGATAATGTTATCAGATATTCATCATACATTCAAAATTTAGTTGAAATAATGACAAAAAATGTCTTTTCCTTAGTATATGAAATGAAAGATATAATTAAATTAATCTTAATACTTCAAAAGTTACTTTATTAATATTAGTAATAATGATTTGTTTTGGTTTTATTAGTGACATTTTCCATATAAGTGGAAATTTTTCATGACTTCGAGATATTCACTAATCAGTCTGCCTGTTTCCATGTATTTAGGATACTCCAGTTCCATCCAAGATATAATTTTTGAAAGTACTCAAATTGGGGTGAAATTTGAACATGTTGCTCATGTGGACTGTACCATTTAATTTCTTAATAAATGTCAATATAATTACAATAGTTTTTGTTTGGCACCACATTTGAGTTTGAAATAAAATATCATCTACGGACGGTTATTTATTGAATTGCACTTTACATAAATCTTGTTGTAGACACACGACTTACATATTCTGTCTATTAATTTCGAAATCGAGTTTAAAAAAATATTTATTGAATGTTTATTCTTTATTGATAATTACACTTTATTATGCTGTTTCTTGAAACCTAACGTTCACCTGGGCCTTCAGCAAGCTGATTAATACTGAAATCACAACCTTTTGTTTAAATTATTAACAAACTTGGAGGCACCAAAGAAGACACATATCACATAGCTAAGCGCAAATTTCATCTATAAAAATATTTTTATACCAAAAATTGCCAAATAATTTTGACTATATTTTGGCCAACAGTCAATAAATCTTTATTGTTGTGATCTTATTTTTTAAAATTTATGTTAATATACAAATTTAACAAAAATTAACATTTTATTTTATTATTTTGGCCTTACTTTTTAAAATTCATGTTCTATATATATGAAATGACACGTCTCATATTTAAGTAAGTTGCTCATAGAATTGGAAACTTTGAGATGTATGTGTTTTATGTTATGTTATTTAAACTCAGATATTTAAATATGTTATTACGGTAAATTTTAAAAATTTCCACTGAAAATATTTGCTATAAAGATCATTTCTCCCCTTAAATTGCATTAAAGGGTTTGAACACATATTTGATCATAGTTAGTTAAAAATTGAATTAGTGATAGTATGATTTTTAAAACTAAAGAAAATTTTTATATTATGTGGAGAGTTTTCCCAAAGATTATTCACACTCAAATTTAAATAACGCAGTATGTGGCTTCTTTGAGTATCATCGGCGAAGGAAAATTACCTTTAAATGTGATTATATGCGTTTATTTCACCCAAATTTAATTTAATTTTTTTTCTCGGTCATAAACAGTTGAATACGTATAAGCCAAGCAGGTTAACTTCACGCAACATTCACATAATTATTAATTAAAGGAGCATTTCTAGAAACGTGATTTTTCCCTTTTTTACTTCAAAAAAGGGTGAATAACTTTTTTGTTATAACCACAACCTCCTTTGCATAAAAATTGTATATATTTTAAACTTTCAAATGTTATGCGATCATTTCTTTTATAAAGAAATACATATCTTGAATTCAATATAAAACTGTTCTGCAAAAATAATGCCCAACATTGACCATATTTGAGCCTTTTTAATGAAAATATTCTCCTCTTATTATTATTATTATCACCACTAATAGTAAATTGATTAGTATCAAGTACATGGGGCATTCTCACAATCTTTTGACTTATGGGGGAAAAATCAGACAAAATTAAACTTGCTAAAATAACATTTTAATCTGAATGCCTTAATGATTCAAAATAAAGAAAACATGGTCAGCAGCGAAAATTTTTTTATTTAACTGAGGTTTAAGTTAAACTTGCGAGTTTAATTTTCCTTACCATTTTACCCCTATAACTTTTTATTTTCTTCTAAATTTTTACTTATAATGAATTTGCATAGTACCCACAGGACATTCAAATAAGAAATAATAACAATGTACTACTTTTAATACAGAATTTTTGTATAACATTGTCTTAAAGGGGTGTTAAGGAAGGTATGGTAAGGTAAAAAAAGGGGATGGTATTGGAAAAAAGGGACGAAATGGTAAAAAAAAGGGACGGTAAGGATAGAACGGTAAGGAAAATTACCACCTATCTTTAGGAAAATCATGCTAAGACTAAGTGATAGCCACAATGTTCATTGATTTTTAGAAACAGTTGTTAACATTGGGTTAAATTAATTTTTTTTAAATTTACCCCTAAAAGTGCAGGAATAAACCTCGGGGATGGTAGGACTACCAATAAAGCCACGATGCTTGAAATTGATATTTAAATGCTGATTTAAATTTTACAGTAAATTTCCTGCCAAAGAATTTTAGACATTATTTCTCTAGCATACTTCTGCATGAGAAAAAACTGGAAAAAAATTCTGAGGCTGCATCTGAAATGATTTTCTGTATAATTTTAGAAGAGGGATGGTAAAGAATCTAAAACCCAGGGACAGTTTAAAAAATAGTAACAACCCTAAAAATGTGTGCAGGTTAATTTTCAGCTACATATTTATATAAAGCAATAGTTCCAGTTTAAGGAAAAAATTACATCGAATTATTTTTATTGAAACAATTTTATCCAGACAGCTCCAAACTTAAAAATCAGCTTCAGGGACACGGGACGATATAGGAGTTTTCCAGGTGTTTGGACTCCAACATCGTCCAAAACTTATTTATCTCGTTAATATTGTTATGCAATCATGCAATGGGATGTTCCCCAGTATATGAAATAATAAAAACACAAAAAAGTGTATTAATTTAAAGATTATTATTCAGGGACATGAAAGTCAAAAGATTGTGAGAATGCCCCATATGTCCAATACAGTATCATACTACTTTTTTTTTTGTTATTATCTCCTATTTCCGTTTGTATTACATACACACATATAAATGTATAAAAGTTGTAATTTCTCACAATGTATACACAATCTAAACAAATATGTTATAGAAAAGCTTTCTTTAAAGAATAGTCAACTTAATTTATTTCTGTAATGTCATTTAAAATAACGTAAAGTAGTGTAATTTTACATCTCTTCTTCTCAGTGGTCTGAGCTTCAAAAGTGTGAATGCTTAAATGTTTTAACAGTTGTTATTTTAAAAGTATGTGAAGCTGCTTTTTTTTCTTTTTTCTTTTCTTTTTTTTTTTTTTTTTAAGCATCATTCGTGATATTTCTGCACTTATTAACCCATTCTTTACTGATAGTGGGAAAACGCACCATTTTCTTATTTGCTCTTGTAAAATTAAATGTTAGAACCAATAAAAATATTTATGTGGAAAACTATAATATTTGATTTAATTTTTTTTTTTTTTTTTTTTGATTGGCATCGCATTGATTTATATTTTTAAGAAAAGATGAAGTTATAATTTTTGATTCTTTGCAATAAATTCAACTTGTGCATGTGCTAAGTGTTAAAATATAGCTACGTGTTAAATAATTAAATTTTGATGAATTTTTATTCCTCATAGAAGGAATTCATGTAAATCATACTTTCGTTTTGCTGTTTCATCAATATCTGAATACATCATTTTTTTTTTCTTTCTTTTTTTCCCTATAATTCCTGCTGATGATATAATTTTGAACTTTTTCATAATCCTTAAACTGATAAAGCTAATTTTTCTCTTTTGCAGTTTTATCAAAAACATGACCTATTTATCATATAATATTTGCATGCTACAAAATTTTTAAGAACAAGTTATTGTGGCAGGCAATATGTTAATGAATATTCCATCTAACATAAATAAATGTCTAACTAAAGGATTCAAATGTTTAACTCAAGAAAATAGAGCATCATGTTTAACTAAGGAATTGAAATGTTTAACTAAAGAAAATAGATCATCATATTTAACAAAAGAATTGAAATGTTTAACTAAAGAAAATATATCATCATATTTAACTAAAGAATTCAGATGTTTAGCTAGAGAAAATAGATCATGTTTAACTAGAGAATTCAAATGTTTAACTAAAGAAAATAGATCATGAAATACAAATATATATTTTCAAGATTATAATTAGAAATATTTCCTAATTTCTGTCCAGTTATTTAAAAAAAATATTTACTTTCTGAACACATGTTGTAAGGAAGGTATTATAATCATGATTTGTATGTGCGTGCGTGAAAGAGTGAACACGATAACTCCCAAACAGTACTTTCGATTGAGCTACCAATAAGTAAATATGTTATAGACCACTATCGGAAGAACTGTACAGATTTCCGTAAACATTGGCCAGCGGATTAGGTATTTAATCCTATTTTAAACCATTATCAAACCATTTTGTGACCAATTCTATAGAGGAAATAACCGAAGAAGTAAGGCAAAGTACAAGTGATAAAAAGTCCTTCCGGCCAGTGCCGGGAGGAAGAGGTAGCTTTCATAATCCTTATTTAAAAAAAAGCCAACTTATATCATGCAAACACACGGAGCTCAATTTAGTGGAAACCGAATATAGGAGATTCAATACTAATTTTTTATCAATATAATGAATGATAATTTCGCGAAATTAGTCAGCTTTATCCAAGCTGCTTTTCTTTAAAGTAACTTATATTTGGCTGCCAAATTCGGCAATTTTTTAAAGTGCCTGTCATTTTAAGACAACATGGTGGATGAGGCTAAGCAATGAACTTGGTCGAGACCTTAGTAATTGCTGTGCACATGCTCACTCACATCGGAATCGGTTAATATATACGAGTGCTGTCGCATGCAAAAAATCAGATTTTTCAAAATGTCACCCACAATAGAAATTGAAACTGCTATATCTGAGCCATTTTTTAAGGTAAAGACAAACAAAAAATGCTCCTGAATCCTTATATCAAGATCAAATACTTAAGAAAGAAACCTTTTTCAATTTCTAATTTTTTTGCACCTCACTTTAAATATATATATATTTTTTAATTTAATGGCCGAAATTTTGAAACAAGATGGCTGATGAATCTGGCCAGCGAACTTGGTCGAGGTGTTGATGTTTACTATCCACATGCCTTCTTCCATCGAAATAGGCGAATACGTGTGTTATCGCGTGACAAATACAAGATCGTTTCAAAATGTTAGCCATGCTAGAAATTCAAAGTGCTATAAATCAACCATTTTTTAAGATATCAACAAAAGCACAAATTTTCAGAAACAAAAACTGCTCCGGAACCTTTGTATCAAGGCCAAACACATAAAAAAAATCTTTTTCATTTTCCAATTTTTTAATACCTCATTTTGAATTTTAAATTAAATTTTTTTTAAATGGCAACCCTTTTGAAACAAGATGGCGAATGAAGCTGGCCAACGAACTCGGTCGAGACATTGGTATGTACTATGTACAGACCAAGTTACACCCAAATAGGTTCATAAATACGCCTGTTATCGCGTGACAAAAATCAGGTCGTTTTAAAATGTCAGCCACAAGAGAAATTCAAAATGCTATTACTCAGCCATTTTTTTTAGATATAGACGAAAGAAAAACTGTTCCGGAATCTTGGTATTAAGGTCAAACACATACAAAAAAAATCTTTTTCATTTTCCAATTTTTTGGTATCTCATTTAAATTTTTTTATTTTTTAATTTTTTTAAATGGCCGCCATTTTGAAACAAGATGGCGGATGAAGCTGGCCAACGAACTCGGTCGAGATATTTGTATGTACTATGTACACACCAAGGTACATCCAAGTCGGTTCATAAATACGCCTGTTATTACGCGAGAAAAATCAGGACGTTTCAAAATGTCAGCCACGCTAGAAATTCAAAATGCTATAACTCAGCCATTTTTTAAGATATAGACGAAACAAAAACTGCTCCGAAATCTTTGTATAAAGGTAAAATACATAAGAAAAAAATATTTTTCCATTTTCAATTTTTTGGTACCACATTTCAAATTTTAAGTTTAAAAAAAATTTTTAAATGGCCGCCATTTTGAAACAAAATGGCGGATGAAGCTGGCCAACGAACTCGGTCGAGAGATTGGTATGTACTATGTACACACCGAATTACATCCAAATCGGTTCATAAATACGCCTTTTATCGCGTGACAAAATTCAGGACGTTTCAAAATGTCAGCCACGCTAGAAATTCAAAATGCTATAACTCAGCCATTTTTTAAGATATAGACGAAACAAAAAGTGCTCCGAAATCTTTTTATAAAGGTAAAATACATAAGAAAAAAATATTTTTCCATTTTCAATTTTTTGGTACCACATTTCAAATTTTAAGTTTTAAAAAAATTTTTAAATGGCCGCCATTTTGAAACAAAATGGCGGATGAAGCTGGCCAACGAACTCGGTCGAGACATTGGTATGTACTATGTACAGACCAAGTTGCATCCAAATCGGTTCATAAATACGCCTGTTATCGCATGACAAAAATCAGGTCGTTTTAAAATGTCAGCCACAATAGAAATTCAAAATGCTATAACTCATCCATTTTTTTAGATATAGACAAAACAAAAACTGTTCCGGAATCTTTGTATAAAGGTCAAATACATAAGAAAAAAATATTTTTCCATTTTTAATTTTTTGGTACCATATTTCAAGTTTTAAATTTTTTTAAAAATTTTAAATGGCCGCCATTTTGAAACAAAATGGCGGATGAAGCTGGCCAACGAACTCGGTCGAGACATTGGTATGTACTATGTACACACCGAATTACATCGAAATCGGTTCATAATTACGGGAGTTACAGTGTGACATAGGTCAGATATATATATATATATATATATATATATATCAATTTTGAACGGAGGGTGGTTTCGGGGTCTGGGGGTCATGATCGATGAAAATATACCAAAATGTTTTGAAATCGCTTTCCTCCGAACGGCTGCAATAGGTAGCTTTTTTGTAAAGAAAGCTACCTAATACCGCAGCGATGTAATAGGTTTAGTGGCGCAGAGTTAACGTCTCTCGTTTCAGAACGAGACATCCAGCGTTAGAATCCTGCATCACATAATTGCACTGTGTCAGAATTTTATAAAATTCTTCCCTTCTTTTGTTACTTTCTGGACATTTAAACCGGAAAGTCTAGTGGAGTTATTCCAGATTTTTTTTAGTATTTATTTTATTTCAGAATGTTATTTCGAATCCAAATAAATTATTTCAATAATATTTATATTTAACAGGAAATATCTTCATGATTGTTCTCAACAGTGATATTACTGATTGTAAAGTGCCATACGATTATTTTATGAAGAATAAATAATCCAGAATTTTTCAAGTAAATTTCAAGAATTTTTATTTGCAAGTAAGCTTAAATTGCACGGTGTTTTTTTATGCTGATAGAGAACTTTTACCTTCTGAAATTGAAAAAGAAAAAGCGAGGTTGAGGAGCGAATGATTACGATTTTTGAGATAACTTAAGCAACAATTTCTTACATTGAGAAAGATTTATTAAAGCCGGTGTAACAGTCCATATATCAAAGAATTTCTGTTCTAGTATCTTTTTTAAGGATCAAAGCGAGAAACGATAGTTGAAAAATAATTCGTTTAAATATTTACATATTAAAAAATTCCTCTGCAGTCACTTATCATCTGGAATTTCAATTTCCTTTCTGAAACTTTATATGTGAAATAAGAATTAGGGGAATATGTCTCTGGGAAAATTATATGACTTACTTATAGTAAGATTTTCTTTGAGAAAAGGGGGGGGGGGATTTTCATGTTTTTTAAATAGTTAAAGACAGCTGTCAAAAAGGCAAAAATCGAATTTGACAGAAAACTCATGGGCATAGGAAATTTCCTAAAGCATTGCTGTAAAAAACTACCTTCTGATATAAAAGGTTAAAATATTTTGAACTGTAAATATAAGCTTCTTGCTATTAAAGATGGTGCATCGATAAAAAATATTTTTATATAAATATAATCTAAAACCGAGAATTCATTGTGCAAACTGAAAAAAATGATTTTATTTTTAAAGTATACTGCAACATTAATTTTTTTAATAACTTTTGTAGTCGATATTTTTATAACTTTTTTTTAACAATCTTTTTATAACCTCTACTAAATATTTTTTATGTCTCACGACATCACTGTGAAATGGCTTTGCTTCCTATTAATTTCAAGAAAATGTAGTGAAACACCGTATGTACGTTTCTCATTTGTGAATTTTTTAGTTTTGTTCTTAAAGAGTTACCTACGGTCATAAATTTTGGAAAAATCGATTACTAGGCAAATGCAACAATGCGAAAGTATAGTCCGTAGGCTATTCAATTCCCTAATTTTAAGTCGATCTGATAGTAGGAACTTATGTTTTCCCACCCGCCGCGTCGTCGAAGCAAACGCTGTCCCCCATTGCGCGATGACAGTAGTCGGCGCGCCAGCTGCTCCTTGTACTAGCTGTCTCTTTATACTCATGCAGGTCGGCCTGTTTAAAATGTAAAACACTTGTTATGTAACCTGTTATATGTTTTATTAATGTTACATACATTTTATTTCATTTCAAAACTTTAAAGTCGTTTTTCTCGAAACGACATTTTTTAAGCCGGTGGATATGACTACAAACAATGTTCTTAACGGATTTCAATGAAATTTTCTGAAATTGTAGCTATTAGAATTATTTTGCCCTTGGACGAAGGAGTTTAATTTCTGATCAAAATTAATGTTTTTTATATACGTTGGAATAGCAAAAATTTTACACCAAAACATATCCTTCTCTTTAAAATGTTCGCCATTTTGTCTACTTTCACCATTAATTAATTTCCTTCGTTCAAGGGCAAGTTTATTTACTATCTTATTAAAATCGATTGGTTTCGTTTGTTTCAGGGAATCGGTTTCTGAGTTATCCTGTCCACTGCACACCGCTTCCGCTCAGAGTTGCCCCCGGAGCTGGGCCATAATTCCGGCAGTTTTCATTACTTTTGCACACAAAATTCGTGAATAAACTTTAAAACTAAAGTATTCGAACTTACTAATTGTTGTTTTGGCTATTATATACTTTCAGAGAAAAACAATGTCAAAAATGATCTCCGATTGAAACTGAAGGTAACGCCTTAATTCATTCTTATAACCAAATGGGAAAAAGTTTCGTTTGTAGGATACAACTAATCCCAGTAACAGAATTTTCTGTGTCAGTCTGCAGCAAATCAAAGTTTATCTGCGACCCAACAATGCTGAACCAAGCTTGCTACCATAAGAAATTATAGTAACTCATAAATTAAGCAAAATTGTTATTTACGAAGAAAATGTAATACAGAACATACAACAAATCTTAGAGACAAAATAAATTTTGTAAGTTTTTCTGAAGACCAAAACTTCTCTTTAAGCAGTTAAATTACTTTGCAAAGCCTCAAATATAGAGGTGACATTTCAAACTTTCTTGAAGGGGAGGGGGGCGGGGTATTTCTTTTGATCTTGTTGTGCACAGCAGGAAAGCAATTGATACAATTTTATTCTTACATAGATTTTTAAAATAAGCCATTCATTGTTGATAAGTGAGTTTAAATTTAAGAATACTGAAACAGCGAGGCTTTAGAAAATATTATTCAAAAGTATTAATTTCTGTGCCTTAATTTTTGATTTAATGCTAATATTTCTATTTTAAACAAATCTCACTAGCAGAGCTTAATTTCTAAGAAAAAAGGTACTGTAAGCTCTAGTGTTCTGCAGTAATAACAACCGTAGTGTATATACTCCCGTACCCTCCGCGTGCATATTTATATTTCATACATCATTTTCAAAATTTAAAGGAATTTCTTCAGCAAAAGAAAATTTTTAATATATTTTGACTATATCTATATGCTATGTATATATCTATATATCTATTAATATATAATAAAATCTCATACATAAACAGAGCAAAAACATTAAAATCACTAGTTGGGGAATTTTCAGAAAATCCTACTCGCCAAGGATTTCTTTGTATCAACTAGCAAAACACAGCCCACAAAGCTCTTCCGGTGCGCAATAATCATAAGCATTGGCGTGTTCCGACTAGTATTTAAATATTCACTAAAATATTGAAGGCTGGAACTGCACTTCTGTGAGCCTTCAGCACCAATTAAGCACCGCGTGGAGCTAGGAATTTGATCAGTAAGAATATTTTACAAACACGGAACAAAAAGCAGCGAATAAGCATAACACGACCACAAGTAAAAACGGCAGATACGGTTGCGGTTAATTCTGGTATTCCTCGCCGCCGTTCAGAAACCATTGAGACATAAAACCACCGAGTTTATACGTCCGAGTTCTAGATAGAAGCATGCTTCTAAGTGTGTGACGCGCTACGCCACATATTTAAGTGTTTTGGCAGGAACGCAAATAAAGGTAATTTAAGCCTCGGTTTTTTTGCAGTTCTGCTCCTCTGGAGCGCTTCGGAGTGCAGTGTTTATGAGCTCCGGGGAATTCCGAACACTCTTTAAATATTCACTAGAAACAAAGAAGTACCGGAACTGAGCTCGGGCGAAAATTGAGGGCTGCTGACTAGTTATTTTAGATTTGTGCACTTTTCTGCAAAAAGTCTTCGAGTTTTGCAGCGGCTGATACATTCTGAAATATAAAATTCCTTGAGGGGCCATTTGAACCCTTCCAGTCTCACTCAAATGGTGTTCCTACTAAAATAACCTGCATCGTCCGCTGTCATGCTGCACTGTTTCTGCTAATGGACACTATTTTTTTAATTTTATTCCCGTCCCCTTCAAGCAAAAAAAAAAAAAAAAAAAAAAAAAAAAAAGTAGTCTAAGATTCATTACTGAATAAGAAATTTCATTTTCCGCCTGATTATCTACGTTCTTCTTCTTTTTCTTCTTAAAATAATAATAAAAATAATAATAGTAATTTTAATAATAATAATAATAATAGAAATAATGGCAACGTGGCAACAATAATAATAAATCTCAGGAAAAGGAAGGGAATTCATTTTGTGAAATGTTGAATTACAAACTTATCTTATTTCTTCTATTTAAATTTAGATTTCACACGCAAAAAAAAAAAAAAAAAAAAAAACTAGAATAACTTTATATATAAAATTGTACTTAATGTCCTTAAAATATAGAACAAGAATTTTAATTTTATAAATTATTGATCTCTTATGTATTAATATGTTACAGAGAATTTACAGAACGCAAATATTTTTTATAACATGTTTTATAGAAATTTCCCCTTGGAAAATCTATAAGCGGTGTTTCACTATATTACTATATTACACTAGAGATTATTATTATTATTCTATACATACGAAAGGAAGTATGACTAAGAATCTACGAACATTCACCTTTCTTTTACTAGGCGCGTGAACTTGAATACGATTGGTATACTTGCAATTTTTATCCATAGTTCGCCCGCTGCTATAATTGTTGTTCCGTGGGCGATCGAGCTTTCTTTTCTTTTTTATTTGAATTGATAAAAACGTTTCGCTGTACAAGTTTGCAGCGTGGGTTGTTGACATAAAATCATAAACCTGTAGTCAAAGAAAGTGAATTTTCAAGCATACTTCTCCAGAAATCTAAATTTCAGTTGCATTTTTTATTGATGTATTTCTTTTTCTAATTTATTAATTTAAAAAAAAAAATCAGTTTTTACAACTCCTAAAAATCTCGTGCAAATGCAAGATTAGTTTAAGAATAGTTCCCTTTTTTTTCCTCTCTTTCTGTCTCCAATAACTATATTTGATAACTGCCTAGAAATAACTTTCAATATTTCTGATTATGGCAATTTTATAATATATCTCTGAGATAATTTATTTTGTATTTTACTAATTTCTTCAAAAAAGGAAGATTTTATTAACCAAAAATCTTGAGCAGGTGCAATACATATACATTTTTGTAAAGTAGAATCCCTTTTTTTTACTTTTAAGTATACCTGAATATTTTCTAAAATCATACTTTAACTGTCGATGCATGTTTGCAAAAACATACATCTACACTGCTCAAAACAATTAGGGGAGCACATGGTTTTAATGAAATTACGCAAATATTTACACCGATAAGTAACGTAAAATAAAACATCCATAATTTAAAGTGTTGTAGAAAACAGCTAAAGAAAACTTCACATGTAAATTAAAGTTTATGACGTCAA
The DNA here is from genome assembly GCA_963932465.1 of Maratus speciosus. Classification (NCBI taxonomy): domain Eukaryota; kingdom Metazoa; phylum Arthropoda; class Arachnida; order Araneae; family Salticidae; genus Maratus; species Maratus speciosus. Next base: position 329,527,427 of record OZ010796.1, on the reverse strand, counting down.
AAACTAGAAAAAGGAGATAAGTGCAGAAATCGGGATTTTGCAGAAACATCTGTTTCACTGCCTCAGTTGTAAAATTCAATTGCTCAACTTGTGTTTTGAGAAAAAGTGGCTTGAAAATGTCACAACAACATGATTTGGCGTGTTATCGGGACAGTTGAATTTGGTGAAACACAACGAAGACTAGTGGACGCTGTTGGAGTCGCAAGAAGTGTCCATGAAAGGCTGTGGAATCGATTCCAAGACACATGGAATGGTAGTCATCAGCAAGTGCAAGGTCGAAAATGTGCTAACACAGAAACTAATGACCGATATATCCTGTTAACAGCTCGTCTAGATGAAACGGACAATGCTACTCAACTGCAAACACAGTTGTTCTTGGCCACAGGACGAAGGGTGTCCAGCCAAACAGTCCGAAATAGGCTTCACCAGGGTGATCTCTATGCACGTAAGCCAATGGTCTGTATTCCGTTGATCTGAAGCAACTGTGCGGCCCAAAGAAGTTGGGAAACTGAACATCGAGTTTGGAGGCAACGTTGTTGGAGTCAAATTCTGTTTACAGACGAGTCCCGATTCAGTCTGAATGTGAATCTGATGTGTTTTGGCATGGAGAGAAAGAGGCACTCAAAATATTCCCACATTCGTTCGTGAAAGATCACATTACAGACGAGGTGGGTTGATGCTATTGGCTGGAATCAGCATAGGTGGACGTAGGGGCCTGCATATCATTCGGAATGGCACTTTGACGATCCGAAGTTATACAGAAGATATACTGAGACCTCATGTCGTATTTTATGTTGCGGAAATTAGTGATTTCTTTTTTTCCATGCATGATAATGCCAGACTTCATACAGTTCGTCTTGTGGAAAACATGCTTGAAGCTAAAACAATACAGCGTATGGAATGATCAGCATGCTCTCCTGACCTAAATCCGATCGAGCATGTTTGGGACATACTCAGACGACGCATTGCTGCGAGACAGAGGCCTCCTTTTACTGTCAGGGACTTCGAGATTGCAATTCTTGAGCAGTGGAACAGTATTCCCCAAAGTCTTATCGATAACCCCGTTGCATCCATGGAAAACAGGCGTGCAACTGTCTTAGCTGTTCGAGGAGACCACACGCCATATTAAAGATCTTGCATCATTTCTAAACAATACTTTTTTTTAAATTATTTATATGAAAACAAATTGTTGCCCTAAACCATCTTTTCATGTTCTTTTCATCTTTTCAAAGTATAGAAGCTCCCTTACAATTTTTTTTGCGTCTTTTTTTCTGTGTTGCGCATTGATACACATGTACTATTCATTTTATGCCCATAGATGGCTGTCTTGCACTGTTATCTTCACTTTTTTGCTTGCTCCCCTAATTTTTTTGAGCGGTATATGATAATGATTATATAATAATCCTTTATATATTTAATACATAAATAATAATACTTCATGATAATAGCATTATTATAATATTTCACTGTAACTGGAAAACTAAAGAAATTTTTTTATTTGTATTGTATTTGTAGAGGTGTTCTATTTAGCTTTCAGAATATTTTCTCAACTTTTTAACTTCCTCTAGAACTAATTTTCATTGCGGCTTATGGTATTACATGGAATATTTAGTAAGCAACATAAAATTTTATACTTTGAATTCTCCATAACTGTTTTTAAAAGGCTGTGAGTAATTTAATGTTTCATCTTTCAAATAACTTAATAACTGAGCTTCGTGTGATTTAATTGTGCAGTGAAATAAAGATATTTTTTATAGGATTTCCTAAACAAACCTAAAAAAATAATGTTCAAGTTTTTAAAGAGTTTTAATTTTCTTTTGTTTTTGTTGGGATGAATTGTGCGTTAATTACATATTTAGTTTTTGTATAAAAATTACTTGTTAAAGTGTTATTTCTTAACGCTTAAAAAAATTTAAGAAAAAATTTATTAATATGATCATGCCCGATGATAAAATTATTTCTTAATTGCTTTATATGCAGATAAAAGACTTTAATAATTACCTCCTACGTAAAATTAAGTGTACACTACTTAAAAAAAGAAGAACCAAAATATTGTCAAAACTCCAATTTTAAAAGTTGAAGAATATAACTGTTTGCGCCGAAGTTCTTCGTTTGTAATTTTCTATATTCCTTATATCGTGAAATGTTCTCTAGGGTCCGTATACGGAATTATTTTTATACGAACATTAAAATTCTCAATAGCAAGTCCTATATTTCTTTATTTAATTCGATTTTTCTAGAATACCGAATTGACTTTGCTCATACCTTCAAAATACGCGTAAACTACGAATTTAATTGTGTTCGGGGACTGTATCAATATTATGAAATGCATTTTGAAAATTGTGTGGTATTGCAGCTAAATGTGTTAAAATAATGATGTAACAATTCGTTAACAAGCGTAATAATACTCATCAGGATATCCATAAATATACCGTTTACTTGCTATATTAGCGTACCTCAAATAGATTTTTAACTTCATACTCTCAAAAAATTTCGTAAATAAAAAAACATAAAGAGGACTGGCAACACAGTTGCCGGAACATCACTGTTATTTGAAAAAAAAAAAAAAAAAAAAAGAGTCCGCCATGCAAATTTTCTTGTTTAAAACGAATTTTTCCACATTTTTTTCCGTAATGGAACTTTTCGTTTCATCACGGGTCTTTTCTGTTTCCTCACGAAATCTCTGTTTTTCCGGTTTCATCACAATTATTTTTTTTATTTACGAAATTTCTGTAAATAAATTTTCACGTACCTTCATGAGCGATTTCCTATTTTTCACAAAAGTATCATGAACGGAATTTTTCATTTTCATAAGGGTAGATTCTCATTTTTCATTATTTTTGTTTTAGAAATCCTTCTTATAGCGGGTGTCCACTGTTATCGGTGTTCAATAGCTAATTCCTAAACCGCTTCTTTTAGAAGTATGATTCCAATTACAAACATTTTTAAAAGTGTTGTTATTCATCATATCGAAAGCAATTCACGTCAAAACAGTTAGTTTGGTGAAACTTACAATATTAAAAAAAAAAAAAAAACGATCCTTGTGACTTCTAACTTATATTTAGAACGACTTTCTCCATGCTCTAAAACTTTAATAAAAAAAGTCAATAATCTCTACTAAATGTTTATAAAGGAAGACGTTCTAAAAAATTTTTTGCAATTAAATTAAATTTCTTAAACTATAAATATTGGAAAGGTATCCCCGATTATAAAACAATTCACATCAAATGTAGTTTGTAGATAGGACTTTTGTTATATATATATGTGTGTGTGTGTGTGCGTGTAAAAGTGAGTGAGAGAGATAGTATTAAAATGTGAAAAACTATTTTTATAAGGTCCCCTCCCCCTTGTCTAAAAATTACATTAAAAATTGTCTCATGTCTGAGAATGAAAATTACATATATGTACAAAAACCTTGAGATATCGCCCATTGATAATATTAGCATTTACTACTAAATTATTAAGGAACAATTCCAAAACTGAAAAAAAAAACTGTAGTTAAAAGTGGCAGATAAATTAAAAGAATTGGTCTCATGAGTGGCTCTCAACAATTGCTTTTAGATTTTTTTTATGAATGAGGCTAGCTAGAATAGTTAATTTATCCCACTGTCACTTGTTTGATTGCTTAAAATTGAAGCAAATGATAGTCTCATTACGAAATATATTGAAAGACTTCAAAATAAATAGAGAACGCAGATGACGTTGTGATTTCGAAATCTTTCTTAGTGGATTGTAAGTGTTCAACTGTCATTTTAAAACAAAGGCAATCTTTATTTAACTTTTGTTTCTTATAGTTGATTTCATTAAATAAAGGCTTCGTCGCATTATGGACGTAACTACAACAGATAAAGCCATCATTTTTAACTTTAAATATCTCAGGCAATATTTCCACTCAGAGAAATGGGATAGTATACTTTTTCTTTTAGACTCAGGGCAATATTTCTCTCTATAGAAGAAAATGAAACAAATAAAATAAATTAAATAATTTTGCCATTTTAATACATATAAATGAAGTAAATATATAAGAGCTATGCATGATTTCAATATTTTTTTTAATTCGAAGTATGTTCCTATGGTCCGTAGTTTAAGATACAATTGCCCTAACCTCTGTTTTGTATCATCCGGTATATTTCAAATAATGCAGATATTCTTAGAAAATAAAGAAATGGGGAGTGTGCTTATTAGGGGACTACTTCATAAACAAAATTATTCATGATGCAAAGTTCATGGTATAGCTTGGTTTATCAACTTATTTTTCAGAAAATTAAATTCAAAATTTGACTTAAAGTTTATTTTATTTTATTATTTTTTTCTTTACAGCATATTTGTTCATGTATCGGCAAAATTCTAACGTTAGCATAAAAACAAATTTTACGTTACGTCAGACTTTATTTATTTTTACATTCCTTCATTGAAGATGTTAATGCCTGGAGAAATTTTATTCTCGTACAGATTTTATTCGTTTAAATAGTGATTCGACTATTTATTAACGCGTTATTTTAAAATGTTCGAAATTTGCACTTATGTATACAGAAAGTTATTTATTATAATAATCAAAAAGCTTCTAGTTTTATACGTCTGAAAGACAAAAACCCAATGGAATATTGAAAGAAGGATTTATCGAACAATTCAAGTGGAATTCCGCCGCTGATACAGTTCACTGAATCATATGCGGGAAGAGTATTTTACGTAGAAATGTGTGCAAAAATAAAATAAACCATTCGTTTAGAACTGATTAGCTGTATAATAATGTGGCATACGAACTTAAACATTTTGTTTTGCGCTTATTAGCTGCATAATAATATGACAAAAGATTTTTTTTTAAGATTTAGCAGAAAAATTGTATTTTTATTGACAAAATTGAAAACTGTTTTATGATTACATCAGAATTAATTATTTTTTCAATATATTATTTTTTTATACAATCTTTATACGCTTAAGGCTTAAAAGAAAAAAGAAAAGAAAAGAAAAAAAGAAAAAAGTTAAATCGCAAGAAGATGCATTTCTTTAAAATCAATACGACTGCACAGCTAAAGAAATGTAGAAGACTATGGTTACTCAAAATTGCGACACAAAGTTCAGCTAAAATACACATGAAAAGAAACTTGTTTATAAATGTGAGCAAAAATGCTTATTGAATGATTACATTAGAAATTGTTGCTAAACTTTCATGCAGAAAAATTGAAAAATGATTGATTTTCAGAACATTTTAAGTTTTCTTTTTCTTTCTTTCCTTTCTCGTCTAAAATGAAACACGAAAGAAAGTTTTTTGTATTCCATTAAAAACTTCTTCTGTTTGAAGCATATACGAGTATAATAGTTTTCGACAACGAACTATGGCAGAAGTGTTGAAGCTATTCAAACATTAACTTCTTTTAAATGAAAAAGTGGTTAATAAAAGTAACAATAGAAACTAAAAATAACCTCTCTTTAACTGTTGAAACTTTACGTACAGTTACCAAAAAGGTAAGAAATATGGCTGCAGATCTTTTTTCTATGTTACGTAGTAATTATATATGTCTATGTCTGTCTTATGTTATACAACCATTCTTTTAAAATTTGGTCGAACTGTATTTTAAAAGTACTGTTTAAATCATGAGAGATTTTTATTTTTAGATAAAAATTGACATATAAAATTTAGATGAAATTCCCCATGACGCATACGTCATCTGTTCGCTATTATTGCCAACAATGAGCAAATGACGGCTAGAAATGAAACTCTTTAACAATGGAAAAATTAATATTGAAAGTTTATTCTACTATATCATTTTTTTTTTAAATCAGAAAATTCTCTGTTTTATAACATCCATGATGAATGCAAAAATGATGGCTTAAAGGATTTCTTCGATTTTTGCGAACGTGAAATAATTGTTACTTAAGCACTGATAAAGGAAGTCTGATACACGAATGAAAACTTCTTTTTAATTTCTTAAAAAAACAGTACGATGTTTATGAATAATATAATGCACACTGCATAACTCTATTAAAAAAAAATGCGAGATTTCTTTAGCACTATGCTATTTTGTAATATAATGCTTGCAGGTCGAGTTTGTATTTTCTTCAATATATCAAATAATGTAATATTACATTTTTTATAAATGTTAGCAGATATATTTAATCGCTTGTGTAAGATACATATGAATGAAATTTTTTTCAAAGTAATTGTAATGTATTTTAAATTTAATACCTTTTTTATTTAAATGGAAACTTTAATACTCTTTTCTTTTATTTAAAAATCCTTTTTTGAAATGTTAATTAGTGTTCTTATTTAATAAAATATTGCAGCACTTTATAACCCCAGAGACAATTTCAATTTTATATACCTAAAAATAAAATGACTGTGCATGTTAAACAATTTGTTAACAAATTTCATGAAAAATTAAATACGTTGGGAATAAACAATTAAATTTAAAAAATCAAAAAACCCGACTGCGTAAAAAGCAAACTAATTAATTATTTCTCATCAATGTGAAACTATTTTTTTTTTCAATTCCTACTATTAGCTCACACTCTCTCTCTATATATATCTTGTTCAAATTTTCAATCGTTTATAAAATACTTATTATTCATCCAATCAAGCTCAAATAAATTTTTTAAACTTGTAGTGGATGACACTTGGTGCTAATCCAGTTTTTTCAAATATTAATTCATTAATTAAATTAAATTAATTAATTTTCAATAATCGAAAGATATTGAAAGAAGCCCTCTTCTTGATCAAAGTATTTTAAGACCGAGAGAGCCCTCTTCTTGATCAAGCATTTTAAGCGCCACTCAAAAGGAATGAAGAATGGGAGAAAAAAATTCTCTTATTGACCTAAGTAGGAATTGACTTAATATAACTTTGTTTATATTACTTGTTTATAATACTTAGCTAGTTTTTTTTATTTACTTGTATTGATGACTTTTAAGTTGTGTTTAATTGTTAGTTCCTATCTATAAACACTGTTTTGATGAGGTCTATAGATGTCTATGATGGTTAGAGTTGCAGTAAAGCTAGAGATCCACAATACATACACAACTTCCAGGTTGTATAATATTTTAACGGACCTTCTGACTGTAAAATAGTCAATGAAACATCGTCTTCATTTTGAAAGACCTAACCAATGATATGCCTCTCAATGGGGTGCGTAAATTTTTTTCGTCTTTACCGCCATTTTGTATTTTACGGCCGCCATTTTGAATTTATAAAAACAAAACCTAGCCTATAATCATCGGGCCGTTAAGACAAATTGATAGAGACCTCATTCATTAAAATCCATCCAGCCGTTGAGATATTTCGAGGGTATAAAGAAATCCACATACACAGATACGCGTGAAACACATAACCCTTCTTTTCAGTCGGGTAAAAATAAACAAAATCAAAATTTTAATTTGTAGCGTGATACTTGAATATAGGTCAAAAATTTTCATTTCAAAACATCTAAAATGAATTAAAACAAAATATGCAAAACTCCCTAACATGCTTTTAATTAAATAAATGCTTAAAATTCGAATTAACTTTTATCCCTCCTTCTATAATTGTCATTAAAGAAATTCGTTCAATGCAATTTTTAAACATTTATTTAAATAAATATTCGTAATATGAAAAACTTTGTCTGTGTTTAGATATTTTTTTCAGTCTAGAGTTTTAGGAGCAGTTATATTACATTTGCGTGTGCTCTTTAAAATGCCCGTCACTTTCCACCTTGACATAGCTTTCATTGTCCGCTTACATATAAATATGTAAATACTCTCTTCACGTTTTATAAAACAGGATGAATTATTTTTCAGTTAAGATTAAATTAAAATCAATTTATCCAAATCTCTTGCAATAAAGTTTTTATTGAATTAAGCACTTAAGTTTAAATCAGAACTAACTTTCAAATATCGTTATACTCCAGTATAGCTATAGAAAAGTTCAATTAATGCAATACTTTAACATGTATTTGATGAAATATTCTTAATATGAAAACCTCTGCCTCATTTGAGATATTTTTACAATCCAATATCAATATCTTAGTGGCAGTTTTATTGTATTTTCATGCACTTAAAAAAAAAAAAAAAAAAAAAAAAAAAAAGAAAAGAAAAAAAAAAAAGAAATATCACTTTCACGAAGTTCATGTAGCTTTCATTGTACACTCATATATTAGATGTGTAAATATTCTTCTCCGTCAAGAATTTTTTAAATAATAAGATGAAATATTGTTCATTTAAGATTTTATTATGTGATACGTAACGAAAGCTGTTTTGTATTGCTTTAGCCTATCAATGAAGCAGCTAATGCGTTATTAGAACCTACCTTTATTCTTTATTCTACACCCATTCGGTGAATATTCTTTAAAGTATAATTTCCGAAGAACATTTAAGTGTACTGGTAATGTCCAGGGTTGTCAGATGTCTCAATATTTGCCGGTTGTCCCGTTTTCTTTGACTAAATTCGAATGGATGGCGCCGGACAGCTAATTTCATGATTTTTCACAATATAAATGCTCCAGGCCCGTAACGCATCACATATAGAATTTCTTTCAGAGTACCCAAAGAGTGAAATTGCTGTATGAGGAATTTAATTTGTTGAAACCATTTGTTAATGTGAATGCGAACAATTATACAAAAAATTGTATTTTCATCCTCTCCTTTAAAAACACACGTCACTTTCTGAATTTCTCACAGCTTTCATTGTCCGCTTACATTTAAGTGTGTGAATATTCTTTCCACACAACTAAATAGCTTTTAAAAATAAATTAGATGAAATATTCTTCATTAAAGATTTTATTATGTGATACCTAAAGAAAGCTGTTATGTACAGCCCTAGCTTATCAATTAAGCCGCGAATGGCTTATCAGAATCTACTTTTCTTCTCAGTTCTACACACTCTTGATGAAAATCTTTAACGTATAATTTCCGAAGATCATTTATTAGCTTTTCTTGTGATGGTCATGTCTGACCGAGTCACGATTTCGACTGGAAGAAAATAGCTGGAAAGAAAAATTCTAGTTATATATTCGGCCAGCTGAACTTGATCCTGCTCGTCAAATACGGAAGAGAAGTTGACTCACTGTCCTTCAGTATTGCAGGAAAAAAAAAAAAAAAAAAAAAAAAAAAAAAGCTGAGGTTCAAACTTATTTTTAAACCTGCTGGATCGAGGTAACGGGTACATTTTATGATTAATCGAACAAAGGTATCTTGATTTTTTTTCTTTCTTTTTTTATTTCAAGGTAGACTGAAATTTAAAACATTTTTTCTGTATTATCATAGAATAAATGTACTCGCTTGGTTATTCCATTCGAAGTTTTTTGTATTCCGTTTTTATGTAGTGTTAAATAATAATTGCTTTGAACCTTCATTAAATAATGCACGAGACCAAATTAAATTTAAAATAAACTGCAAAATAATACAAATAAATAAATAAACATTAAAAAAAATAGAAAACGAGTTTAAAACACAGAATCTTAAACTTGCCTTTTTAGATATATTTTTATTTTTATTTTTATTTTTTGTAAATTTCTAAATACGTATAATTCTTCAATTTTTTAACGATGATTTTTCAAAGTAATTTGCCTTCAGAGTTTGCAGGAAATATTGGTAAATGATATTCTGTAACGCTAAAAGAAAAACATTTTAAGAAACCTCTTTTACTATTTTCTCAAAAGATAATTTAGTGCTTATGGCATTATGGCATAAAACATGCCAATGCTAGATAGAATTCAGTGAATTACTGGATATATAAAAATATCTATCGACAGTAATTAATAACCAATAATATATATGTGTGTGTCGAATTCATATATATATATATATATATATATATATATATATATGACCATTAAAAAAAAAAAATTACAATTCACCAACAAAAATGTGAAAGCACAAACGGAAAGAAATTCACTCATTGACAAATAAACTGTTCTCCTTAACATATTTAACATAGATTTGAAAAACGCAATAAAAATAAATAAATAAATAAAATGAGCAGAAATGAACAATGGATATTTGTGGAACCTAGACAGAATCTTCAGGTCCCAAATGTCTAGAGTTCTACAAATAAAGTGTGTGGTTTCATCTTCATTTTAGCCATAAAAAAGCTAAAGAGTATGAATTTGGGACTACCAACACAAAAAAAATAGAGAAATAAACCATTGAAAAACAAACAAGTTCAAAATAAAACGCGATTAAAAAGGATTAATAAATAAAATTCACATTACCATACCGAAAGCATTGCCGACCAAGAATGAGGTAGCATTAAATACAAGTAAAGGAGATTATTTGCGCATGTTGCCAAAAAAACATTTTTAAATGTTGATGGACCACAGAGTAATAATGTACAGTATGGTCAAGCATATTCCTCATTATATGTGACCAGTGAATTTTATATAGATAATTTAGAATTTTTATGATATCATCATTTATTAAATACCAGCAAGTAGGTTTTATCATCAATAAGAATATAACGGTTAATTAAAAAAGGATTAGTTCAATTTGTGCGAACTAACATGTCACATTTACATACTTCTTTGTAAACGAAGGAGAAAAAGGAAAAAGAACGTGTTTGCTTCTTTAACATTTAAAATTCATATTAGATCTATTATTACTCAATTGAATTAAAGTAACTACACCTGTGTTTATGGAATTCTAATGTTTTATCTTTTAACCTTTTATATCCCAAATTATGAATTCATGAAAATTTCCTCTTCTAAAGCATTTTTCGTGAATTTTTGAAACTACATTAGAAGATTTATACAATAATTTAATAAATTTTAGAAGGGTTTTGCCAATTAAAATTAATTAATTAAATTTGAATTTATAGGGATTTTGTGCAATATTTATAACCCCACTCAAATGTTTCATTTAAAATATTATTTTAGAATTTTATAGGATTAGTAGAGGAAAAGGTCCAAATACCGGCTACCACTTTTGTTTTCAATCTAGATCATACAATTTTCAAAATTAATAAAATAAAAAGTGACAGCAGGGTACCTTGGCAGGTTGTTCATCTGTTTAGAGAAAAAAAAAAAATCAGTTTCAAAGGCGTTTCTTGTTTATAAAAAGCAAAATTCCGAAAGTCTTCAAATTTTGAGTTTTTAAAATGGGGTCTAAATACCGGCTACCTAAGTTTTTTCCCTAAAGATAACACAAATAGAGCTAATGACAACTATTAAGCAATAAGAATATTATTTTAATAAATTTTATTGATTAATAACATTTCTTATGCACAGAAAAAACACGCAATTTCTAATAAACAAGTATTTTTGTCAAATTCATAAAATTCTTTACGACTAACTCTCACAGTTTTCGTCCCATTATGTTTCTAGTTTTGTTTTTTAACGTGTAAAAAAAAAAAAAAAAATTGCTGATTGAAATGAGAATTATTTTATCTGAAAAAATCACAAACATAATATCACTCTCTGCGTCGGTGCAGCCCCTATCAGCCATTCGCCATCAGCCTATCGCATTCTTAACACTGAACCCAGAATTCCCACCCCCATTCTTCTCCATAGAGAAAGCACCCATACAGAAGACACAAATTACATCATCTTCCTCTGTTGGATATTTTCCTTTTTCACTTTTTTAACCTTCTCGCTTAGTAATTGTTTTACCACAATAGCTTCAAAAATTGCGTATTTAACCCCTTCGCGACGAGCGTTTTTATGAGTTTTTATTCTTTCGTCACCGGTTTTTCAAAACAAAACTTTTTGCATAATTTAATCGGGAAAATGCTCCGATTAAATAAGGCAAAATTTACAGTAAAAAAATAATTGGTGGGAATAATCAAGTAGGGTTAATTAGATGGAAAAAATGCATCCCCAAGGAAATTTTGGGTTGCGCAAATTTTGCTTCTTTTACGATGCCCGAGGAAATCTCGGGTTGAGCAGAGAGAGGGTTAAAATCAAATTTCTGCTTCTTTCGCCTGGTTTACTCCGTCATTCTTTTTTCTTTCTCTTCACATTTATTACAGGCAATTTTGTAATGTCCAACAACTCTTTTTTGGAAAGTGATCCGGTAACCAGTGTCGGTCCTGAAGAATTACGGCTATGGTTGCTTTTTTCATATTGCGAAATGGGACTGGAACTATTTCTGAACTATTTAAATTAATTTATTAATTATGGAACTATTTAAATTCATTTATTTTCCTCCCCTTCAAGCAGAGCAACCGAGAGAGGTCCAAATATCGGCTAGCCGGTATTTAGACCACTCTAGGTAGCCGGTATTTAGACCACTCTAGGTAGCCGGTATTCGGACCACTGCTATGTTTAAGTTAAAACCGCTATTACTCATTCATATAATAAAATACCAATAATGTGCGCGTGGCAATTGAGAACTAAATATGTCTAGAAAATAACTTAATCAACAATTCAAGCCATTATATGATCAGTATATTTAAAAAAAATGAGAAACACACATCTGAAAAACTTTTGATGTACCAGATTGCGTCGATTCGACACTTTTGCATTTACTATTTGTGAATGAGACAGACTTCAGCGATGTACTTTTCGTAACTTTCTTCTCTCAATTAAAGTTACAAACTCTGCCTATCACCGCTAGGCTGCGCTGCGCTCAGTTCTCAAAACACCTAGTAGCCGGTATTTGGACCCTAGCCGGTATTCGGACCTTCTCCTCTAAATGTACAAATATAATGCTCTTACAATAGAAATATAGAAATATTTCCGAACTGAAACTTCCTCCCACAATCTTTCAACGTTAAGAAAGCTGAAAAGATGGAAATGAAAAGAAATCATTCTTTTAAAAATATTTTTGTCTTGCGCAACCAATAATGCTTTTGGAACAATATAAAGTTGGGTATCTATAACTCATTCTAAACTTTATGAGTACTAATCGATGTATTAAATAAATTTTATAACAAATTATTTTAGGGATACTTTAAAGTACCTTCACGTCGGGGCATAAAGGGTTAAACGCCTAAGGCACTCTCAGATTAATAAATCAATGATGCGTCTTTTTACACTTACCCATCATTTTTCTCCAAAGCTCGTGTGATAACTGTTCATAGATAACGGCAAATTACCTTTTCACACATATGTATGGCGGTCTCCCACCTATAAACATAAAAGAAGCAAAATATGCGTGGTTTAATCTTAACGCTCGAAGACAAATGTAGTCATTTTCCCAGGCTGATTAAATCAAAAGATGGTATTCAAAGATATAAATGACATCTTCCAATATTTCTCTGAGTGAATGTTTTTAATGCGTTTCTTTTAAACCTTTATCTACTGCATTATGATCTACTGCAATTTTTTTCATGTATTTTTTTTTTTCAGTTACTGCAATGAAAATTAAAGGATATACATGAAAAAAAAATACTTACCCGTGAGAAATTTAGTTTGTTAGAGCTAATTAATTAAAGTGGTACTTTAAAGTCCGTCAATACACTATGCTTAAAATATTCTCGTAATAGGAAAACTCACAAGATATTTCAAATTAAGTTTAAACTCTTAAAAATGCTAAATAACCAGAAGACACTCATAAGTTAACAATAAAAAAAATATATTAAATAGACATAATTTTATTTTACGCATGAAAATAAGTAAAAATTCAAATTTTATGGTATTAAAAAAAAACATTTTTTTTAGGTTTCGATTTTGTTGGCAGTCCTTTAGTTATGCAGCGTCTATGTTTCAGCGACGGTATGCTCTCTCGCATCTCCACATATGCAATATATGAATTTACATAAGTCATTTCTTGCATAGTAAAAAAGAGCCGACGCCACCACTTTTTTGATTTCCTGTAAAAAATAATAATGAAACAGAAACGAAATACTAGAAAAACATTTCTACATTACAATTTAGTAATTACATTATAAAGAAGATAAAAGAGCTGCATAACTACACAGACGAAAAGTAAACAAGAAATTTCTCTCCAACACCCAGTGTACTGACGGTACTTATAAGTACCTCCGAGTAATTCAAGTGATAAATCAATTACATACACCGTTCACTTAAAATAGCTAGTCAAATTGTATTCTAAGATCATAATGAACACATAAAAAAAATCCAACACGTACCTTGCGTCCTTTACTATGCTTGCAGAAATGAAAAAGACAAGCGTGACAATCCGTGCAAAATTTCGGAACAAATCACATCGACTGTTTCAAAGATAGCCTCCTTCCTCGCTAAAATAACGAACATAGAACTACTGCTGCCATACAGCCTGAAAAAGTGGAGCTAAAAGAATGTTCCCGCAAAGTAGCATTGGAATATTACTAATACTCTCTATGGGATGAAAGTTTAAAGTGAGTGGTACTTATAAGTACCGTCAGTAGATAAAGGGTTAACAGGAACCATAGTTTATCATTTCCAGTTGTACTGTATGGTGTTTATTATTTAAAACAATTTGTAATTATTTTGAAAATTTACGATATTTTTTAAGAGTGTAAGCAGCAAAGTGCCTTTAAATGGACCAAAAGAAATCATATTTGTATTACTAAAATTTAGTTAATTTGCAATATTTAAAACAAAATTAACTGCATTCAGAATTTTACATGGGGACAAAAGTTATGATAAAACAAATTCAGATATCGCAAATGACATAAGAAAAAGTTCATTTTTAAAGTCATTTTGTTCGAAACTTTTTTTTTCTATGTTCCACCCAAGAATTCATGAAAATAACTAGCCAGACTTTTTTGAAATTTTAACATCTTGTATAGTAAATTAATGTACAGCCGTGAAAAAAAGTAAACACCCCCTACTAACTCTGCAACTAATTATAATAGAGGAAAGTTACTGGTACTAAACGATTGGAAATAAAGTCTACTTTTAAATGATGTATATAAAATTTGCTTAGAACCATCTACAAATCAAAACCAGACCAAACTTTGTTTTTTTTTTTTTCAATAGAAACACACAATTTTGGTATTATATTTTAAATCTTGGGTTCAAACTATGCCTAGAAGCAAAATTTTAAGTCATTTGGATGATAAGTTTTTGAATTATAAATATTCAAAATTTGGAGCTTCTAATGTTAAATTACATTTTCATATTTTTATTAATATCTCCTGAAATTATAATCCTAATGTGATATTTTTTTGTGTGGTTATAATACTAAAAAACCCTAACATAAAACATTGAATTTGTAATTAAAAAAAATTTATAATATGAATAATGAAATTAATATTCGAAAAAAAAAATGAATTGCAACCTACATTTTTTTTTTTTTTTGATAAATTTATATTTATTATGTCTTGGTTTATGCGAATCCTCAATTTCAAATTTTTCTTCCAAGTAGTTTTCGAATTATGATTAAAAAACTTCAAAATGATGGTTTAAGGGGATGATAATGTGCAGAAAAACATAATTTGATTTTTTTTCTTTTTTTTTTTTTTTAATGAGTAAAACATATTTTACTCATTTTATTGAAACTGGCAATATACTGGATTTTAGGGCTGTTAATAGTCGAAACATATTAAGCCAGTAAAATGGTCATATTGACAAGAAATAGTACATTAACAGAAGTGACATAATCATTCTGTAGCATTTCAACAATCGAGTACCGAACTTCAATTTGGATACAGCCCGAAAATATGCTCATTTTAAAATAATTAATATCTCTGAAACTAATCGTACGAATTTCATGAAAATTTGTATTTAAGCTAATAGAAGGGTGCATAATTTATAGTGTCAAACTTGGGTATTGCTATTGAAAAAAACAGAGTTTGGATTCGTTTTGATATGTAGATGGTCCCTAAGCAAATTTTATATACGTCATAAAGAAGTAGACTTTATTTCCAATCGTTTGGTACCAGTAAATTTCTTCTACAATAATTTGTTGCAAATTTATATGGGTGTTTACTTTTTTTCACGACTGTATTTAAAATTACCTAAAATTTTGGTTTTATCTTAACGCTCGAAGTCAAATGTAGTCATTTTCCCAGGACCATTAAATGAAAAGATGGTATTCAAAGATGCAATGATATGTTTCGATATTTCTCGCAGTGAATTTTTTAATACATTTCTTTTAACAGGAAATATAGTTTATGATTTGCAGCTGTACTGCATGGTGTTTATTTAAAACGATTTGTAATTTTTTGAAAACTTACGATTTTTTCTAAGAGTGTTTTAGCAGCCCAGGTTCAGGTGCCTTTAAATGGATCGAAAAAATCATATTTTTTAATTACTAAATTTTGTTAATATAATATTAAAATTTAGTTAATATAACATTCAAATTTAGTTAATATAATATTAAAATTTAGTTAATATAACAT
Source organism: Maratus speciosus (assembly GCA_963932465.1). NCBI lineage: Eukaryota > Metazoa > Arthropoda > Arachnida > Araneae > Salticidae > Maratus > Maratus speciosus. The sequence continues at coordinate 329,511,235 of OZ010796.1, read as the reverse complement.
TCAAATTTAGTTAATATAATATTAAAATTTAGTTAATATAACATTCAAATTTAGTTAATATAATATTAAAATTTGGTTAATTTGCAATATTTAAAACAAAATTAATTGCATTCAGAATTTTACACCGGGTCTAAGTTTTCAGTGCTCCTTTACGTTGTCCATCATAAATTTACATTCCATTTTCCGTCATTTTTTTATGCAGAATAAAACTGTGTATAGAACATTTATCTGCGCTGCGTCTCTTATTTCGTGATTTTGTTGAAAGGTCTGTTCAGACCACATTCTGTGACGAGGGTCATAAATTACTTCTTTTCTGTTTCTTTTCCAAACGGTTTGTGGTCAGTTTTGACCTAAAAAAAAAGGTTGCTCTTCAAAGGTTTGGACGCAAATCGTACAAAATCAGTAAAAGACATTTTCACTATGGAGGTGCTAAACCCGTCAAAGAAGGCCCTCCTCTCTTCCAGCGCAACTAAGGTTCCCCAAATTAAAAAAAAGAAAAAAAAACTGAAAAAAAGAGAACCACCTTCCATCGCGTAGATGTGAGGCTAACTTAAAAAGTCAAATTTAGCTGACAGTTAATCACCGACTGCTATTAGTTAATTAACCATTGTATTGAAGTTGATCATACATCACAAATAGCGTGCAAGTACTACGAAGCAAGCAGTTAAAAGCGTATGTACAAGACTTTATTGGATTGGAAATATCAACTGATCAACTACTGGGTGTTTACCAATTACTAATGCAATTACAGAAGGTCGTTTGCACTTTATGAAAACGATTTTGTAATTTATTTTTCTCGCTTCCATTTTGAAAAAAATTGGTAACTTCAGAATAATCGTTTGCTACTGTTATCTTTTGATTGGAATGTAAAACAAAATACTTATTTTAGCTCCTAAAAATGATAGATGGTTCTAAGATTACGTAACTGCGCTTTCCGAGGAGAAATATTCGTATCAACAAATTATAAAACGGGGTAACTATATCGGTTATTGTATTAAAAAAATTTATTTATAATATATTAAATTTGAAAGGAACGAAAAGTCTAAGTGAAAGTAAAAATGAAAACATGACTGCGAAACCTCATCCTACGCAGGTATATATCAAGAAAGTGAAGTCCTGAGCCTAAAAGAAAGTCCACCGACTCAAAGATCCATTGCATCGAAACTAGAAATGTCTTCTGGCACTGTTAATAAAATCATTCATAAAGATTTGAAATTAAAAAAGATGTTTGAACACAAAGCTCATCTGCTTTCGCTAAAGCATATGCTGAAAGAAAAACAAATTGTAGATAATTATATGAAAAACACCTAGCTCCTGAAAAATTGAAATTTGAACACTCAATGAGACATGGGTATATTTAAGTGACTGTAATGAAAAAAGATCAATTTTCTATTGCTCAACTGACGGGAATGACAGTACGAAATGGCTTCGTCACTGTAAAGAAAAGTTCCTAAAAGGATTCATGATGGTTGCAGGATTTTTTTACAACTGCAAATTAGAAATAAAAAAAGTCTCAAGTAAAGCCAAAATTAATTCACCCTACTATCAGCAGAATATTTTAAAACCAATTTTTGAAGAAGAAATTCCAGCCGTATATGGACAGGACATTCATAAAGTTGAGCTTCATATGGACAAAGCCTCTAGTTACACGTCTAAATGAACTGCCGCTTGTTTAGCAAAGAAAGAATCAGAAACAGGAATAAAGTATATCCCATTTAATGACTTAATTTACCTGTAAAATCCTCTGATGCTTCTCCAATGGACTTTTGCGCTTTCGGTTTATTAAAGGTAGTCTTAGGAAAACAGCATCGAAGAACATTGAACGGAATTTGGGAAACAGTCCAAGAGGAATGTGGTAAAATTGATATGACAGTACTAAGAAAAAGTTTACTTTCATAGAAAATTCGAGCTAGAGCTATTTTCAAGAATCATGGCTATCAGATAGAAGCAAATAACCGCAAAAAATACTGTATTTACACATAAAATTTAACTATCAAAATTGTTTCCATAAAGTGCGAACGACCTTCTGTACTCTATTTTTTTCTAAATTCATTTTAGCTAGACACTATTTGTCTAAATATTTTTTTAAAAAATAGCTCGTACAGCTGAAGTACATGAGTGTTGTCTTGCGCTCATCAGTGAATTAATACTTGAAATATAGTTATGTATATTTTTATAACCATAAATTAATAACTATTAACTGTATTTAATTTCTTAAAAAGCAAAATTCAAAAGAGCAGAAATATTAAATATTTCTTGTGTAATAATTTTTAAGATAATAAACATCAAAACTTTCGTAACTTTTGATATTTTAAAGGTAAATGGCCGCTTACAAAAATTTTGGAAATTGACTGGAAGTTTTATTGGATTCTAATTATTTTTACTTACTGTGATTAATTAATGAAAATTTTGTGCTACCCGAATTTCGAGAAATCGTCTTCTTTTTTTTTTTTTTTTTTTTTAATTAAAATGAAAATGCGAGTTCTTTTTATAGCATTTAATTTTTGCTTAATATTTATTTTAAAATTCGAAAACTTCTAATTTTCGTTTGATATTTAATAACTTTACTAGATCTAAAATAGATTAACGAATTAAATGCAATGTTTTTGAGGTTATTATAAAATTTTATTTTAATTTCAGATAATATTTTATACTTAAAAACTTAAAATTAAATTTATCTTCCTTTTTAAAATTCAAACATATGAATCCTTAACACTCGATTACTATCCTAAAAAAACTTGCGTTGCTAAACTGCTGTCGTTGTATCTGTCAGATCACAGAACCCAATTTCCATATATATATACCTTTTATACAGCGATATTTCGGGGACATGTAGTAATTAAATAGAAATGTATGTTATTTTGGCTTTAATCATAAAACTAAAAAAAAAAAAAAAACTTAACAAAATACCAAACTGGCATCTCCAAAGACGCCTTTGTAGTCAGAAAAAGAATAAAAGGTCATTATATCTTACAATACAAAACTAGCATTTGGTTGTTGAAGGATTTTACTAGACCAATTTTTGGCCATATTTCAACAGTAGTAGTGTCTACTGGAATGACTTAATGAAGGGAATATAATATATTTTATTTATTTATTTATTTATTTTTTGTACGAGAAAAACCTTAAGAAAATTACGCAACCACCCTATTTAAACTGCACTGGAATTTATGAACATCGATCTCTTCACATTGATGACTACAGGGATGGCAACTTTCCCCTGCAGCATTAGAAGCCCCCCCCCCCCCAAGAAGATTTCAGAATTCGTGCTTAATTATGTTTTAAAAGTTGAGATCCCCCTCCCCCCCCCCCCCCGGGAACTCCATAATGTCCATAACTCCATAATGCAGGCCACACACACACACACCTGAAGTTGCAAAATCCCACCGGAGAAAAATTCGGAATTCAATACTCTCCTCATTTTGTGGCCTATTTGCCAACCTTTAACTGAGTGGTTCGAATATTCATTGCTATATTTAAAAGATAATGTCTGTAAATGTTATCACCAGGGCTGTATTCTGAACACGTGCAGCATGTGCAGGCTCGACCAGTAAAAAAGAACAGTCATTTTAACCTTATTTATCTGCGATATACACATGTTCAGAATACATGCCTAGCGATTACATTGCAGGAAGTTCTGTTATCCCTTTCTTCATTAAACTGTGATTTCAAGTTTGTCGTAATATTTTTTGTATATTTTGTTGCATTTTTATTTAAGTTTTTAATAAATGAGTATGTGTAAAAGTTCAAAATAATTAAAAACACTTGAAATAAATGCAATTTTATTTATTCCAAAGTCCATAAGCTATCCTACAATAATGCGTACTCTTCTTTAACTTTAATAAAAGAACGTTAATAACAATAACTATTAACTTTTTCTATAGTGTCACATCTCGCATTCATTAACCCCTTAACCTTCAACTACGTGTGTGACACGTGGTCTTGTTATCGCGCCAAAACTGATTATCACGGACCTGACCCGTAGAACATGAGTCGGGCCAAATGTGAATATTACAGTCATGGCCCGTGGTGCGACGTTCGCGGTTTGTAATTTGCCCACCACAAACAGCACAGACCACGCTCGTGATAGATTCTTGTTATCTCTTTGTATCATAATCAGTTACAATTTATTTAAGTATCCCCACAAGATGTTTTCAAAAAGAAGATTTTGTGATGAGAACAGTGAGAGTTATGCTACTTCTGTTGATACTTCTGCTACCGAAAATGACAGTGGTGACTTTATACGTTCTGTACGAAAAATATTCAAGCGATTAGTTATTGATTTATGTTATATTCTAGTGATTGATAATAAATCTTTTGTGGTATATCTGCCACAATTATTACATCAGGTTGTAGTTACTTATCAAATATTCCACAAAATTAAGCCAGTTGTATCTTACACCTGTATTTACATTCCGTAAGTCGTGCGCGTTTGGTACAATTTAGGACCGATTTTCCGAACCGTGGAATAGCTCGAAGGCTGCGCGATCTTGTCTACGTTTTGGGGCCAGCCTGTTGAAACTTGGGACCCGGTCATCGGTTTGAAAGAAATAAAATCGTAGGTTAAGGGCTTAAAGTTATATGCGTTCAAATAACCATCGCTTTCAATAACTTTTCATCTTCGAATCTGTATACCACAGACCGAAGAATAATACATACGGCAGTTTTAAACGGCAGAACAAACATAGATGATATAATATTCATATGTGATATTATTAAGCGCCTGTGCTACATTTAAAGTTCTTTAAAGATTCTCGTAAATACAAATCCCTCCCACCCCCTCAGTAGAAGAGTGATATTTATGCAATTTTGACATTATATTGGGCCAAAATTGAACAATATTTTACCAAGACCGGAATATTTGTATTTCGGAAATGTAATATTGTCAATATTTCACCAATATTGTTTATATTTGCAACCATTTAGGTCAACGTTATATTTTTTGCAGCTTATAAAAATATTTATCTAATTTGGTGAAAACTAGGCATATAATATTCAAAATATGTTTATAAAATGCCAAACATTTCTAAATATTTTTGGTGAAAATACAACTAAATGGCAAAATGTTTGTATTTAATTTTTGTATTTTATGAATATTTTTTTTATAGATAACCTTTAAACGCAATATTGAAATTGCACTGTACAGTTTCCAACTAAAACCAGTGTGTACCATATTAATGTTGTGTTGTAAATACAGTAAATGGAAACCTATAAAATGCAATATGGGACTCGTTAAGTCGAGTGGTTGTCGTAAATGATTTCTACGAATTCAAGGAGATAAAATTGGCAATATTGGCAGGTCCAAGACAGATTTTGTAAAGTTTGTAGGATTTTTCTTACTCAGAAAACAAGAATTTGCGTGTTTCCTTGAAAACATCTCGTCTGATGGAATACGGTCAAAAGTGACCTATACCTAACAAATTCACCCTCTTCTCGTTCCCCTATAAATTTAATTGGATAATTGGCAAATATTTGCGACCTTCTCACGAAAAATACTGTACCTACAGTATAAAAATATCAAGCCATCTGAAATCTGTGACAGTCACTCGTATATAAATGACAGAAAAGAATAGATATATTTGAGGGCACTCTGTATTTCAAATTAATTGTGTTTTTAAGAACAAAGGCGCTTTTTCTTCGTAAATTGGAATGAACTGTTCGATGACTGAATTTCTTCTTTTTTTTAAAACCAGGACTGGATGTAGGTAATGACCAGTAAAATTTTAGGGGTCGGCAACCGAAATTTTGAGAGTAATGTTCATAATTTTAAAAATATTTAGCATTTTTTAAAATGCAGAATTCATAAGCATTTTATTACCACAAAAAGAGGAATACGATAACGAAAAATTTTTAGCTCAATCAGATTTATATAAAGAACCCATTCAAGTTAAAAAAAATTTCCAACTGAGTGTGTCTAGTCCGTGTCCTGGGTGAGAGTTCCGGCCTAGACAAACTTTTACTCAGCAGAAAATAATTCAACTTGTTAAGTACCAGAGAAGTGTTCCTTAAAAAGTACCGATTGTTATTAAATAATCATCACCAAAATGTAATGTTTGGCTTTTTAAATATTTGAAACTTCATGAGACGGCTTTGAACTTATTACTGATATTGATCATTTTTGCAACATCTCTTAGATATATGTATACTAGCCAGAGCAAACAGATTAAAGGAAACTTATTACTAATTCCATTCTTTAGTAAGCGAAGCTTTTAAGAATTTTTTTCAAAAATTTTGACTTTACTCTTATAAAATGCTTATAAATATAATGCTAATATAAATATCATGCTTATAAATACGCTTATAAGTATGACACGCTTCAGTTTTACTCTTTATTCAAATGCTACAAGTCATGTCCTGTTAAAAATAAGAATTTTCTAACACTAGTGTGTTTCTTTATTGGCAAACGATATTGCCTTTGTATGCATTGGAAGGAAGGAAGTGTAGAGGGGGGGGGGGGAGGATGCGACATATAACACCGGACCCATAGGCCTATGAAACCGAAATCCGGCCCTGGATATAGCCGATACTACATATTTCTTAATTCCCCATTGGTGTCATAAAATAATTAATTTTATTTGAGATGTTTCATATTTGATTTTTATATAAGTACGAACAAAACAAATCACATTTAAAAAAAAAATCATAAATATATTTATGATCATTTAAAAAAAAAAAAAGCATAAATATATTTATGATTTTTTAAAAATATGATTAGTTTTGTTCCATTAGATTTTTCCCTTTAACAAAATAAGTTTTATTAAGCAGAATCTTTTCCAGAAGTTAATGTAAATTTAGTAGCAATAGTTTTACCAAATTTATTTTATCTCTCTTCCTTAACAAAATTTATTTCATTCAACCAAATATTTCTCTGAAGTCAATGCTATTTTTTCTAGCAACAGCTTCATCAAATTTTTAGATATTTTTCATCAGCGATATGTGTTTCTTTCAGCTAAGTGTCTTCTAGAAGTCAGTGTAAATTAACAGCAGCTTCATAAAAATATTCACCAGAAAAGAAAGAAAAAGTTAATTTAATATACATGGGGAGGGAAATGGATAAAATATATTTTTAAAAAAAATCTATATATATATTACGCTAACGTACGTGGCACAGAAATCGCGATTATTTGTTATTGTTCAATGGCAACGCCCGAGAAATGCATCTGATTGGTTATTGTGTAAGAGTCCTTGGCAGGATTTAGGGCGATCGGGTTTGTTTACGTTTCGCTGTTAGGGTGCACTATCTTTCGCTGCAATTATGTAGCTTCATAATATCTATATATATATTACGCTAACGTACGTGGCACAGAAATCGCGATTATTTGTTATTGTTCAATGGCAACGCCCGAGAAACGCATCTGATTGGTTATTGTGTAAGAGTCCTTGGCAGGATTTAGGGCGATCGGGTTTGTTTACGTTTCGCTGTTAGGGTGCACTATCTTTCGCTGCAATTATGTAGCTTCATAATATCATTTGAAATGCCCGTAAAAAATCTCGGTGAATGCTTGAAAGTGAAGAAGAAGCCGAATTCGAGTCGAATCGAAATAGATTCGAAATCCAAATAGAATTGGTCGAGAACGTCGTTAAGTGATCGGCAAAATAGGCTTAATAACTGTAGCATGCGCGCGTTTCTTCTGAAATCCAAATTACTGATTTAAACATCTCGGGGCATTCATAACTGTGGGTGAAACGTGCAATTTCTGCAAAGCACTGTATTGGAAATGCGAATTAAACAGCAGCAAGAAGTTTACAAAATGTTGTCATGACGTAAAAAGTAATTTTGTACGGACAGGTAGTTTTGACTGTACGGACCTGCGATACGAATTTCAGGTTCATTTAAGAATATTATTACGGTCTCCCCAGAAGTAATATACAATAAAACCAGCTTAGACGGAAACGAAAACGACCAGTGATAAATTCCGTTTTATGCAGGTTATTTAAATTGAACAAAGCATAATAGCATTTGGGGGGGGGGGGAGGGGGAGCGGGAGAGCTGGAACTTTTTTTTTCGTTTATTGCAGGATTCAGTTATAAACAGGCTTTACTCTATTAGAAAATAAATTTGCTGGATGGTACTTTAGATAAAATTCTATATAGTAATATTTGTTTACAATTTTATTATTTCTTTTAAAGTATTACACTTTGTTATATTTGTAATTGCTTTTTCATATAAAGATTTTAAATAAAAAATTATATAAAATATAATTACATTTTAATTAAATTCATCAGTTAATTTGGAATGAAAAAGTTTAAAGTATGAGACATGAAAATTAAAAAACTTAACCTTTGACTTTACACAACTTTGGAACAGAACAAGAGTCAGTCCCTGGTAATTTGCACCGTCTCCACCCGCCCCCCTCTGAACGGACCTGCGATTAAAAATTTCAGATTCATTTAAGAATATTATTACGGGCCCGGGCAACGCCGGGCGGGTCAGCTAGTCTCTTTTTAATTCTTTCATCCTTTCAGACACAGCATTTTTTTCATCAGGTCTTCATGACTTTAAAAGCATAAATAACTGGACTTCACATTCTATAGTTCAGTTTCGGAATTCTAAATAGAATTATTTATAAGAATTATACATGTATGTATACCAGTCACAGAAGCTATAAATATTTGATATTTATGCTGTTGCATTTATGAATGATAAATCATAATAAAATGAAGAGCTTTATTGTTATTTGTGAAATAAGACAAGGGTTTACACTTGAAGCATAAAATTAAGAAAGTTTAAATCATATCGGAACATGTACTTGATCACAGGAAACAAGTTTCCGAATCTCCATCTGTTAGTAAACAATTGCAAAGGCTCTGTAACCTTTATGGAATCTCTTCTTTGAGGTTATACGGTCATCGAGCACAGTCATCGAGGAATCCGATGATTCTATTTCTTGATTCATTTTCACAGATGAAAGATTTTTCAGTTTAGAAACTGACATTCTAACTGTTTAATAAGTGTGTAATTTGTTTTCACAATTAAATATTCTTATTATATGTTGAAAATTCTTCAGATTTTTCTCCTTTCTTTTTATCGTCTTTCACTTCTCCCCCCCCCCCACCCCCTCTCTCTTATATATGTATACTTGTCTTATCTATTATACGTGTGTATATATTCGTATATATAATAAACTTATTTTAATTAACATAACTATTAAATCTAAAGATAATCAATTCAAAATAAATTAATCATTGATAAGAATTTGAAAGAAAAATATACCCAATATTGCTAAATGCACTGATAAAAAAAAGAAGAAAAAAGTGTGAGCGAGAGAAAGGCGTGCAAAAAAACCAAAAATAGAAGGTATTAACATTACAATAAGTAAAATGGAAACATATTGTGTAACACGTTAAACGGTATCAAGGGGTCAACAATATAAAAGACGCAACTGATTGTTGTTTGAACGTAGCATGTCATCACGTCAAAATTGCTGTATTCAAACTGTTCCATCAATTGCAACCCCATATTTGAATAAAAAGAAAATTAAGATAGGATCAGATCTGAGAAACATACAATAAACATACCAAATCAATATTCTTAATGAAAAACAGAAAATAATAAAAAATAAATTGAAATTAACTAAACACAAAATCATAAATATATATATATATATATTAAAACATTTTGTAAATTAGGAACAATCAAAATCGCACACATACGCATACACATATAGGTGTGTGTACATAGATATGAACATAAGTAGTTTCTACAGGATAGAAAAGGTTAGTTAGAAATTCTCACCCTTTCCTAAAATTTCGTTGAGAAATTCAAAATTTGAGAGGAAAGCAAACCTTCTCAAAAAATTTTGTAGTTTTTGTTTAGCAATAGAGATGTGACTGGTATCTTCTGCCACCTTTTTCTCAAATTAATGGCCTTTTTTTTTTTTCATCTGTGTCATTAACATGTGACTCGCCTGTCACCAAGCTAACACAACACAAAATAAATTAATCATTAATAAGAATTTGAAAGAAAAATATACCCAATATTACTAAATGCACCGATTAAAAAAAGGAATGTAGTAGAAAAACACAAAAAACAGAAGGTATTAACATTACAATAAGGAAAATACGTATATTGTGAAACGTATATTGCGAAAAACGTTATCAAGGGATTCGGAACAACAATCGAAAAGGAAAATTGGCCTTATATAATAACTGAATTTTTGCGATTAAATAAGGTGGAGGTGACTTTTCGGAATTTATGGTGGTAATTGACTTTCAGCCAAAATGGCTGAAGATCCCTTCTCTAAAGAAATAATGTTAGAGGGTTTTTTTTTTTTTTGTGAATAAAATTGCCCAAATTTTTGCATGCCTACCTATTATAATACGTATTTTTATTGTCATTTCAATTGCCGAATTGCAATAAGACCGTTAACTAAACTACTGATGGTACTTATTTAAAAATACAATATATTGAAAAATTCAATAAAGAGAAGCAAACCTGCAATAAGAATATTAACTAAACTACTGCTGGTACTTATTTGAAAGTGCAATATATTGAAAAATCCTATAAAGACAAGAAAATTTTCCCCGAAAAAGATCAATTCTCCCTTAAAAACTTTAACGCAATACCGCACTTTTTTCTTTATTTTTTTTAGCGAAAGAAAAATGTTTTGTCCTCTTTGAGTAGTGTTAAAAAAAAAGGCTAAATATATATATATATTTAATATTACTTCAATTTTCAGTAAAACTTTTAAGTTTTATCAATGACAATACGCATTTTTAATTGTACGTTTTCGACCGAAAAGTTCTGTAGCTTGTCTTATCTCATACATGTAGATCGCGTTCTGATTTTGCACCGAAAGAATATAAAGTGTGCAATAATGAAGTTTTTTCTTTTGAAAATCACATTCTATCGCTGCTACGTTTATTTAACCCTTTATGTCCCAAATTATAAATCAGAAATTTGCTCCTCTTCAATAATTATCTTCATTAATGTCTGAAGACATCCAAAACAACTTCTATTATAAGAATTTGATTTTTATATAGATTTTTAAACAAAACTGATTTAATAAATTGGTAGTTAGATTTTTTTTTAATAAATTATTTACAAGAATAATTATAATAGATTAATTAGAAAAAAATACATCTTTACATATTTGTAATTAAAAAGTAGTTGTTTCATATTTATTATGAGCTGAACCTATAATTGAATAGTAAAAAAGAAAACAGCATCAAGAAAAGCTTAAACTTAGTTTTTTTTTTTTTTTTTTTTTTTTTTTTTTTTCTTCAGTTATTTAACCCCTTCGCGACGGGAGCCTTTTACGAAATGTTTATTACTTTGCTACCGGTTTTAAAAAACAGAAGTTTGTCCCTATTCAAATCGGGAAAATGCTCGGATTAAATAAGGCAAATTTTACAGTAAGATTTTACTGGTGAGAATAAACGAGGATCCTTAGGCCTATTTCCGGCACGTATACGTGTCGCTCGTCCCCAAGGGGTTAAGATATAGTAGGTTTTTGTAATGATATTGCTGAATCAAAAATCATTTTTTTCCCTAATAGACCAATTTTGTCTACGCGGGTTGTGTAAAATTTAAAAAAAATCTAACTTTTTAAAAATAATATGAGGAATACATCATTAACATAATCTTTGTTCAAACCTTATTTTGAACACTTTTGCAATTTAAATTGTCCCATGGGTAAAAAAATTAAATCGCTTTTCAACATTTTTGGTACTTTCTCTATTTATAAATATGTGGTTATGTGTAATGAAATATCTTTCTTTGCGATTTTCACTTTTACATTTTTATTAACAGATTTTTATATGCTCACATCCGATGCTGCATCATATAAATTGCACAAGAAAACGTTCTATAATAAATATGCAAAATGCTTTTTATCTTCACTTAATTAAAAGCTCTATATTTCAAAATAAGATGGAACAGAAAGTGTTATCTTCATATCTTAATACTAAGAATTAAAATTTTAAATTTGCGTTGATATTTTTACATTTTTTTCCATTATTACCCTTAGGTATAATGGAATTTACCTAATAGTATAATTTAGGTGACCTTGTAGCTTTTGTGCATAACTTATTTTTCTTTTGGAATAATAAAAACAATTGACATTTTATGCTAAAAATTGTGCTAATTTATAACATTGATGATATAGTGAAACTCTTTCCTCAGTTTTCTCCAATTCTTAAAAATGTTTTCATTTATAATGATAATTTCGTAAAAACTTTAGTCAGGAAAAAGTTTTTAAATACACATAACAATCTAAAATATAAATGTGTTTAAAAATTATTTATACCTGAATCTTCGAATAATTGAAAAACATTTATAGTAGTCAGAAATATAAATACAAGATAGAAAAGATAGAAAACGGAAATGTCTCGTTCGTTTAAATAAATATAATAATAATTATTATTATTTAAAGCTTTTATAATTTACATCTGATAAAAAGTATATATATTATTTTAAATTATTTTGTTTATAAAAAATTGATATACTTCCTTTACGGGACAAAATACTAACCATTATCAAATAATGATAGTGCATCAAACATGAATTACTATTATTTTAAAGGAAGCAGTTTGCAAAATAAATCTGGGACTCACCTATGAAAGGTTATGCCTCCACCTTTACAATATTTTAAGTTTCATCCATATGCGCTCCAATAGTTCACCTATAAATCACTATAAATCGTTAGTTTTAGTAGTATAGTTTCAATTGCAAAAAATGCCGTACTTCATAATATGAAATTTGAATTACGTCAAAATAGTTACTTTTTAGAAAGTTAGGAAATTTAAATTTTTATAGGGTCCCTGGATCTTATAAGTTATATTTAGAAAAAATTTCTTTATGCTGTAGCAAGTAAAACAGTAACGATTCTATTTTGGTTCGACCCAAACTGACCGAGTTAAAATATTCAGAATTTTATTAATTTTCCGATTTTTCTGGCACTAAAATAGCTTTTTTTTCCATATATCATTTTCAATTTCATTTTTTTTTTTAACTTCACTCATGTGAAAACATCCGTTCACTAATGTTAATCCTGTGGAGTAGTTTTTTTAACCCGTTAATTCTCGTGCCCGTCATATTTCCGGGCTGGAGATTTGATTGCTAGAAAAAACGTCTGAAACCAGAAAAATTTAACTGGCATTTCCGTGTGAAGTCTTTGAATAGTACCGTTCGGGTTTGACTTTTGCAGCTGGTTGTGATGTTGGACTTCGTACTGCATGTTTCGAAATATATAACACTCAAAAAATTATAAATAATCATAATTTAATGTATGTATGTTATTTCAAATATTATTTGTAGAAATTTGTGTGATGATGATAAATAAAGTTCTAAGATGTGAAAAATAAAGGTTTTATTCGAATTATTTTGCATGGTGTAAAACAAATATTAAGACACAGAATTCTCGCATGATGGCTTTTCTGCAAATGTCAATTTTTTCTATAACATCTGTTTTGTTCGCCTTAAAAAAAACTAATTGCATATTTTATTTAGAAACTTTATGATTATTCAATTTTTGTAATAAAAAAATAGGTACTTTTTTGATGGTTTTCCCAAATATTAAGCGATCCTTAAGGGGTTAAATATCTCGTTTGCATTTCAATATTTTTAAAGGATTTTATTTTTAGTTGGATAGCTGAGGTTGATCTCTCCTCGAAACTTTTTTTCCTTGTATTACCATTATACATTAGAATATACAGTGTGTCCACGTGTAACCTGACCGACCTTTATTTTTGCAACCGTTGGTCCTAGATCCATACTAGGGTGGAACTTAAGTATAGGGTAAAAAAAAAACTTTTTTATTTTAATGTGTAATAGTGAAAACTTTTTTCCTTTTTGGATGTCTAAACTTTTGGCTGAAAAGGTTTTTTTAAATTAAGTTGTTTTCCGGTTCCTCAAGGAGGTCAAAGTTTTGAAATTTCAGTATAAAGTAACTGAAAGTAAACAACGTAGCTGTTAGCTCATATCTACTTTTATTTAGCAAATACTATCCAGAAGTCACCACGGGGAGGTGGTTAAATATCGACTTCCACCCTCCTTACCTCCCTTTGTTATGAATTAATTAAATTGGATATTCAACCTACTGCCTTTTTAGACAAACTTTGTCATTACATTGTGGGAATTCAACTTTCCCAAGAGTAAGCCGTCTTTTGCTTAATATTTAAAGACGGTTGACGCAGCTCACGGGACAATTTTGACGCACGTTTCCACTGTTTGAGTATGACAAGGAAAATCTAAAATTCAGGTGTATCCCCTGTTTGTACTTTTTTTAAGTCCTTCATCCGATCAGACCGTCAAGATAGGATGAATGTTTTTATAGTCCATAATTTCAATATGTTCGCATTTTTTCAAGTCGCTTTCCTACTGGTCCAGAAAATCCTTTTGTACCCGTAGTTTTTCAGCAAGATGTTGAAATATTTAAGCAAAAAGTTCATTTGCATGTAATAATCAAATTACCCATTATAAAGTTTTTAGGGTATTGCTTCCGATGTTTTAACAACTCCAGATTTGCATCCTGCATTAAAGGCGTTTCTGTTTCACCTAATAACTCTCAAACTTGAAATGTCTGTATTATTATTTTGAAAATACACCAAAATTGCAGTGGCTATATTAATATAAGAAGATGTCAATGAAATATGACCAATATATTTTTATCCTGGTTTTTGAACTGAGACGAGATGTTCGTCTTTAATATTTCTTTATACTTTTTTCCCTCTGCTTCAGTTATCATAGCGTTATCCTTTCTGCCATAAAAATACTAACCTTCTAAAATTAACTCATTTCGTCTTTCCTGTTCTTTCAAATTCTTCCTTTTCTTTTCTCTTTGTCATCTTCAAGTCCTTCTTTCAGTTACCTTTTCTTTATTATCATCAGAAATACCCATATCTTCTAAGGTGCCATTTGCAATAATATTTGCAGTTCTGTCTAACACTCCGGTTCTTTCACCGTGTTGATTATCAAATTCAGGTTTAGAAAAACAACCGATTGAACTATTTCCTTCCGAACTGTTTTTTACACTTGACGATCATTCAATCAAAACATCATTTTTTTGTTTTAAAATAACTTTTTTCCTTGATATTTCCATTTCCAGTCTTGCTACACATTTTTTGTAGTTTTTATATCTATTGATCCTATTGTCATCACCCCATCTCTCTTTGGTCTTTGAGAAAGTGACGTTCTTGTTCTGATACACGATAATATTTAGTGCTTTTACACAAAAAATGTTTTTTACAGGATTACCTAACATTTTGCAATTTTATATTGGATGTGGGATTATTCTTTCTAATCTTAATATTTTTCTTCAAATTTTGACATTTCTCGCACTAATCTCTAATCATTTTTTATGATTTGTGTATCAGAAACCGTTGGAATTGAAGGTCTCACACTTTTACTTACACTTTTAATACACTTTTAATTGTATCATTAACAGCTTTAGATATTTTAGAAATAGTGTGTACCAGATTCCAGCTGTCAGATTTTAAGTTAAATTGAACCCAAAAATAATGTTTCATAACTTCTTCATATGTTCGTCAAAGATGACAGTCTAATGTTAATTGTTTTGGCTCACGAAATACAGGACACTTCAACAATTATCTAGATTTAGGTACGTTAACAGACTTTGTCACTTTTAACACCGAATGTTTATCGAAAAATAATTAAAGAAACTGTTAACACCCGTTAAATCGGACTAACTTGTTATGTGTCGCAGCCAAATAAATCAGAGACAATGAAAGCCGACACCCACGATGCTGGCTTCTACAAAAGTCAAATAAAGTGGGGCTAACTTTTCTAAGGCACTCAAATTAAATTATTCTCTTTATTACAGGACATTAACACTTAATTAATTTAATTTTGCAAAATATGAATTTAACAATAAGCTTAAAAAACTTTTCATGCAATTATTGGCTTTTTTTCGTTTTTTTATGGAAAATCAGGCGCTTTGAGGAACCGGAAAATATCATTTTAAAATTATGGAGTTAAAAAGGAAAAAAATAATCACTATTAGAATATAAAATTAGAAACTTCGTTTTTTAGTTCCACCCTAATCCATACTTCCAGTTACAAAAATGGTTTAAATAAGGTAAACAATTATTTTTAAAGCGATTTGGGTCAAGAAAACATTTATTAAAAATTACGAAATTTAAATTTTTATACGGTCCCTCGGTCCTATAAGTGATACTTACTAAAAATTTACTGTGACTAACAAGTAAGACAAAAAAAGTCCCATTCAGCTAACATTAAAATTGACCGAGTTATGAAACTTTGAAATGGATGACTTATACCACTTTTTTGAATATCGAAACAGATGATTTCGACCAAGCTTTCAGGGATCGTGTATAAAGTACTTAAACTTATTTCAAGGTATCTGCGCTTTGAAAGAAATCGTACAAATATTACGATTAACTTTTATTAGTTAAGTTTCAGATTAGTTAAAATAATTGTATTTTAACATATGTTTTATTTTGTAAGGATCTGAGGCTATGATTTCTTTTAACTAAAATTATGTTATTTTCATAAGGTTTTATTTAATTTGTAATGATCGTCTTTCCAGTTTGAAATTCGTAATCGAGCTTTAGCTTACTTTCAAATGTCCGATCGAAATTAAATTTTACATACTGACTTAAATCCGACGACAATGCAACATTATCATGCTTTTCGACTCTTACCATCTTATCTTATACTATAATGCGAGCAAAAAATGTGTGTGTATGTATGTGTGTGTGTGTGTGTATGTAAATTTTATCTTAAAAACGGCTCTAACGATTTTGACGAAATTTTGTATTTTACAATTTTCGGGCATGATAAAACCATTGGAATGGGTCACGTGTTCGAGAAAATTGGAACAGTGGGTCATAATGGGTCAGCGTCAAGCTAATTATATCTAAAGAACAGCTCAATCTATTTTGACTAAATTTTGCACCCAACCATTTTCAGGCACGAGAAGACTATTGGGCTAGGTCACGTGTTCGAAAAATTTCGATTTGTGGGTCATTTTTGGGTCACTGTGGGTCAAGCTATTTATATCTGAAAAACGGCTCAAACGATTTTCATTAAAATCTATATTCTACAGTTTTGAATTACGGGAAGACCATTGGGCTAACTCACATGTTCGAGAAAATTCGATTAGTGGGTCATTTTTGGGTCACCCTGGGTCAAGCTAAGTTTATCTAGATAGCGGCTCTAACGATTTTGACGAAATTTTGTAATCTATCGTTTCTGGGCGCGAAAAGACCATTGAGATGGGCCACGTGTTCGAGAAAATTCGATTAGTGGGTCATTATGGGTCAGGGTCAAGCTAAGTTCATCTAGATAACGGCTCGAACGATTTTGACGAAATTTTGTAATCTATCGTTTTCGGGCACGAAAAGACCATTGGGATGGTCACGTGTTCGAGAAAATTCGATTAGGATGATTATGGGTCCGTATGGGTCAGGGTCAAGCTAATTATATCTAAAAAACGGCTCAAGACATTTTCACACAATTTTGTAATATACCGTTTCTGGGCATGAAATGACTATTGGGCTAAGTCACATGTTCGAGAAAATTCGATTAGTGGGTCATTTTGGGTCACAATGGGTCAGGGTCAAGCTAATTGTATCTAGAAAACGGCTTAAACGATTTTGACTAAATTTTGTATTCTATCGTTTTCGGGCTCGAGAAGACCATTGGGCTAGGTCGCATGTTCGAGAAAATTCGATTAGTGGGTCATTTTTTGGGTCAACGTGGGTTTATCTAGATAAATCGTTCTACAATTTAAGCACGTTAAAAACACGTTATCTAGAATCTAAGTTTATCTAGATAACGGCTCTAACGATTTTGACGAAATTTTGTAATCTATCGTTTTCGGTCACAAAAAGACCATTGGGATGGGTCACGTATTCGAGAAAATTTGATTAGTGGGTCATTATGGGTCAGGACTAATGATGATCTGGGAAAAAAAATTCCACGGACAAAAAATAGTTCAAAAACCGCCGATAGGGGAAATATGGCGCTGTTGTAGGCTACGCAGCCGAGAATGAGCATAAAACACGAGTAATTCCTGCTAGTACATACTTATATTAGAGGATATCATAAAAAAAAATCGGATAGATTACCGTCAAGAAATTTAAAAAAGGGTTTTAGATTATATAACATAAATCTGCGATGGTTGTGTTTTTTAACTTTTATAATTACATTTTATGTATTTTTTAACGCTGAATCAAAAAATTACCTTCACTTTTAACTATCATGTCAAGATTTTTCACAAATCGTAAATTTCAAGGTTAAAAAATAGCAAAACATCTGATACTATAAAATAGATGTAAGAATTTTTATTCAGTTTAATTTTATTTCATTCAATAATTTATTAGATTTTTTGGTTTATACTGGGTTTCTTACAGCTAAACAGCTCGGGGGTCCTATGAGGTTGGGAAGGGAGGGGGGGGGGGGGGGTCAGTTTTAACTTTTAGCTTTTAACTTTGAAATTTGCGATTTGAGAAAATTCCTGACTTGATGGTTTAAAATGAAGGTCATTTTCAGATTCAGTGCTAAAAATTACATAAGAATCCATTTTCAAAAGTTAAAAAACATGTCACAACCCAAAATTTGACAGACAGTGTAATCTAACAGCATTTTAAAATATGTATCATTTTGTAAAGAATTGAGGCTGCTGTTTTTCATCCTTTTATTTAACAAAAAATTAAAGATTTCAAATTTGTATTGCAATGCTAATCTTACTCTCAACCATTTCTTTAATATATCTGACGAAATTATATTTCTACTAAATTTGTGAATGACCCCTAATATGCAGCAAAGAATATACTCCAACTTTAAGCAGTTATTACTCGGTCAATTTTAATCGCAGAATAACGGGACTTTTTTTGCCTTACTTGCCAGTGTAACAGGGCAATTTTACTAAATATAACTTATATGACCGGGGGACCGTATAAAAATTTAGATTCTGTAATTCTTCACTAAATTGTTTTTTTCGCTTCAAACTTTTTTTTATCTTAACCCTGCACCTAATTTTGACCATTTTTGTAATTGGAAGTATGCGTCTAGGGCCAACGGTTTCGAAAATAAAGGTCGGTCAGGTTATACGTGGACACACTGTATATGCACTAAAAAGAAAAAGATTTTTGTTGTTGTTGTTAATTACGGCAAATTACTTGATGTGGTACTTCAAAACACCGTTGGGTCATAGCCCCACCAGTGGCCGAGAGGTTCTGCTCTCGAAGCTGGTAGACGGGAGATGCTGGGTACGAACCCAATGGCGCCCGTCGGCCTAATCGTTCGGAGTTTTTGGGGTTTTCTTCGAGCCGTGGATTTTCCATGCGTAAATACGGATTAGGTTCCCTTAGAAAGAACCCCACGAAGGGCACTTCCCCCCTGGGCCTATATCCCTCGTGTAGATAATTGGCCGTCAAAAATCAACCCAACCCGTTGGGTCATAACGCTAGGACAAAAATTGAGACTTAAAACACAAAAAAAACTATATCCATTTTTTTAAAATTATTTTAAGGCGACTTATAATGCCTATATCTGGTGCATGTATGTCTATGATGTATATACGACTAGATGATGATGTTGGTGGTGCATCATCAGTAAGCATTTCGCCATCAGAAGAATATTCTATAGTTATAACATTATCCCCGATGGAAAGCATATCTGAAAGACATTTCCTAACTTTTAGTTGTAGAAAACTCAAAAGGATTCATAAAAATGCTAAAAGTTTTTTTTTTCGATTTTTTTTCTAATTTGTAATTTTTATCCCATTTTGGTTTATAAAAATATAATGTTTTTCTAAATATAAAAGTAACATAATTTTTGCTTTATTATTCATCAATGCCATACATAAATAATGCAATATCTTCCCCTACATTTTATCAAAACCCACCTGTCTAGAACACACGCATCCCTAGTAAATATATACGTTTTTATGCCCCATATGTATTCAAACTATAAAAATCGAAGTAAAAATCCTGTTCAACATAATCCCAACGGTACTCAAAAGTATCTCTTTAAAAAGAGCTTCGTAAAGTAAACAAACTGAAAATTAATTTTTTTAAGCATAGCATATTGTCAAGTGGTCTATTTAAAACAAGGAAAAAAAATATGATAGCCTTACCTTTAAAATTTAGGATGTTTACAAGCAAAAGTTAGGGATACCATGTCAGACAAGAAATGGGTACAAAATTGACACTCAAACGTAAAAAAAATAGCTTCGTGAACAATTTTCAGCTTGCTGAAACTGCTATTGCTATGTAGTGATGGTCGAGGGAAGTATTTACTATTGTTTCCTAAAAGTACAATTCCGAATGCCTTTAGTGAGCGTGTTTTAATATGGATAGAAAACTGTTTTACTTTAAAGTAATGTCGGGGCATAAAGGGTTAAAAAATAACGTTACAAAAAAGGAATTGATTGTCCAGAAAAACATAATGATCAAATATAGTTAATTAAAGTACCAATAAATACATAAGTAAACAAGACTATTTAAATAGCTTCAGTAGTCCTTGAGAAAAATATACATCAATATTAGCTATTTTCCTTGGGATTTCACAACTGTTATTTCCCTCTTAATATAATTTATGATCTATATTTACCGCCTGTATGACTTGTTTTAGTTCAAATACGTTACACAAGATCAGAGACATATGTTTGTTAACAAATTTTAATAAATTGTAACTATATCAATTTGACTTTTTCCTTCAATATTAGGTACTCGTATCATAATACCATCGTAGTTTTTACATATCTTTTACTTTATTTTTCACATATTGACATATGTAAAAACCACGATGATGTTACGAAGGCTTCACATCGAAAAAAAATTACCAATAACAATAAAATTGATATAATTGAAAAACATCAAAATTTGCTACATAAACCTATTTTTCTGATCTTGTAACACTTTCAAACAATCTTCAAGCAAAAATCAACCAGAAATATAGATCCTAAATCATATTAACCCTATATCCCAAATTATGAATTTATGAAAATTTCATCTTCTAAAGAAGTTTTCGTGAAATTTTTTAAACTACATTAGTAGATTTCCACAATGATTTAATAAATTTTAGAAGGATTATGTCAATTAAAATTAATTAAATTTGAATTTATAGGGATTTTGTGCAATATTTAAAACTCCATTCAAATCTTTTATTAAAAATATTGTGAATATAGTCAATTTTCGAAACTACATTAATAGATTTCCACAATGATTTAATAAGTTTAAGAAGGATTATGTCAATTAAAATTAATTAAATTTGAATTTATAGGGATTTTGTGCAATATTTATAACTCCACTCAAATCTTTTATTTAAAAAAATTTCTTTTTAGTATTTTAAAGAATTAGGAAATGTACAAATATAATGACAATAGAAGTATAGAAATATTTCGTAACTAATTTTTTTCCTCTACAATCTTTTAACTCCAAGAAAGCTGTAAAGATGCAAATGAAAAAAATAATCATCCTTTTAGAAATATTTTTCTTTTGTGCAACCAATAATGCTTTTGGAAAAATATAAAGTAAAGTATCTATAACTCATTCTAAACTGTATTACTACTAATCGATGTACTAAATTAATTTTATAGCAAGTTATTTTAATGGTAATTTAAAGTACCGTCGGGGCATAAAGGGTTAAATCAATCGAAGAATCTCAGAGAAAAGTGAATTTCTTTTAATACTAACTGGGGGATCAAACATCAATGATCCTTACTTTGTTTAGGATGTACAATTTCAATTGGTAAAAGTAAAAATGGTCTAAAATGGAACTTCTGACCTGATCAGTCATTTCAAACATTTTCAAGCTTACCCTTTGAAGCATTTCCGAAAATAGAACTCTGCATCTATAATCAGCATTTATTAATTTATTTTGAAATGCATGAGATATATTATTTTCCACTTTCAGCGTAAGTAAAGGGGGGGGGGGGGAGAAAAGAAATCGAGTTCTTGACCTTCTCACGCTGTCCATCGAAATTTCCTTCATGAAGAAGTTCTTACAGATGATGAGAGAGGGAACGATAAAGACGTAAATAATCACTGTTCCGTCTCCTTAGTTTGAGGTTTAAAATTCAATTTCTCTGAGAAAAAATATCGCTGATAAAGAAAGGCTTTTGGATATTGTTATATTAAAGAAAGGCTTTTTTCACGCTTACTGTAATTGGATAAAAGAAGCATCGAAGAACTGGCAATTGAGAGTGTTTTCAGAATTTTTATTTTCCCCGTTCAACAATGTCAATCTTTCTGAGAAATTCAAGATGGCATTTTTAAACGCAACTCCACTAAATTTTCCATTTAAATTCTAAAGAATTCAATAATGTTTTTCGTTTTTCTCTAAATATGGTACTTATTGATGTATAATCGATTGCTCCTTAACTCTTCAGCTCCTTTCCCTTCAACTTCTTTTATAAGATGAAAAGGGTTGTCAGATTATAGGTTTCCCTGAAATTTGTATACGTTTTTGTGGCTTGTTGTAAGTTACACGTTTAAATCATCCCCATACGACGATTTCTTTCATTTTTCATTATCATATCATTTATCTTCAATAATTCATTATATATACTTAACTTAAATAAATCAAAAATCTCATACTGAAGTCTTTTGTGCCATAATTGTATACTGTACTTCACGCAGATGACGACATATAAACTAACATGACTTTCATTTTATTGTCATGCTGTTGCCTAAACTTGATATTATTGTGCGCTAAAAGTATCTCCATTCTAAAATTTTTAATTTAATATATTTCTAGCTTAAGTTTCGATGTTTTATTTATTTTATTATCTTGCTTTAAATTGAAATACAAACATTAGTGTAGGAATTACATTACTAAAATTTCCATGGCCATTAATGATCTTTGGGCTATTTTGATTTGTTTCTGTTGTCACAGTTAGTTTTTGATTCACAATGAGAAGTATAACAGCAAAAGTATTTAAACCGTCTTGATAGAATAAGGTAATACAAATATTGCTGGAAAATAATAATATTATAAATATTAATAAACAACTGTTTTTAATGAAAATTACTTAAAGAAGACGTCACTGGCATATCCAAAATAGTTTAGTAGGGTGTGAAAAAGGAAGCAGTGTGATGAAACCAAAACAAACTAATGTCAATAACAACCTTCCTTTTTTTGATAGATAAAACTGGTAACCTTAGAAATCTACCAAAACAATTTTGCTTTTTTCAGATTGTTTTTTGTTATTTAGCCTCCAAATAAAACAAATATATGGAATTCGTTTATTTATTTCTTGCTTTATTTGGTTGTTATATCAGGTCATCAAGTATGAAACTTGTGAATACAAAAGGGCGACATTACCAACGGGGCAAACTTCCACCAGTAGAAAATAATAGATATTTTTGTGTTATTCATGACAGTAATTTTTCATGAATATGGAGTTCATATAAGATGAAAATTTCTTTTAAAATTTACTGGTGGAAGATTTCCCTGTTAGCAATCTGGCCCTTTTGTAATCATAAGTTTCATACGTGATGACCTAATATCACCGCAAAACTGCAGTGTGCACTGGGCATTGGAGGTATATAATTCCCTGACAATTTTTATACAGATGACTTCTCAAGCTATTATATTAACGATAAATACTGAAAACGTATCAGTACACACCTTTTACAAGTCATGGAAAATACAAAACTTAAACAAAAATTATGGAGCAAAAAGAAACGCAGAACTGGAGGGCTAATGGCAATTTATGAAGGGAACGAATATTTTTTCCAACTGGAAAAAGTAAATTTTACTGTCAAGAATATAATGGCAATTTTTCTGCAACTACTCTGTCACGAAACTCGGCAAAAAAGGGAATATGTGGCAACATTTTCTGAAATTTTTCGTTGCCTTTATAGAAAAATGAGAAATGTTATTTTTTCAATGGTATTTTGTCAAAAATATCTGCAAGTTTCATGCAATTATAAATAAAAATGACTTCGTAAATGTGTTAGAAAATAGCGAGTTTGTATTTGAAGTAAAAACATTTTTTATGATGCAGTAGATTACAATTATTCGATATCCTTTGAATTCAGGTGGTTTTCAAAAAATATTTTTCTTCGTTCAACAAAGCGAAACTTTTTGACACATTTTCCCGCCTTATTTTTAGGCGTAAAAGCATGATACAATGCATGCATGATTATTAAAGTGATGTGTAACCGAACAGTTTTTTATTTTTATTTTCAGATAAATGAATTGCATCTTGACTTATAAACGATTATTGTCTCCGGTTGGCATTGTTTTTTCTTTTCTGCGTTGTCGCGTCGGAAAATTCTATTCAAAACGCCAACTTTGACAGTATTATCCGAATAAACTTCCGCCTTTACAAACGAAACAAAAAACCTGTTCGATTACATAGTTTCTCACTAAGTGCACCTAACAATCTGATACGCTTTAGAACGAAACTGAATTTAAACTAGTTGGATGTGCCAATCCCAAAACTTTCTTCTATCTTATATATTTTAATATTTCAAAATGTTGTTACAGATGTCAATATTTCATTTTTATTAGTTCAATACTATATCAACTTTGACTTTCATCTTAAATTTCTGCTTCAGTCAATTAATCCTAGTAGAAACGAGTTAATCTCGATCATGATATTTATTAAAATCAAGAATAGTCGCGAATAGTCGTCTTATCAGGATGGGAAGTTCCCGTCGATTCACGAGCCACTGGTGTACAATAGAACTACGAAAAATTAAGAAGATTACACAAAAATCGCTATTACAGCGCCCCCTTCAGGCGGAATTTTTTCCACATTCAGGGAGGACCCTCTTGCCATAGCCAAAAACATACACAAAAAATTTGGTTCAATTTTATGCATAACTTCATAGACTTTTCGAAAGTACGATATTGAAAATGGCACAAAAATCGCTATTACAACGCCCTTTCCGGCGGAATTTTTCCAAATTCAGGGAGGATATTCTTGCTACGACCAAAAACATACACAAAAAAATTGGTTCAATTCTATGCATAAATTCATCCACTTTTCTATGGTACAATATTCAAAATGGCACAAAAATCGCTATTACAGTGCCCCCTACCGGTGGATTTCTTTCAAATTAAGGAAGGGCCTGCTTGCCATAACCAAGAACTTAAAAAATGTTTTGGTTCAATTCTATGCATAATTTCATACACTTTTCGATGGTACAATATTCGAAATCGCACAAAAATCGCTATTACAGCGCCCTCTTCCGGCGGATTATTTTCAAATTAAGGGAGGACCTGCTTGCTATAGCCAAAAACTTAAAAAAAAAAAAAAAAAATAGTTCAACTCTATGCATAACTTCATACACTTTTCGATGGTACAATATTCAAGATCGCTATTACAGTGCCCCCTACCGGTGGATTTCTTTCAAATTAAGGAAGGGCCTGCTTGCCATAACCAAGAACTTAAAAAATGTTTTGGTTCAATTCTATGCATAATTTCATATACTTTTCGATGGTACAATATTCAAAATCGCACAAAAATCGCTATTACAGCACCCTCTTCCGGCGGATTATTTTCAAATTAAGGGAGGACCTGCTTGCTATAGCCAAAAACTTAAAAAAAAAAAAAAAAAAAAAAAAAAAAAAAAATTAGTTCAACTCTATGCATAACTTCATACACTTTTCGATGGTACAATATTCAAGATCGCTATTACAGCGTCCCCTTCCGGCGGATTTTTTCCAAATGAAGGAAGAACCTGCTTGCCATAGCCAAAAACTTAAAAAAAAAAAAAATGGTTCAATTGTATGCATAACTTCATACACTTTTTGTTGGTACAATGGCGACAGACACACGGACAGACAGGCATTTTCTATAAACATGTTTTTAGGGATCTCTGGCCCCTAAAACGTGTAAATCCGTCGAAAACCGGAAGTTGAAAAAAATTTCGTTTGCGATACTTTCTTCTATTGAAGATAGAAGAAAGTAAAAACTTCTCAGAAAGTATCTAGTTTGGAATTGAGAAGAACTGCCAGAGCCTGATTACTAACGGGGCAAATTTTCACCAGTAAATTTGAATAGGAATGTTGTCTTATTTAAACGCCTTATTCATGAAAAATTACAGTGAATTACATGAAAAAAATTCTATTCTTTTTTATTAGTGGAAATTTGCCCCATTTGTGATCAGGCCCTGACAACAGCCTTAAGATTATGACGCCTAATTAATATGCTCAGATAGATTGCACCGTGCATTAAAAGCGGCATTTTGACACTTTTTAATATGTTCTGCCATTAATCCGACAATATGCATCATAATTTTATTTTAGTGGGTGTCGAAGTAACGGAAGTCTGCCGTATACGCTATAAATAAAATAATGCCTCTTGAGCATTTTTCGATGAAAACAAATTACTATTCATTCAAGTGAAATTAGCAATGCTTGTGAGAAGGGGAGGATCTCTCAATAATAAACGATAACTTTTTCATCTGAATACGTGCTTGGAATATTAAATTAATTTTATTGTATAATTACTTTTTTTTTTACTTTCTTAGTAAAATTGATTTTCTTTTTTTTTTAGATTTTTCTTTTAGAATTATTTTTGTAACATATTTTTAGCATTCCCTTGTGAGATTCAGTAATCAGACATTTTAATTTCTTTTATGATCCTTTTTATAAATCCCCATATTTAATAGGTATTGATGACTTAAGAAACTTGTATTTTAGAATAATAACATATTTGTGTACGTTCGTCATAATGTTATTCAAGAAAGGTAGCATCATATGGCTATAAAGCACGTGACACCATAAGCATGAAAAATTTCGCCGTTTACTTTTCCTCTCTTTTCTTTCTTTTTCTTTCCTTTTCTTTTCTTTCCTTTCCTTTCCTTTTTTTTTTTTTTTTTTTTTTTTTTTTGAGAGAGAATAGAGATTTTTTGAGGTAAGACATAAAGATTCTTTCGAAATTCTTAAGCGGAATAAAAATATTTTGCTCGACTGATGAAATTTCGCTGGCATTTCCATTCAAATAATTTGTAGGAATGGGACAAAATATTTCTTGATTTGTTCAGTGGGCCAAATAGTAGATTACTTTTTACAAAACAAATGTTTTTGAACTGTTATTTTACTATAATTGTTAATTATAGTTATAGCAGTAGTATAAGGAGTGGCGATATTAAAATTAATGTTTAAATATATATATATACAGGGTGTATCTGAAAAAGTGAGCAAAACTTTGCGGGGTGATAGAACATAGCTATACGAGCAAATTTCGTCATAGAATGTATGGTCGAAACGCAAGCGGTGAGAAGTTAAAAGGTAGTTTTCCACTGTCACAGGGCGATGGGTTGGTCGAGGTGGTCAAATAGCTTGACCACCAAGATCGCCGGATCTCTCGTGTTCGGACTTTCCCCTTTAGGGCCATATGAAAATGAAGAAGTATGCTAGAGAAAGAATGTCTAAAATTCTTTGACAGGAAATCTACCGCAGAATTTAAATCAGCATTTAAATATCACTTTCAAGCATCGTGGCTTTATTGGTAGTCTTACCATCCCCGAGGTTTATCTCTGTACTTTTAGAGGTAAATATTTTTTATTTATTTATTTAACCCCTTAATTCTCGCTCCCGTCATAATGTCGGGCTGTGTCTTTTACTCAGATTGTTTGATTCCCACCAGTTTTATAAAATAGTGAAATTGGGTATATTTTGGTATCGTTTTTACTGTCATTAAATAAGGTGAATATTTCTTTTTCATAAAAGTGGTGCCAATAAGCAATTTGAATTATTCAACCGTAATTTAATTCGAGCGTTAAGGGGTTAATCCAATGTAAATAACGGTTTCTAAAAAGCAATGAACATTGTGGCTGCCACTTAGTCTTAACATGATTTGCCTAAAATAGGAGGTAATTTTCCTTACCGTTCCATCCTTACCATCCCTTTGTTACCCATTTCGTCCCTTTTTTCCTATACCGTCCCCTTTTTTTACCTTACCGTCCCTTCTTTAACACCCCTTTAAGACAACGTTATACCAAAATTTTGTACTAAAAATACTACATTGTTATTATTTCTGATTTGAATGTCCTGTGGGTACTATGCAAATTCATTATACGTAAATATTTAGAAGAAAATAAAAAGTTTTAGTGGTAAAATGGTAAGGAAAATTAAACTCGCAAGTTTAACTTAAACCTCAGTTAAATAGTTTTTTTTTTTTTTTTTTTTTTTTTTTTTTTTTTTCGCTGCTGACCATTTTTTCTTTATTTTGAATCATTAAGGTATTCGTCTATCAGATTAAAATGTTATTTTAGCAAGCTTAATTTCACCAGATTTTTATTCCCGAAAGTCAAAAGATTGTGAGAATGCCCCATATATAGACTAAATTTTATTTAAAAGTTTATCTTTAATGTATTTATAATTTTCAAAAAAGTAAGGGAAAATCGACAATTTTGTTCAATTTATAATAGTTTTAAATCTCAGAAAAAAGCTGGTTAATTCAGTTTCTGAAGACTTATGCCGCTGGTAACACTCAAGATTTTCAAGGAATTTGAGAAATCGCCGTCGAAGTTTGCGGGTTCATTTTGTGCGGTCAGAGAGTGGTGATTATTTGAACATCAACGATTTATAGGCCGCGAGGAGACCGTATAAAACACTATGTTATAAAATACAAATATATTATATATATTATTTAAGAGTAGTGATAGAGGAATCTAATGATCCAGGGCTTCCGAAAGTGAAGTGGTGCCTAAGCCAAAAAATAATATTATTTCCGATGTATTTTTTCCTAAGTTATGTAATACCAGAAAACTAAAACATGAAAAATGTTGCCTTTATCTTGTATTACGATAATATCCTGGCCTGCCTTGTCTTAACTGGTAATAAACTTGTAGCAGACGTATTTTTATAGTACTTATTTTTAAGGTTTACCTATGTTATCGAATACAAGGATAATTTGTATTTTAAAATTAAGTTTAAATAATCTTATTATGTAAAATCGAGGGCTGCCAACGCTCAGCTGTAGCTAGACCTTCGGCAGAACCATTTATAAAGAGTGCGTTCTTATCATTTTACATCGATTTAATCTAAGAAAACTAACGTTATTCGCAAAGTTTTGCGTCACTTTCTTAATACCCTGCATGATGTAGAATGCTTGTAGAAGTATAACACTGAACACAAAATTCGAAGTCACCATACTAAAAATCTTTTGTTTTCCGAAAATCAAGTATGTTAATACACTTTTTAAACGTTTATTTAGAGAAAATGAGATGAGTTTTTTATTTTTACCACGGACAAAACACCTTTTTCATTTTTATTCATTCTTTCAAAATATGTAGAAAAATTTCTTTTATCACGCAATGCTTTTCTAAAGCAATGCAGACGATTTTCAAATTTTACCATTCATTGAAAAGCAAATGACGCATTGGGATAATTGTTTTAAATGTTAAATTATGGATGCAATATTTCCAGTAGGAATCGGGGGGATGTTAAATTACCCCGATAAGTTTGAAATTTAGTCAATAGATATATCAAACATTATCTGTATATTTTTCATGGAATTTTGTGCATCTCTTCGGAAAATATAAAGCATTTTAATTTTTAATTTTTTTCTTTTACTTCACCAGTTCCAAGCAACCAACACTTTTCTTGCTGTGCAAATGCAAGATTGTGTTCAGCGTTAGATTTCTCCAGCAATCCACATCATCCATGATAAAAAGAAAGTGATCCAAAGCTTTCCCAAATGACGTAGTTTTCTTCGATGAAATTGATGCAAAATGATAGGTACGCACTCTTTATAAATGGTTCAGCCGAAGATTTAGCTACAGTTGAACGTTGTCAGCCCTCTATTTTCCATAATAAGATTATTTAAACTTAATTTTAAAATAAAAATTGTCCTTGTATTCGATAACATAGGGAACCTTTAAAATAATCACGATAAAATACGTCTGCCAGGTGTTTGGCACCGGTTACGACAAGGCAGACCAGGATATTATCATAGTACAAGATGAAGACAACTTTTCTGTATTTTATTTTCCTTATATTATATGACTTAGGAAAAACTTCTACAAATACACCAGAAGTGGTGTTAATTTTGGGCTTAGATACCACTTCACTTTCAGCAGCCCTGGATCATTAGATCCCCTATATTTCTGCTCTTAACTAAATTATAGTTTTTTTCCCTTGCATCTGATAACATAGGGTTTCATGCGGTCGCCTCCTGGAATATTAATCAACCTGGTTACATATCGTTGGACTCATTTATAGGATTAGGAAGACTATATAAACTTTACGCACAAATTTAGTAAGCAGAATTCAGGTTGAAGATGAATATTTAAAACTACTTCATTTATGTGCATTAGACATTTTATCCAATCATTTGAAATTTACTAGTCCAACTGCGGCCCGTGTGTAACTACTATTTTCTTACAGAAAACTTTGCCTTAATTAATCGCCAAATTTCAGTGATTAAATAAGTTGAATATTCCATTCATAGAAGGAAATAATGGTTCAAGCATTCGACATTTGGACCTCACCGTGGTTGAGAAAAATTACATTTTTATAGCAATTAATACTTCTTTCCTTAAAGATCTTATAAGGATAAATTTATACACAATAAAGATAGTCGTTATAAATACATTCTAGCATAGTATGTGCTTATTTTTACGCAACTGTTATTTAGAACATGGTGTTATATAATTTTGTACTCGTACTATAAAAGTTAGTAAAACCTGGTATAATCGCATTTTGCATACATAAACAATTTCATATCATCTGGAAATCATAACCTTAAAAAAAAAAAAATAATAGAGTTATCCATCGGGGTTCTGTTCTTCTCGAAACAAGGCAAACACACACCAACCACAAAACTCGAATATGGATATAGAGAACTATTATATAAATGTTATAATGCCAGTTTTTTTTATTTCTTGTAGGTTTAAAAAAAAAAAAAAATAAGAGCATTGAAATCTCTGCTTTTTCTAAAAATCCCGAAATCGACACTGACTTTTTTTTCTACTAAGGAACGGACATACACTATATGGCCATTAATCACTGGATACTTTTAATTTTAGATGTTTTGTGGAATATTTAAAGATATATTTGTCGGATTTTTCTGGAACTTCATGATTATGAAGAATATATTCAACTTCATATTTATCAACAGTGATTTGATCAGAAGGACAATTAGGGGACCAACAAAAAAGCAAAGGAAAATAATAATGTTTGGGATCACTCTTTAAAATAAAATGCACGAAATGATCTATCGCTATAGCTTACGAATATATGGATATTTTACATTATATGTATTCATTTGTGGAAGAATAGAACGTATATTTATGGGGATATATTGATTTTTTCTTAAAAGTTCAAAAAATTCTTGCGTGTTTTTCGTTTATATCATTTTACCAAATTTAACGCCAGTTTCAGATAATTTGACAAAATGTAGTAGAAATAATATGGTGTAATTGAAATGTAAATATCTATACTAATAAAAGAATAAATCGCTCTGTGTGTCTGTCTGTCTGTCTGTGTGCGATGGCTAGCGAAAACTACCGCACGTAGAAGTCTGAAAATTCAGATGTGTTTAGTCCAAGACAGGTCCTGATACACCTGAGGCTCGGAGTTTTAATTTTTTAAGGGCTGGGGCCCCTGGGCCCCTTTCAGTTTTTATGCACTAAAACGTTAATAACATGCCTCTTTTCTATCCGATCTTCTTCGTTTTTGGGGTGAATTATCCTTTCAGTTTCTGCTCCATTTCTACATTTCACTTAAGACCCTGGCATCCTTGCAAGGGGCCCAGTACAGGGCTCCTTGAAATTTCAGTGCGCTAAATTGTTAATAACATGCCTCTTTTCTATCCGATCTTCTTCGTTTTTGGGGTGATTTCTCCTTTTGAGTTTCTGACCCATTTCTACATTTTAGTTAAGACCCTGGCACCCTTGCAAGGGGCCCGTTACAGGGTCCCTTGAAGTTTTAGTGCACTAAATTTTTAATAACATGCATCTTTTCTATCCGATCTTCTTCGTTTTTGGTGTGAATTCTTCTTTCAGTTTCTGCCCCATTTCTACATTTCAGTTAAGACCCTGGAACCTTTGCAAGGGGCCCAGTACAGGGCCCTTGAAGTTTTAGTGCACTAAATTTTTAATAACATGCCTCTTTTCTATCCGATCTTCGTCGTTTTTGGGGTGAATTCTCCTTTCATTTTGTGCCCCATTTCTACATTTCAGTTAAGACCCTGGCACCCTTGCAAGGGGCCCAGTACAGGGCCCCTTGAAGTTTTAGTGCACTAAATTGTTAATAACATGCCTCTTTTCTATCCGATCTTCTTCGTTTTTGGGTGAATTCTTCTTTCAGTTTCTGCCCCATTTCTACATTTGAGTTAAGACCCTGGCACCCTTGCAAGGGGCCCAGTACAGGGCCCCTTGAAGTTTTAGTGCACTAAATTGTTAATAAATTGCTTGCTTTTTATCCGACTCTCAATTTTGGGATACTTTCTCCATTTAGTTATACTCCCGTGTCTACATTCCAGTTAAGACCATGGGCCCGTCCAGGGTTCTGTAGGGCCCGGTCCAGGGCCCCTTAAGTTTTTTGCGTGCCATGCGTTTTTCACACCCTAATTTTCTGACTTTCTCAATGCGTAACTTTAAAGTTGAGTCTTAAACTCTTCTCCTTAGACCAATAATCACATATTTTTATTGGGGCCGTAGGGCTCTTTTTTAAGCCTTTCCCCATTTTTTTGCACATTTCTTTTAAATTATATTCTAATGATTAATTCGTACCCTATGCTTAATCTCAACTAATCGAAGATCTAAAACGCTAAGTACTAAAACGTTGTAACATGTTTTCATGTTAGGGCCTTTTCTCAACTATCAGTTGGCCTCTTTTGGGCCCCCTATTATAATTCCCTTAAAAAATAGTCCTATTCACTAGCTTTTTTTTTCTAACAACATCTTAGCTTCTCCAGCTATTACATAAACAACAAAAAAATATTTCAGGCTTCAACTACCACCAATTTTGAATATAAATCGTCTTCTTAGGGCCCTTGGTGCATCTTCTTTAAAAATGATCCAAATTCCTTGCAATTTATTTACCATAATTCTAGCGTCCTCAGATTACATTAAAAACTATTAAAAAGTGTATTTATACCAAACTACATGCCACTTAAGTCCCTTTCCCCCTGGGGCCCGGTACAAGGCCCCTTGAAGCTTTTGCACCATAAATTATTAATAAATTACCTCTCTTAATCCGATCTTCGTTTTTGAAACCATTTTTCCATTTAGTTATTCTCCAGTTTCTATATTCCAGTTAAAATCCTGGGGTACCTTAGGGTCATGTAGGGCCCGATCCGGGGCCCCTTGAACTTTTTGTGTGCTATGCATTTTTTACACCCCAATTTTCTCACCTTCTCATTGCATAATTTTAAAATTGAGTCTTGGACTCTTCCCCCTAGACCAACACCCTCATATGTTTTTATTGGAGCTCTAGGGCCCCTTTTTACCCCATTTACCCCATTTTTGCGCATTTCTTAAAAATATTATTCTAATGATTATTTCATACCCTATGATTAATTTTGACTATTTGAAGATCTAAAACGCTAAGTATTAAAACATTTAAACATGTTTTCATGTTAGGACCCTGTTCTCAACTAACAGTTGGGTCCTTTTGGGGCCACTGTTATAGCTCCCTTAAAAATGGTCCGATTCACGAACTTTTTTTTCCCTAATAACTTCTTAGGTTCTCCAACTACTACATGAACGACAAAAAAAAAATTTGCAGACTTTAGCTACCACCAATTTTGAATATTAATCGTCTTCATGGGGCCTTTGTTGCAGCTTCTTTAAAAACTATCCTATTCTATTGTAATTTTCTTTAACATAGTTTTAGCGTCTTCCAGGTACTTTAAAACCCCTAAAAATTTTTCTTATACCCAACTACATTCCAGTTAAGACCCTGGCCCCCAGGGTCCGGTCTTTCTTTATACCTCAGCTACACCTTTTTCGAACATTAATCTCCTTTTCCAGCCATAAATTACGTCTACTCACTACAGCCGTAAATTAAAAATCGCGTTACTTTAAAGGTTACTTTAGAGAAGGGATTTCATCCGTTTATTAAATATTGTGTTAATGCTAACAGTGATTCATGAAATTTACAATGTGAGGAGGTTTCTTCCACCGCTTGATAGTGCGTTATTTCCTCGGGTTTAAGGGCCCAATTTCAACGGGATTTGCTTCCTTCAACGTAGATTACAATTCAGCTACTTTCTGTATTATGAAATTTTATCTTAGACTTTAGTTACCAACATTTTCTAACATTAATGGCGCATTCTTCTTTTTTTTTTTTTTTTTTTTTTTTTTCGGTTGCTGTGAGCTTGATTCCTATGCGGTTAGGCTCACTCAACTTGGTTTTCGATTGTCTCCGGCACGTGCGGGCACTTCCGGTAAATGCTGCCATATGTAGTGGGGATCTAGATTACAGGTTTTTTCGGAACGAAGTTTGATGGGAACACATTAGACGCCGCGGAAGGCAATGGAGACTCCGAAATTGGGTTCATTTAAAAGAATTTCCAAAGATATAAAATCATACAAACTTAAGTTTTGTTTAAGGTTATCATTTACAAACCCCGGGCAACGCCGGGCGGGTCTGCTAGTATTAAATATTTGATGAAATATGAGCAGTTGAATGAAATATTTCTTATCTGCGCGCAAGATAAAAAATATTTTTTACATGATTTGATAATCAACTCTATAGAGCAACTCTTAAAAAAAGCCAGTCAAATATCATGAAAATTCTGAAAGATATTAGAGATAGACAGAGCTGATTTTCAGTTGTTCTCTAAAAACAGCTAAATGATAAGAGGTTTTCCATAAATTGTCGTTTTTAATTTTTCTGATTTTCATTTTTTATTTATGCTTTTGTTCTTCTTGGAAATCCACCAGAACGAGCCTATTACAAAAAAGAAGAAGTATCAAAATCTAAGTATTTCCTCTAAATCTACTCATTGACATTCATTAAGTACAAACTCCTTTGCTGAAAGCCAGATAATAAAAAATGGCAGTTTTTGGAAAATCCTTTATCATTCAGCAGCTTTTAGAGAGCAACTAAAAATTCGCTCACTATATTCCTATATTGCCGATATCTTTCTGAATTTTCACGATATTTCACTGGCTTTTTTTTATGAGTTGCTCCATAGAATTGACTTTCAAATCATGAAAAAAAAAATATTTTTTTTGTATCGTGCGCGCATGCGCAGACAAAAAATATTTCATACAACTGCTCATGTTTCAGCAATTATTTAATATATCTGCATTCTAACTGAATTATTTCTACTACACATTTTTCACATTTTCTGAAACTGGCATTAAATTTGATAAAAAGCCCTGCATGATATAAACAAAACACATGTAAAATTTTTTGATTAAAAAAAAAATCGATATATCTCCATGTATATATGTTCTATTGTTCAGGAAAAATAAATATATATATTGTACAATATCCATATATTTGTAAGCTATAGTGATAGATCATTTCGTACATTTTATTTTGCAGAGTAATTCCAAATATTTTCATTTTTCTTTGATTTTTTGTTGGCCCCCTAATTGTCCTTCTGATCAAATCGCCGTTGATAAACAAGAAGTCGATCCCATTTTTCATAATCATGAAGTTCCAGAAAAATCCGGCATGTCTAAAATTGAAAGTGTCCGGTGATTAATGGTCATATAGTGTATATGCATACGTCTGCGTGTGTGTGATGAATGGTGAATAACACACAACATAAGTAAATAAAATACCATAAAATAAAATGAAAGGTAATATAGTTTCGATTCCGCGAGATGATTTTGACCTGAATTTATTAAAGGTCAAGGTAAACCAGACATTTATATTTGAAAGAAAATCTATTATTTCAACGGAATCTATGAACTTCCATTGTATGATTGCGCAGCATTTTGATAACTTATGAAATCTTGCGCGCCTTTTGAAATTACTGAGGCGTTCACGATTTCTTGTTGTAATATTACTGAAATATTTTTATATACATTTCGTATCCTTTCTCCATTTTAAAAATTAGATATTTTGAGCGTTAGGTAGCTTTTCAAACTTATTCCACTTATCGAAAATTAATAATTTTAACAAATGATGTTTTAGTTTAGAGATAATCAAAGTTATTTTTCACACTTATTAAATAACACTTAAAAAAGAAAGAAGGAAGATTTAAAAGACAAATTATTGTTTCGAAAATATATTTTAATTATTTTACTTAAAGGCTTTTTCTTTTACGCATATAGAGTGACACAGCCAGTAATTGATCAAATAAAGTCAGTGCTACGGGGTTTTTATTATATTTCCTTACATTTAGAAGTAAACTAACACGATTGCTACAACCCTTAATGAATACAAAAATGAAATCAGCTGAAATTAAATAGCAACAAAATTATAAATAAATAGTATTTTTAATTGCCATTTTCACAGTTGATCAGGCGAAAAAAAGTCAATCGAAAATCTATAAATTAATCTTCGGTACATAAAATTTAATTTTTGGGAGAGTTTAAAAAAAATGTTTTAAATGTTTTACACAATACAACACATTAAAAATTGATATTTGATTAAGATTGATTATTGATTATTTGTGATTTATTTTTATTTATTTATTAATTTATTTTGCAATGAATGGAAGTATACACGTACTCCAGCAAATGTTGTACGTAACTTTCTTTTTAGCATATTCACTTATTTTGTGAATCTGATAAATAAATTATTCATTCAATAATGCATTCTTTATCCCTGGAAATTCCATTATAACTAACTTTAATTTTATTATGAGCAACATAACTACATTTTTCAAGAATTATATTGCAGTTACTGTTACAAGCCTTTCTTGTGTCCTTCGTTACAATAAAATTATGTGCAATAACTTACAAATGTAGAAGCATTCAGGTGCGTGACAACTTCGTGGGCAATGTGTGCGGTGTACTGCAAACAGGCGCCATGGTAATAAAAGCGGCCAAAATTTCAGAGGAAGAGAAAATACTTTATATATATATATATATTATTTAATTATATTAAAACAAATTTTCTCCTTGAAAGTTTAATTATGTTTAAAAGTTTGCTTCGAACAAATCACTTGCATGAATTTTCTGTTACCAACAATTTGTTTTTTTTTAATGATTTAAATACCTACGAAAAGTAAACAGAAGTAACTACATTGTAAACTTTTATATTTATGTTAATAAGTTGGGACAAATAATTACTGATTTTTTAAAAAAGAGCAAACTTTTCTTTAAAGTTAATGAAAAGAATATTTTTGTACTACACGCTTTAGGTTTTAGGCAAACAAAATCTATCTGTTTTAAATAAAAGTAATAAACTTCACGACAACAAAGTCAATTTTTAAAATGCATTTAGATTCTACAAAAGCTTGATAATTTTATATTAAAACGTAAGTGGCATGTAATTAATAATCATGACTTTGAAAAAGTACTCTCTTATTTAGTAGATAAATTTCAGAATAGAATGTTCGCTGTACTGATTACAAATATTAAAAATGAAGTCATTAACATGTGTAAACAAAACATATATTTTTCAGTTATTTTAAATTTTATTACAGGTCTACAGGCTTCATACATTGAACAAATAAATGTGATAACCCAATTAGTTCATATTGCAAATTTAGAACATAAATAGGTTGAAATAAATGTATCATCTACTTTTTTTAAAATTCTATCCGTTTTAGGTGCTACAGAAACGAATAGATTAACACTATTTCTCACTAATATGCTGAAAATAATTTGCTTAATATGAAAATAGCTTAAGAGTTCAGGACTAAGATAGAATCTACTTATATACGTGGAAAAAATATAGGTTTACAAAATAAATAAATAAATAAATCCCCTTGCATTTTATGTTCCATGTTCTAACCTTAGTCTAAATCTGTTACTCAATCATGCTGCGAATATCAGCCATGAAACTTTGCTCTCTTTACCAGGGTGTAAGAGTTGCACCCACACTTTTTTTTTTCTATTTGGCGATGAAGTACTTTAGTACTTTAGTGAAAGTAACCAAAAGTTTCAAATTAACCTTGAAGCTTGTATCAAAAACACCGTAATTTGAGCAGGATTTAGTGCTACAAAATATCTTTATACATATTTACCTAATGTGTATGACGCTTTATCAAATGTGTGATAACTCTTCAAAACTAGATGAATAATCCAAATATCAGGCAAAATCCTTAGTTGACAATATTGCTGCATATACTTTTATTTAATGTCTTACAATTAGGTATGATATATTAAATAAAATAAATTTTATCATTAAAATACCACAGTCTTTATTTATAACCGTCACCCTTGTTTCACCCAGATACACTGGATGGTTTAAGTCAGTTTTTAAATTGTTATAGGTGTGATGAAAATTTTACAGAAATTGTATAAAACCAAAAATTATTTGCAGCAAAATTTGAATTTATCTTAGTAGA
This sequence comes from Maratus speciosus, assembly GCA_963932465.1. NCBI lineage: Eukaryota > Metazoa > Arthropoda > Arachnida > Araneae > Salticidae > Maratus > Maratus speciosus. The sequence goes on along the minus strand of OZ010796.1, from coordinate 329,472,917 downwards.
ACACCATTGAAGCTACGTAAAAAGACAAAACAATTTGATTACGAAGATAAAGATTAAAATATAGTGGATCTTGAAATTTCGTTTTAAGTATTTATTTTTGACCCTCTGCATATGATCGACCAAAGCTTAACTTCTTTGCAGGAAAGGTTTACTTAATTAAAAGAACATTTGAAATCCTTTAAGTTTCTGTATTGTTAAGTACGTCACAACAAAAATTAACCCATGAAAATTTTAAAAAGCTGAACGCAAATAATTTATGCTTCATTGTTATTTAAATAATCCATTTTCAACCATTTTTTCCTAATCTTAAAAGAGATACGCTGCATTTAGCAGCATAATTTATATCCTCCCATGTTTTTGCACCCCTCTACTTTAGAAAGAATTTTTCAGAAAAAAATATGCAATTTTCGCATCAAGAATGGAACAGAATTTGAATTAATGAAATACGATTCCATATAAATCTAACTGCATATAGACTGGGCATCTTCTTTTTTCAAAACTTGCATGGGAATCAAATTTCTGTCATACGAAAAAAAAACAATTCACTATTTTTCTTCTGATTCCCCCCCCCCCCCCCCCCCCTCCTCTTCATCTGCTCCAAGAGTGATCAATTGTGGGTCTTATCTGTTAAAGATTATTCGATTAGTTAGATCTGCTGGCATTTTATATTTTGTAATTCCCGAAAATTAACTTTACAATAGTCAAGAAAAAAAAGCTTTAAGGCAGTTATACTTGCTGGGAAAATGTGAATACTGGAAGAGAAAAACGATGAAAAATAAAGCATTTTTTAGGTGCGTTCGTAATTATATAAATACGTAGCACCTATAGTCGTCGTTCAGTCCGTCTGTCCGTCCGCATATAACAGAGCAAAAACTACCCAGTCGAATGGTCTGAAATTTTAAATATATGATTGTTGTAAAATTTTGTCGAGCCATTTCCAATTTTATGAAAATCGGATGTATAGTTTAATTACAGGGACAGTCAAAAGTTTTTCTTTACATTACGGCCAATGGGAAAAATTATTGCAAGTGCATTTTAATGATGTCACAACCTTCCGAATGGTCTGAAATTTTAAATATATAATTGTTGCAATATTTTGTCGAGCCATTTCAAATTTTATGAAAATCGGATGTATAGTTTAATTACAAGGACTGTCAAAAGTTTTCCGTTACATTACGGGGAATGGGAAAAAAATTATTGCAAGTGCATTTTAATGATGCTACAGACTATGCGCTTATGAAGTGCAAAAAAATATACATTCAGTACAATATGGGGGTGCAAAAAATAATTATAAAACTAGTTATAGTACGAATGCACCTCATTTGCCACGTTTGACGAGCAATTTCCAACTTGTTTAATATTATAACCCAACTGAGTGTCGGCACAAAGGCGCAGGATATTACTGGCTCGGCCCTGATAGCATTCGCTACATAATAAAAATTTTAGAGGCAGGAAGCATACCTTTTTAACTTCAGTTTTAAGTCGTGAATGTGTCGTGATTCTGCACATTGTCATTTGTCATTAATTTTCTCATTGAATTGGAAGTGGTCCTGAACTTTCTGTGTTTCCCGTTCTTGATTAAAATCTTAAACATCAATTATTAAATTAAAATAGTTCTTAATTCATATACAAAACCTTTATCCGGGATAATTACTTCACGTTTAATCCCTACCCTAAATAAGCATAGCATTAAGGACAAAACAATGTTTAATTGAATCCTCCGTTACAATATTATTAATTATTACCACCTAAATCTGTAACGTATATAAATCTTAAAAGAGGTGAAAGATGAACTATGAATATAATATAAAATTTTGGTTAAAATTGTTGTATTAAAATTTTCCCGCTCAGAAAGTAAAATTTTTCGTAGTGACCCAATTGTATGAAGATTTAGATAAAATATAAACTCTACCTTTTTTGTCCTTGATCCAATGAACTCATATAGTGTCAAAAATGAGTGTTACCATTTAGGAATTCAAACTTAGTACAACTTTTAATATGTATACGACCCCTATTTCAAAAACTGCATTCATATTCGGAAAGTAGACACAATTCCTAGTCGAATATCAACTTTGATATCTCACTTCGACAATTTGGTGATAAAATACCTTGGATTTCTGCGGTTTTTTTTTTTTTTTTTTTCTCTCTCTCTCTACGACTGTATTTTGTATGTGATTAACGCATTTTTGTCAGAGAAAGCTGCAGAAATGGATAATTCTAATCTTTATTAATATGGTTTAAATAAAGGATAAAAAAAAAACTACCAAAAATAAATCAAAATATCGATAAGAAATTCAGAGAAATTAAATGAATATAGCTGAAATCCATTTAACAATTTCAAGGGAAAGTAATTCTGTTGTTAAAATTTCAGGTGAAACTTTCTTAGCTGGAGATTAAAGTTAAATGAAATTAAGTTGTCTCCCTTTGAAACTACCACCCTTGGAAGAGCTAAAGCTTTAAAAGTAATTTCTTCAAATGAATATATTATTTTTATCATGTATATTAAATTAGATAGTTCTGACTGTGTTACAAAGTTGTCGAACATTTCACGTTAGAAAATACAGGAATAAATCTTGCTTCATTAATGATGGCTTTTCTTTTATCTGAAAATCAGTTTCAGTGAACATTCTTTGAGAGGATAAGTGAATATGTAAGTAGAGGAAAGAAAGGGTAAGCCACATTTTCGAAATTAAATGCAAAAAAAAATTTTTTTTTCAAAATTAATGTGTGTATTCATAATTTTTTAATATGAATTTATTGATAATTTTCATAATTAGAAATATATATTTTTGAATGAAAAAAAAAAAAAAGGCCAGGAATATTTTTGGGTCTAATCACTATATCTCATTAAAACAAAAAGACAAACAAACAAACAAACAAAAAAATAACTCTATCTGATGATTTTTTGAAAAGATATAAATTAACGTTTATCACGGGGAGTTGACCTCACGTAATTATCATCTTCAAATTTTGGACGCTTCTAACTCTATGAAGATTTAAGCAAAAGTATATAAACTATACAATTTTACGGCCTGTCTTGATTGAAGGAACTCAAATGTGGTGTGGCGATGGGCTGTTGCCATTTGAAAATTCAAAATTGGTAAAATAAATATTATTTGTAGTTGATTCCATTTTCAAACATTGCATTCGTAAGCGGAAAGTGAATACAATTCTCAGTCGAACGGCACCTCCAGGGGTGTAGCGACAGATATTTATTGGTGGGAAGGGGAATTCAAAAATTTCCCAACTTGAAAAAAACTAATTTCCAACTCAAATTATATGTGCAATGTATGTATGATAATGATATTTATGCATAAAAAAGTGACTTTGCAAAGAAAAATACTGAAACTAAAAACATAAAAATTCTAATTATTGCTTCGTGTAATAAAACTTTAAATACATCTCTATCATTCAGATAATTCTAATCAAAACTAGATTAGTTTCCATTATTCTATTTTGGAATAATTCGGCATGAAAATAAAAATAGAAAGATTAGATAAACATTTGCAAAATGAATAGTTAAGGAAGCTCGGGCTCATTCTTTCTGAAACTGAAAATTTTGTCTATTCATGCATAGAAAGAAAACAAGAAAGAAAAGTCATGCGTCACGCATAGATTATGAAACACTTTCCAATACATTCAGAATAATGTAACAAAACTGCACTTTTTAAAAAATTAAAATATTACGTCTAATTCAATCCTATGGAAATGCATAACACATTTCAAAACCCAATTTCAGCTGTTCCCGTCCACAATTGGAAAAGTATCCAAATTTTTTCAGCAGCCTTGTACAGGATATATAGATTTAAATCTATTAACTACACGCTTGCCACAATTTAGTTCACTTTAGAGATACGTGTACTTCAGTTGAAAATTTACCTTCAGCATTTTCCTCTAATAAAGAGAACGGTACGTGAATACTTTTGTGCAGCCCTTTATTTGAGGTATAGAATTTATATATAACGACTAAGATGCAAAAAATTGAATAAATTGAAAAGCACATACCGAATTTTAAACCGTACACTCCAGCAATTATTTCTCAAAGACAATACTATACTGTAACCGATTTCTTTTGTGTGTCTCTGTAAATGAATAAAAAATGCTATGAATGCCCTGTTGTAACGTGATCGTAATGAAATTGAGTGGTTTATATCAGTTTCAATACATTTGAAATAGCGTAATGTCATAAAAATACTCTGCAAACGATTTTTCCCCATATACAATAATGTAATGGAATACTTTTGAGTGCCCCTGTAATTGAACTATTAATCCTACATACTTCATGTGCAATACCAAACATGCTTGGGTGCCCTAAATAACCTTTATCAATTTCATGAAAATCCGAGTATAATTACGGGAGTTAGAGCGTGGACAGACGGCCAGACGGACAGACGGACAGACCGAAGTCATAAACACTTTTCAACTATGTTGGAAAGTGTTAAAAATAACTTTTCTTTCTTAAATTAGTTATTTTATCTCAACTTATTTTAATGCAATTTGAGATCAAAATGAAGCGGAAAGAGACGTCGTGTTTTTCTTTTCTAATATTAGAATAGAAATGCTATTTTAAAAGAAAATTTGTTATATTTGCAGATTTATGTGTGACATTGATGACAACGTTTAAGAACTTTTATAACCACTCTGGCAACGACCTATTACTATAACGCCAATCGGAAAACACATGAATAATTTGTTGTCCGATTTTCGCTTGTGACAGTAGGACATTTTTTATTGGATCGTTTATTTTATTATTTATTTTTAGAGATCACACGTGAAATGACCATTTTATTTTTATTTTTTAGTCAACTAGCCTTAGTTTAAGATTTGTGAAATCTTTATCTTCTATTGTGTACAAATTATAATCGTTTTTCGTATGAAAATAATGTCAGGGATTTTTAATAAGAATCACTGACTTTATTTTAAAATTGTTGATAAAAGAACAAAGTTTTCGAGGAAATAAACGATACGGATTAGAGTCAGTAAGCAATTGATGGAGAGGAGTAGAGAAATTAAGGTCTGATGGATGTATGATATTTTCATAGAACAGAGAAACACAATGACAGACTGAGTCTGTCATTGGCTTTATAAAAAAAAGCACAGGGCTTTTTGTGTATTTCTTTTGATTATTTAACTTGTTTACAGTTACAACTCTCAGAAAAGAAGTCATCAAAACAATAAAAAAATTCATATTTATTTTACTATTATTTTTTTAAAAGAAGAAAGGTATTTCAAAAATCAAGAATTTTCTAACTCTAAGCTCAAATTTCCCAAGTTCACAAATATTGGAGGGGGAGACCCCCCCCCCATAATTCCCCATGGCGACGCCTCTGGGCACCTCTCACATCTCTCTGCGATAACTCAAGGATTAAATAGCATACAGTGATGCGTTTTTCTTTTCTTTTTAAACAGGTCTTTAAGTTGAACATTCAGATGATATAGTAAAGAATTTAAAAAAAGCAAGAATTGTAATTAGTTATATCATAGCTGTCAACCTTTAGTCTTTTTTCAAGGCAAATAATCATATTTTGAACAAAAAAATTATTTAATAAAATGTTTCTTGTGCCCCTTATGTGGTACTTATTTGATTTCATTTATTAAGGGAAATTTCTAGCTCAAAATATGTTTTTTTGACTTGAAAAAGAAAAAAAAAAGATGCGGAATGTTGCCCTCTATGCTATATACGTATGTATGTTGTTTATAACACTAAACCTTTTTTTTTTTTTTTCATTTGCATATTAAATATATGGTAAGGGTAGAAATAAAATTTTTTAATTTTGAAAATGAAAACTGTCTTAGTTATTACAATTTATGATATTTATATTGAAACCTGATTAATATCCAAATTTTAAATCTCAAGTGAAGTGAGGAAAATAAAACAAGCAGAGAATTTTTTAGTAAATGTATAAGAAACTTTTATATTTGACGCAATAAGATTTTTTTTTCTCCCGATATTGTTTCATTTTACACATTTGGGCATTTCTCAATATCTTGTGAGGAAAATACTGCATTTGATCTTACAGAGGTCATTATAAAAGGTGGAACATTAACGGGTAATTTTTTTGTCTGTTTACACTTGTCTGCTGTCACCAATGCAGGCTTTGCTTCAGTAAACCTTTTGTAACAGGCTCGGTAATGCTTCATGGCACGGGTGATATCAATCCTTTTGCAATGATTAGATTGATATTCCCAATGACATTGAGCATGGCCGTAAGGCTACTTTATAAAGAATTAGGAATTTACTACTGCAGTACCTACAAAGTTTCCGTAGACTAATAGCGAAAAGAAGAAAAAAAAAGAACGAGAAAAAGAACGTGTGATTTGGTTTATAACATTAAGCGTGTCTATAAATAACACATGTTCATGACATTCATTCTAATGAGAAAAAAAAAAAAAAAAGATTATTATACATTTTTTAAAGTTTTCAGAGAAGATTATTTTTATACGTAATATAGTACAGCGCATCTCAAAAGTATATGGGCAGGTGAATTTTTGAAACAACAGTTCAAAAATTGACGCAATAATCACGAAAAAAAAATATTAAGCATTTCGAATCGTAACATAAGTTTATTACAACAAAGACATACAGTATAAGTTTTACAGAATTTTTGAAGAAAAAAAAAATCAAAATCAAAATAGGCTGTCCTAAAAATATATGGACTTTTCGAGTATTTTGTATTTATATTCAAATTTTGGATCCCTGCCTTTGAATTATCTTGAAAATCCTGCCAGGGTGCCAGGGATGCTTCGAACTAATGTTTGGAGAATGTGTGGGTTTTCAATGGTAATTATGCACGCGACGTGAGGTCGAGACTAAAATTCGTCTGCTGGTGGTACACTGTTGAACATTAGCATAGCAGTCAATGGGGCGTGAGTTATTAATGCTTGTTTATTAAAAATACCGTAAACAAATTATTTGTTGTAGCAGTATATACTTAGTACATTGTAATATAAATTCAAAATGTTGCTGTTTTATGCGTGAAAATTCCCTAAATTTGCAAAATTTCGGTTAAAATTTATGTACTAAATCTGGGTTTGCTGGCGGTATTTGCGCCTGCGCATACTGGCATTCCTGCGGTACAGTGACTAGAATAATAGATCAACATACCGCCAGCTCTGGCGTCTGACGTCAAGTGCATAAGGTCCATTGGATTCAGGTTTGTGCTGAGGGCTGATAAACTTTATAACAGTCACTTGGTTCTGCGTAAACCAAGCTGTTGTTGAGTGGGAGGTGTTAATCGACGCATTGTCCTGTTGGAATTTCCAGTTTTTTTCACTTAAGGTGTTTCCAATTGACCACACGCAATGGGCGGAGCTTGCAATGTTTCCCACAAGCTTTGCGATATTTGATTGGCTTTTGGTAAACACTTGTGGGATAAATCGAGAAACTGATTAGCTATAATCCATCGTGACGTTCTTTGACGTCAGAAATGCTTGTCGTCCATTGGAAGTAGATTGCGTTTGGGGACATTTTGATAATCCTCCGAGCACTGTTGACCATTAAGAAAAGCAATATCCGTTGTTCCGTTGAAACAGAATGTGCTCTACATCATGAGAGAACCCACATGAGATTTATTTTATTTATTTATTTATTTATTTATTTATTGTAGCAATAGAGAAAAAAATAATCTAAAGAGATTCAAAAGTAAGTTCAAATTTTTAAAAAATATAATTCAAATTTAATAAATTGTTCTATCGGCGTGTAATTACGCCGTAAGGCTTGTCGAAATGGGGAAATTTTCATGTCAAAAGAATAAAGTAGTTCAAAGAGACCACTTAGTTTGTTTAGACTTCAAATACTCTTTTTTTAAAAAAAAAATAAAATAAAATAAAATAAAAAAATTCGTATCGGAGTGCGGTTTGTAATTGTAACGTAAGACCTGGCAAATGGTTAGAATTTTTCTAGCAAAAAACAGTTCAAAGAAAATTTGAATTATTTTTTTTTTCTTTTACTAGAAAACATCTGGCGCTCGATACAATTCGATACGACAATTTGTTAATTTTTTTTATGAATTTTTGAAATGTGAATGGATTTATAGGACACTCTTCATAACTGCATAACTGGAACTAAATTCATCGATTCACAACCAGTTTTCGTCCCCACGTTTCTGCCAGATTTCCCTAGCAGGAATTGCACTGTTGTAGCTATCTTGAGAATCATGAACAATTCACAAATCCCACAGTTTTTTCTTTCTCAGTCAGTCGTTTATCTGGCTATACAGCGTGATTATTTAACCACCAGCCTTCTTTCATTCGTTTCTCCTGGTGTAAATTATCCTATGGTTATGTGAATTTCCATCAAGTACATCACATTTGCTAAAAGTAAGATTCATAATATTTTGCGGCCGTCACCGTTTCATCAAATAGTTTTCTCAACATAGTATATCATAATAACTAATGGATATAAAATAATGTGTGTAGTGCAATGTATATAATATAAGAAAAGCACATTTTAATAAAATAATATTGTCTGCAAAATGAATTAAGAAGAATGCTAAAAATGAGGGCATTTCATCCTTCAAACGTGCTTTTGTATGGCATTTTGAACCCCAATATCTCTGCCCCCAAAAAATTTCGTTACAAGCGATGTGTCTTCATGATTGTTGGCTTCCAGACGATGATGTTTCAAATAATCATAGGTGAGCGATTTCTGAAATATTGCGCGCTGCGGGAAAAAAACTTTATAGATTAACACTATTTCTACCAAGAGGTGTCAAAAGATACCTTTCGGATTTTAACTTAAAATTATTCTCTAAGTTTAGTCATTTCTCCACAATTCATTTTTTGACTTTTCGTACAAAAGTTGTTTAATTAATTCAGTGATATCATTTTCCTACAGTTCATCCTAGATCTAAATACATGCATATGGTATACCTATTTGTACCACGAGGTGTCTTTTGACACCTTAAGGATTTCATAATTTCTATTTTCTAACGATTTTACAATTACTGATTTAAAACAATTTTACATATAAATATCAACACCATTTTACAGCATCATATCAATTATAATCAAATTAGGGAATCCAGATTTCAGTTGTAACGGAAAATACAGGAGTTATTGTATAACTTTGATAGTCGTGTGTTTTCCGCCATGTTGCATTTTAGTGTAGATCATTGCAGTGACTAGTTCTAAAAAAATCAATAACGCGTTTTGTTCTCCAATTCTGGTAGTGCGTTCAAAACACATGAATTTTGTTTTCATTCGTGTAAAAACTGGGGCATTCAGTAAGAAAAATTTTTATTACATTTTTATTTTTTTAAAGAATTTTATTTAGGTTATATGATTACTGTTGCTGTTGTTGTTGTTACAAAGATTGAATTTTTATACATGGGACTAAAAATTTGTTAAGTTAATAATATTAAGATGTTTGATTTTCTAATAAAAATTTTAAAAATGAAAATAAATATTTTTTAATTATTGTTCCTATTGACGTAAAACATGTTTGATTACATTAGTGTATATTTATATTTTGTAGATTGTTGAATTAAGCTAGAACTTATTACCTGATAAAATAATTTCACGCATCAATGTATTAATAAACATATTGCTCAAAGTATCTAAATTTAACTGATAATTTGAAATCCCAACAGTTATGGCAATTATTTTCATTGAGACGCAAAGGTGTCAAAAGAGACCTTTTGGTAGAAATAGTGTTAACAAACAACGAATACGAAATATTGATCAAATAAATATTCAAAGTAATCATAAGTAAGCATATTCAAAGTTAAAAATTAAGTACAAGAATATTTTATCTAAAATTTCTTAATGTCAGTATTTTTTTTTTTTTTTTTTTTTTTTTTTTTTTTTTTATCAGTTAATCTTTATTATAAATTTCAATATGTTTCTTTTCCACTTTATTTCAAACAAAACGTTTCTAAGACTTTCAGAAATTTCAGACTATAAGTCTTTTCAAAACAGGAGTTCTATAATACTTTTAAAAAAATCAGACACTTAAACTTCGTTGTATTTAGTCTTCTTTCAGTCCGTTCTTAAGAAACAATGAGCCTTTGTAAATTTCATTTAATTTCATAGTATAACAATTAAACGTCACTTTTAATCAACTGGAAAAACGTTAGCTATTTTATTAATCTTTTCTTCACGATTAATGTGTATTACCGCTCCGCTCTGGCCAACAAGAAGGTCGCTTATGTTTTTCTCCCCTCGTCTATTGTAGAAACCGAAAAGAAGAGAATATAATGATTTTTCCGATCCACAATCAGAGGAACGTATTGTTTGTAAACCGACTGGTAGGAAATGAAATCCAAACATTTCTTTCTTCATATTTATTAACCATTCTTATTCTAATTGAAGTTGAAATAATGTGTAAGTAAAGAATAAGTATGATGTTTTCTTTGATTTTTCGCGAGCAAAACAGAGAACAGATATTCCCGATGAATTTTCCAGTTTAAAAGTCATTACTTTAGTCTTTGATCAGGGTTCGAAATTATCAGTGGTTCCTAACATTTTGCACTAAAAATTTGTATTTGACGTCTGTGATTTTACACCTAGTAGTCATTTTTTCCACCTAACTTATTAAGTTTTTCTTGGCTTGTAAGATGAAAATTTCCCTTTTTTGATAAAATATTTAACCCACTTCCAAATAATGTAACCGATAAATATTGAACCACCCCATCCAGACTTTCTTATTACTCTAAGTAAAATATTTCGTTTTATAATGATTCTTCCTTTAAGTGCAACTGAATGCTAGAGGGAATTTTAATTTTTTAAATGTAACTAAAAGCTGAACAAGACCTTGCTATTTTCTTCAATCATTGATTTGTTATTTGTTAAACTGTATGGATCAGGCTTGACTGATTATAATACAAGGCCTGCAATTGATTTAAAGTGGGAAAATGTAGAATGCAATAGAACAAGGTGCACTTAAAAAAAATTTCATCATACATTTTTGTAATATAAATTTTAAGATGCATTTATTTATAATTCATTACAGTATATGTTTTAATGCATACAGTGTAAGCAAAATAAGTAATTTTAAAATGGTACCCAAGTAGAATATTTTAGCAATTAAGAAAAAAATATTAGATGCCACTGACACCTGAGGATACTGACACCTTGTAGCTTATAACTTTGTATTCGATACATATTTATATTTTTACTTGCGTCATAACGTTATAATTTTTGCCTGTGATTATAAAAAAATAATTATCATAAGATGTTAGAAAATATGTAGTCAGGCATGAAATATCGTTATTGATATACGTTTGTAATTTTAGTACTTTTTAGTATACCGTAAACATAAATGGAAAAATACCTTGGCATGTTAGCTTAACACTTCTGTTTAGGCCCCTCACAAGAACCCTTCAGCTTAAAACCCGGTACAACTGTCCCTCCTGTGTACACTACAGGTTTGTACCAAGCAAATCAAACTTTTCGGCTTAAGTCCAGTTAGTCTTCGAGCAAAAGTACACTGTTAAAAATTTTGTGGTAAGTTGAACCAATTTTTGGTGCTGCAGTAGCTGCAAGCATAAGAGGGCGATATCTTATTCCAACATTTGGAGCTCCAGTTGAATCACAGCTCCAAAAGTTAGAACGAGGTTTCACCATCTTATGATTGCAGCTACTGCAGCACCAAAACACGATTCAACCCACCACAAAAGTTTTAACATTCTAAGTTACTCTGCCTCATAAGGATAAGTCATAAGAAAAAGTTATTTTGAACTTTTGTTAACACTAGAGTGACCTGAAAATTTACTCAAGTTTTATAAAAAATATTTTATTCTTGAATTTTTTTTAAACTATTTAACTTATTTAACTTATTTCGATGTTTTACATACTTAACTTATTTTATGAAGAAATTTCGGATTCGAATCGAAATATATTTGTTTAGTACCGGTCACATTGACAGTTATGGCCGTTCTAGTAGGGTAACTCCGGGAGAGTCGCCATATACGGGATAGATGCCGCACCCCTTGCATTTCTTGCAGTTACCGATAGATGGTCGTCAAAAGTACAGTATAGGTGCGCAATGAGATTATTTTAACCAGTGTATAGCGTGAATCCCATTTCGATGTTTACTTGTAGAAGTACAATCCTTAATTTGACGTAAGTGCATGATTTCACAGTCCAAATTTTAAACACGTTATGTTTAAACACTTTTCATACACTAATTACTAAATGCATGCATGATTTCGAAGTCAAAACTAAGTGTAGCGTTTGTATAGTGTACTGTGTGTATGGTTACGTCATTCCCCTTAGCGATGGCAGGTAACTGTGATGGCCGACGTCTGCACCATGCAAAATGGGATACATGCCGCGCTGATGTTCCGGTATACATGCCGCAGTTTCTTTTGTACGGGATGATTAAGTGTTATTAACTTTTCCTTTTCTTTTTGCACAGACTAACCATGTTAGGCATGTTATCAAGTTTGCTAAAACCAAAGGAGAAAAAGGGGAAAATAAAAAGTAAGAAGTGCCAGAAAGATGCAAGTCACGATGATAATAATGAAAAATTTGATTGCGCGTAACGCAGACGTTCTTTGCAAACTTTTTAATTTGAATCTACTAATACGTTTCACTGTACTCATTTAGTTTCTTTTTGTTATTACATCGTTAATTATAATCCAGATATGAATATTTTTTTTAAAGTTTTTATTTATAATTTCATTCTGTTCTTATGCAAGCGCGGCATAACTACTGCACAAGTGCGGCGTCTCAGCCTGAATGTACGGGTGACGCGCCGCAGTGTAATGTTTTAGAAAAAAATTGTTAAAAAATATTAATAATTTGTTTTGAATTTTTTTGTCGCAGTACACGCGTTGTATATTTAACATTAAATAGCAGAGCATGATTTTTTAAATTTTATGTCCACCATGGGACTTTATACACAAATTCAAAAAAATGTGGGGCATAAATCCCGGAATTACCCTATATTAAAGGATGCGTTTTGGCTGTGAAATAAAAATCTACTGAAATATGTTACGCAGAAAGAAAATTTCAAAAGCTCAGAAAGAAAATTTCAAAAGCTAAAATGTTGAAAAACTGCATTAAAAAATTCATTTTATATGTCAATTTTTGCGATAGAGGGTAAATAAAGCTTATATTTAATTTTTATCAACATGAAAACAGAAATATGATAGGATTATCACTATATACTAGGATATTCCTAACAAATATACTGTTTGTTTATTTTTAAGTTCCAATTTAGAAGCCCCTTTGTCCCACATTTTTCTTTTTTTTTCTCCTTATCTAGACATCCTATTATCTGCGACATTGAACCTAGCAACAGTAGCGTAGAACCGTGTTAAATGGCATAATTATTACAGCCCCTTACACTTTAGAAATGAGTTACAGATATGATATGCTTTCTGGAAATCACTTCTTAGTCTTTTGGGTAATATAAAACTTTAATTACCAAAATGAAAGTGACGAATTAAACTTTGATACAATCTCAAATTGAAAAATACGTTTAAGAAATATGATATGATGCCTCGGATAAAAATCCATACGTTAAGTGTTTGATTTTAGTTTTAGAAAAGTATTAACAACTAGAATAAAAAAATAAATCACGTATATACCTAATAATAAAAATTTATTTATAGAAATAAATATAATTCTATGTTTCTTGTAAGACTAAATGCAGTTCTGTTAACATACTCGAAATTGCCAAGCCGTCAGTTAAATCACACTACAAGGAATTTAAAGGCTTTAATGGTGTTTTTTACAGCACAGAAATATTACTCACTCCTCATTACTTTTTGCAATTATCTGTAATATTTTTAATTCACCCGTTTCTGTGAACGAGAATTTAGGGGTTAAAAGCAGCCCCCATGAGAGAACTAGAACAATATCAAATAAATAAATAAAAATATTTTGTTTGTGCGAACAAACAACGCGCAAATCTTAAAAAAAGCACACACAGACAGAGATAGCCAAAACATAAATAGCCAACACAAATAGCCAAAATAAATGTATCATGCATTTATTTCAAAGAAGGAGTTCCCTCTTAGAAGCAAAATGAGAAAACGACAAATATCAAATTAAATACACGTGCTTGTGCTCTTTAATACTTTTATTTTTATATGTTATACACTGGTGTGCAAAATTTAAGAACGAAACGAAGAAATTAGCATAATAGCGGAAGGCAGACCAAACAGAAAAATCAATTAGGAGATCGACTAGGGTGAGGTACGGTAGGGCGTGCGCATATATGCAGCATGACGTTCTTTGTGAGTTACATAAGGGTATAAAACACCCTCGCGGTAAACGCTCAGAATTTCTGTGAAAGTTATCGTACGGTTTAGATCAGTTTGAATGGCGCGACGTCGAGTTCCTGCCTCAGTGTGATATGTCCAACAGGTAATCCTGTATTCGATATCTGGATGATTTTACCCGAGGTAGCATCATCGGGAAGTTAGAAGAAGGTCGAAGTGTAACTCGCGTGGCCAAGGAGTTCAGGACCGCTCTCAGTATCGTATCACGAGCCTGGAGAGCATTTCAAACGACATGGTTGTGGACGATCGGTACCTTGTCCAACAGGTGAGAAGGGACAGACGGTAGACAGCGGGCAAAATCGTAAAACACGTGCAACGGACTACTGGATGATCGCCATCGCGTTTTACCGTGGCTAGGAGGTTGCACAAAGGTGATTAATTTGCACGACAACCAGTGCCGTTAAAGCCTGCTCATTGGAAACGTCGTCGTTTTTTGTGGTTCAAGGAACACAAGAACTGGGCATATCAGTACTGTGGCCAAGCGCTCTTTACAGATGAGAGCCGCTTTAGCCTGACACGCGATTCTAGACGCATGTACATATGGAAAGAGCTGGGAACTGGAAACCACCCCTCCAAGATCATCGAAAAGGACTTGTTTGTAGGTGACGGAGTTTTCGTTTGGAGAAGTATTATGCTTGGTAGCTATACTGAGCTCCTCATCTTCTAAGGAGGTTCAATCTCTGGTGCCTGCTATTGTACCGAGGTTTTCCTCCTTCACATTCGTCTTTTTAGAGGTACTATGGTTCCTCTGTTCCTTTTCATGGACGACAACGCTACATCTTGCCGTACAGTGGCTGTAGCAGAGCAGTTGGAGAGTGAGATATTCGGCGCATAGATTGTCCCACATGGTCCCCAGACCTAAATCCAACCGAAGACGTATGGGACATTCTCGGGAGACGCTTGACACCACGTTGCTAGCCATGCCAGCAACTATTCCAGAGCTGCGATTGGCACTACAAGAGGAACGGCCCATGACCCACTCAATAGCTCAATGACAACATTGCACTTAGCATGAATACACAATGCAAATCCCACAGAGCACTTAGGTGTCACCATATCCCCGACTAAAAACTGGATTTTTTTTGTATTAGTCACCTGTCACATGGGATTTTTTTGTCTCCTGCCCAGTTGTACTCGAAGTTATTTTTACAACAAAACTCTTTTTATATCAAGTGGTTTCTCTTTTTGGAAGTTCTGTTCACTTTTCTCATATTCTTCCATCTTGAGGATCTTATAGTACGATATGTGTCGATTTGGAGCACTTTTGCACGACATTGCGTTAAAAAATATCCTCCTTAATTTTTGCACTCCAGTGTATTTGTGCATAGGAATAGCAATATAACTAACCTGCATGAACGTCCAACTGATAGGTTTATAAATGAGTAATATTCCTAGCTTTGTGAAGAAGTTTTTGCACACATATAAACAGGGGCGGATCCAGTGCTGTAAAGGCCCCATACTTTACATTACAATTCAGATCAAACAGAAATCTTTTTTGTGGAGACAATTTATTGCAAAACTAGCAGGCTATGCCCGCTGCGCTGGTCCATTTTTCCAAACAAACCTCGAATCAAACGAAATGGGGAATCTAATCTTGTACTTTAAATCGATGTGGACCTTCACCTGGAATGTCCTTCCGTACTGCAGAAACGATGCGAACGCTATTGCTATATTATAATATCTCAGGCGTTTGACAAAATTTGGGCTATTAAGAAGCAACGATTTTAGTTAATCATTTATAATGGAGTTTGGTAGGAAGATGAGACCGATATGGCAACAGAAACTAAAATGTTCTATAATCACCACACTACTAAATTAAAGAGCATTATAATGATTGCACAGACTGACTATTGAACTTTAATAATGTTCAGGTGGTTCATTTTTGTCTATTGGTTCTTGAACTACCGGCCTCTCAGCTTGCGCAATATGTGGTTCTGGCAGTTTAAATACAATATCACTATAAATTGCGTTATATTTCGTAATATGCGTCTTCTTCTGGCAGGTCTACTACTACTCTTTTCCATCTTTGGATTGCAGCAGAGTAAAATCAGTCAAAAATGTAATAAATTATTTGCAGACAAAGAAGATTATTTAACTTCCATATATAAAAGAAAAGTGAAGCATAAAATATGGGTTTTTAAAGCTGAATTTTTTGAATAAAATTAAAAATGACGTCATTTTCACTGCCTTTTCATATTATAAACCAGTTGCAGTCATGTAACCGTTAACCCGGAGATAAACTTGATGACTTGTAGAAAAATAAACCTCTAGCTGGCATCCAATAAAATCTTTCTAATCTTCCGTAATCGTCTCCATTATGAGCGTTGACATCAAACATTAGAAGTGCTTACACCAATATTGTTAGAAATGTACCAGACATAGTTACAACACGAGGTTAATTACCCGCCAAGTTACGTTATATTAAATAATGTCAGATTGTTGTTTACTCAATTATAGATCTTTCACCAACAAAACTGCATATTTTAAATAGAACTGATAATAATAAATAAAGTTAGTTATGCAATTTTTTTAGCAATATGAATTTTAGTTATTATGTGAACCAAAATTTTCTTTGCATTTTATTAATGAACATAATAAAACGGACAAACAAATAAGCTTGCTATTTCCTTTACATCCAAGATTAAATTGTTATTCAGTCTGTTATCTAAATAACTTAGATTATAAAAGTAATTGTTAATTTGTTTCTAAGTTTAGCTGCTAGGGTGTGCGCCAGTAGAATTTGTTATATAATGATCGACATTTCAGAGTTTTATTTTTAATTCAAGGCTGAAATGATAAGTGGATAACCATTAATTTATTTGCCATCATTGAAGTCATAAAGATTTCCATATATATACATTAAAATTATTGCTTTTTGGTGATAGAAAAATAACTGGAAATAAACAATAAATTATAATAAATCGTCTTTTATTCGTTTGCTTCATAATGAAAAATCATAATTTTAGTAATCACTAATTACAAAATATGTCTAATTTTCCCTAATCGGATTCACCGTCCAGAGTCCCATTCAAATATAAACAAATTTTCCAACAATATAGTGAATACGCTAATTGGCGATGACCCGATTAAAGAAGATTTGAAGATTAGTCCAATACGTTTAACAAAGCCTTTTTTAAAACTGTACGTTGTGCAGAAAAACTAAAAAGAAATGACGAATTAAAAGGAATATCTCAAATTTAATTCACCAAGTTAGTTTTATTGTAAAATGTTGGATTTTTTTTTTAGTAATACCGTATATGGCAGAAATTTGCTTAAGAATAATCTTATCCCAAATTTTGAAGCAGTAAATGTTTCTGTAAAGCCCAGTAGCGTAGTGGTCAGCATTCCTGTCTGCCATGCTACAGGTCGCAAGTTCGGCTCCCGGCTGGGCAAGGTTCATCCAGCCCTTCATCCCTCCGGGGTCGATAAAATGAGTACCAAGCTTGCTTGGAAACTAAACACCGAGG
Source organism: Maratus speciosus (assembly GCA_963932465.1). Taxonomy (NCBI): domain Eukaryota; kingdom Metazoa; phylum Arthropoda; class Arachnida; order Araneae; family Salticidae; genus Maratus; species Maratus speciosus. Next base: position 329,455,219 of record OZ010796.1, on the reverse strand, counting down.
GTCTCGCGATGGGTTGCCCACCTAACCGGGGCACATGCTGCATAGCACCTCGTAGCTTAGGGTCAAGTAAACAGAGTTGGGCACTGTAGGCCCTGATCCTTCATGGATTGTACAGCCACAGGTTTAGTTTTTTTTAATGTTTCTATAAGTGAAATTGGCAATATGTTCTATGTCTTAAAAAATATAACAGAATGCACAGTATTTGCTGATCTGAATTCGAAGCTACAAAAATCCCATGCTTGAAAGAAACAAATAGGTTTTCATACTAAAGTATGATGAAAAATATTTTAAATGTCTGAAACTAAATTATTTTACCATATGTGTTCGTGTGACAGACATTTACACAAATATTTAAATATTTGACCCCATAAATAAAACTTTAACTTTTATATAATTTAAATTTGAATATAAAAATTAAAACACCAAAACTATCTCCCGTACTGATAAAAATCACTATCTTTTGTGAACTTCGCTCATGCTGATATTATGCTTCTGCCTTTTTGGCTTAAAATCGCATTGTTTGACGACAAAAGTAATAAACAAATAGCATGTAACTCACTAATACAGATATTGTTACAAGTTTTTTCTTCTAGTCTCCTGTAAGACACATGATGGGAAAATTAGGAAAAAAAATGGTAATTATTTATTTATTTTCATTTTTAAATAAAGAAAAAGAAAGTTGTTACTCAGATTTTTTATCTAATCAAATTTTGCAATGCATTTTTCTTAAATTGAGGCAAACGATAAATCGCCAAATATTGTTTAAACTGCAAAGCTTTGACAATGAACTATTTTTTAAGCATTAGGAATATTCTTTTCCTTTTTAAGTTAAATAATTTTGTTTTATAACATTATCTCTCATTTTTTTTCTTGGATTTTAAATAAGATCAATAACAGTTTTTTTTTTCATTTTATTTGTATTTTTTTAAATTCATATAACCGTTTCTATTTCTTTAACTAACGATAATGATGCTCGCCAAAAAATGACCAATGGCAACCTCCCCCCCCCCCCCCCCCAAAAAAAGTACAAAATACCAAATTCTATTATAAAAATCATGGTTATTCCTTTAAGACCTGACCGACACAATTTTGTACGTGATATTAAGGAAAAAGAAAAAACAATTTCCTCTTTTTGTGGGATTTAAAGACTGGCGTGCACCAACACAATTATGTGAATCCTCCCTTGATGTAACCTGACATCGGAATTTTTTTTTAAATATTTTTCTTTCAATCAAATATGATCCTATTAATAAGGGCAAATCACCAAGACTTTTAATTTCTACCAAATATCTTCAGATCTTAAAGGGTTAAATTGGCATATTATACGCATATATTCCCTTTCAGATGGTATAATCTAAAACAAAATTCACCGGGTGGTTTTTAAAATTACCCGGGCCAAACTTTTAGGGTCTCATGCTTTATAATATATATGATAACAATTTTTGGTTCAGAAAAATATATCTATATTAATAAAAAAGAAAGAATTTTGTCTTTCTCTCTCTCTCTCTCACTCTCTCTGTATATGTCTGTGATGCCTAGGAAAATCTATCGCACATATGGGGGACATAAATTTAGTTTTGACAGGTTCAAATGCACGTGAATCTCAGATTTTGGATTTTTTTTATTAGTTTTATTATTAGTATTATTATTATTTGTTATTATTATATGTTAAACGGGAAAATTTGAGAATTTCGTCGCTTTTCCAAGTTCGTCGGCGAATTTAATCCACTCATAAAATGAATCCAAATTCAATATTTTAGCCCAATATAATACATTTTGTCTTTATTTTAATAAATTTTATTCGGAATTCGTACAGCAATTTTTGAATATTTTACGGTAAAGAAAAAAAAATCCCATTCCTCAGAAAATGAAAACTTTGTTTTTTATCACAGGATTTCAATTTGATACCTTAGCCACCCAATGTCATATATTCTATATTCTCGTATGGTGAAAATTCTCGGGAATAGTTTAAATAAAACTATAGGAAATAGTTTTTTTTAAATAAATTATTAAATAAAGTCATAGATTTTTTTTTTCGAAAAAGAAATAAAGTTCCAATGAGGGAAAGCGGAGAATTGAATGCGTTGGCAACATTTTATCACCAAAGTTGCAATCGGGTATATATATATATATATTTCTTTCCCTAGTACTGGTGAGGAAAAAATTCAGCACGAGAAGATATTTTCATGACGTCAGTTTTCTGCTGTTTTTATTTTCCAAAGATTTCAATTTCATGTTTTAACGAGATATGCACTTTTTAGCGAAATCAATTTATTTTGAGGCTGTTGTTTTAGCGATTTATGGATCGTGATCTAAATTTTTCGGTGATCAATTCTATTTTATTTTTTACGAAAATATTTTTGCTTGTTTATTTCTATGAAGTTTTCGCACATTTACGAAAGTGCCCCCGTTACAGTAATTGGTGCATTAACGATCGCCCAGTACCATGCCGTAGGGAGTGGAGTTTACACCTTTAGGTTCGTTTGTATATTATATCTAAGACAATTTTTTATATATTTACGGTTTGTTTAGTTATATTTAAGATTAATATCCCGAGCCCGGACAACGCCGGGCTTTGAATATAATTATGTTAGTTAATTATAAAAATAAATATACAAATTTAAATCTAAAATTTATGAAGATACTGGAACTTTACGAGCTTTTTTCACCGTAAAATTACGAAATCAAAAGCAGGTTTTGGAATTAAATAATAAAAGCAGATGATAATTACAAGCAAGTAAATAGGGAAAAAAAAATCAGAAAATGCGGCAAATATCATGCATAGACGTGTTTTATTTATTATTTATTTTAAATATGAATATTCGTTGTTTTATTATCCTTTTCTAATTAAAAACCAAATTATGGGTATGAAAATGCACGAAACGTAATATATATATTCGGACTTGTGACCTTAAATAAGAATTGTATGAGCCTCTGTGGTCAGTAGAAATACTTTTTCATATTGCTTTTCGCTCCACCAGTGGCTGAGAGGTTCTGCTCTCGAAGCTGGTAGACGGGAGGTGCTGGGATCGATCCCAATCGCGCCCGTTGGCCTAATCGTTCGGAGTTTTCGTGGTTTTCTTCGAACCTTGGTCTTCCAAGCGTTAATACAGGTTAGGTTCCCTTAGAAAGACCCCCACGGAGGGCACTCCCCTCTTTGGGGCCTATATATCTCGTGCTGATAAATGGTCGTCATAAACAGTGCCATATTGCTTTTCATTGCTAATATTCATATTGCTTTCATATTGCTAATATTGCTTTTCATTGGGGGTGAAGGATATCGAAACCTATATTGATCATATGCTTACCGTATAATAATTTGTTTTGCAGCATTTTTCAGTTTTTCATTAAAGGAAAGAATTGCAAAACTGAAAATTTGTGAAGGCTTCTCTCTCTACCCCGGAATAACTTATTTTCATCCTACGACTAATAGCTATTCAAAACCCAATACTGACGAAAACCCCGGTAGCGCCCCAAGTTTAGCAAAATTTAAAGAACAAGTTTTAGTCTTTTATTATCGTGTATCAAATTAAATATATATATAGGGGAGATGGGGCACATGTGAACAGCTCGCATAAATATAGCTTTTAATCGTAACTGGATTAATTTCTATAAACAAAAACTGCTCAATATAGTAAACAGAACTTTCTTTTACACATGGTATTTTATTTTTAAATGACCTGTATAGTTCTTCTTACATTTTTAAATAGTTTTATAAATTCAATAAATTGTTCACATGTGCCCCATCAGTGGGGTAGTTGTGAACACAAGGAAAAAATATCCTTTGACATGTTTTTTATTCTGTTATTCATTTGTCATCATAATCATTAGTTATATTACTTGTTAAAGTCACCATAAATAACACACACACACATATATATATGTGTGTGTGTGTGTGTGTGTGTGTGTATGACTCATATTTCATATATATAGATATTTCTCTAGTTTCTGGGTGATATGTTTAAGCAAAAGATTATAAAATGAAAATAAGTAGATTTGGGGGGGGGGGGGGTAGGCTTAGATGATTCATTAAGTATTGTTGCAATAAAATAAAAAAAATAAAGAAGTAATTTTAAAAAAGAAATTAAAACTTTTAAATTTTGCTCTGGGGTTTTTGTTTGGGGGAAATTTTAGGGAGGGGGCATTTAGATACTATTTATCGGAAATCTGCTGAAATACGAAAGATTCTCACTCCAGTATTTGCCTTATTTACTTGTAAATTATAGATAAAGAAGGTTTTTTAATGATTTAAAAAGAATATCTCGACTACAAACACCCCTCTCTAAATTTAACTTAGTTTGTTTTTGGAAGAGGGAGGTGGGCGCTACAATCGCGATTTTATGGTAGTTATCAGTTTAAAAATTTTACTTTCTTAAAATATTACTGATAGCTATCTTCATTCAAAGCATCATATGCATAACCGTTTTAGAGATGGAAGTAACCCATCATTGCAAGTTTAGAACAAATGTAATAGAAAAATTTGCAAAGTTGTTTAAGGTAATACTTTTGTATTAACGATGCATAAAAAATATCATTGTAAACCATTTAGTAAAATAATACATGACACTTATTGCATTTTAGAAAGCCTTAAATTATTGCTAATATGGCTTTTCATTGGGGGGTGAAGGATATAGAAACCTATATTGATTATATGATTACCATCAACTTTCTGTAAGAAAAATATCTTCTATTTCAGGAAAATTATAGATAATGGAACTGACATTATTTCTAATGAAGTTAACTGAAAGGAACAGAACCACAGAATGATTATTGGGGCATTTATGTACTGTACATATCTGCCCCCAACTAATCTGTTCATAAGTGTCCCACATCGTTGCTAGAGTTAAATTGATAAATCATTAACATTTCTCAATTTTAGAAGAAAAAGAACTTTATCAAAAATACCTATTAGTATTCATAGTGTATATTAAAACACTCAAATTCAAATAACTGAATGAATAAATAAAGTTATTCGCTTATCAACTTGGAACAAAGATTTTACTTTTGAGATCTATAAACAGTGTTTTGGCTACAGAGGACAAACAAAATGTCAAAGAGCTTCAAAATTTTTTTTACTATATGTCTACAGATGCTATCTACTTTAGTAATTTATTTCAAATAAAAAAACTTATAATAACTATTGAAAAATTGGGAGGTTCACATCGGCCTCATGTTCACATGTGCCCCCATCTCCCATACATACAATGTAAAAGAATTATGTAGCGTTACTTCATAAAATTGGTGGCAACATGCTGCCTCTAATTTTATGGAATAATTTAACTTATATAATGGTGTAATTTAAACTGATATAACTGGTGTAATATTACACAACAGTGTAACGCAACGCCAATTATATCGGTTAAATTATTCAATAAAATGGAGGCAACAAGGCTGCCAGCAATTTTATGGCGTAACTTTACATAAATGTTTTACAGTGAGATATGCAATCATAAATAAAAACTCTCCAATTATTAACATTCAATAATATAAAAGATTAATTTAATATTATGTTTTATCTTATTTTTTATTTCATCAATATTAATTATTCACATACACTCTAAATAAAAAGGAGTGACTATTCACTCCAGCGGAGTGAATAGTCACTCTATCGCAGAGTCAAAATATGCCCAACCTCTTTAGAGTGACTATTCACTCTGAGCAAAAGTGAAATTTTTGACTCTCTGAAAGAGTGAATAGTCACTCCTGGGAAGTGAATATTCACTTTAAACAGGGGTGAATAATCACTCTTTCGGAGGAGTGACTATCCACTCTTGCTAAAGGAGTGCGGTTTTTCACCCCTGGTAGGAGTGAATAGTCACTCTTTCATAGAAGTGAATGTTCATTTTTTATGGAGTCAATTCTTTTTTTATTTTGCTTTTATGGGCATTTTAAAAGAATCACACCTTTTACAGCATGCAATGAAAATAGATACAAGCGCGGTAAATATTGGAATAAAATACTTTATCAGCAATATTTATTTAATTCATAGTTTGTAACACTAATTGAACTTTTAAGGAAAAAATCAGTTAAAGTTACATATGAATTTAATTTAGATTACTGACAGAAATAAACTAATATATTTTATTCCAATTTTATCCTCTGTGTTTGCTTTTATTGCACACCCTATAAAAATATTACTTTTAAAGTTTTATAAATAACTTTTTAATAGGTGGATATTATATGTTTAACAATGTTTGATGTCATTTTAATTTTTGGTTTTAAATATAAATTCCTATCTTTTTACCGTACTTTTTCCGTAAATTATTGCTATTTTTTCAAAGTCCTATTGTTCTAAAATATTTTTCATTTTTTTACTTAAAAACAATGCTTATAAACTTACATATTTTTTAAAAAATGAGTTCTAAGTATGATTTAAATATTAAGAATGTGTATTTTTTCCCGCTGTGATTTGCTTTTGTTTTATTTAATATGATCATGTAGTCTAAATTTTAAGTTATCTGGAATATGTATATATAGAATTGTACTGTAAAAAGTTACATTTCGTTCAGTAGTTGTTGAAAAAATCGAGTACATATATACATACGTAACGGCCAAAAACAGAAGTTTCTTTCTTTGAAGTTGTTTAAAAATCATTTGCGTCCTCAACAAAAGAAAATCCAATCACATCATTAACTGAAGTCTGTGTACTTTCTTCAATTTCAATTGAATAAAAAATATGAGACCTTCTCATACCATTATTTGCTTCAGAAAATTCTCATTTGTAAGTCAACCTGTGTCATTACACTGTTGTGGTTCATCGTCACGCTACATTCAACCGCAACAGATAATGACTGCTATATGAATTGATACGGAATGCTTACCGGAAAGAGGCTCTAAATACGTTTTGTTTAAGGAAGAGTACCATACAGTTTTTTCTTCTTACTTTATATGCTGCAGTGATACGGTTGAACAACCATTTACTTCAGAATCTTCAACCAATTTCATTAAGATCATTTTTACTTTTGTAACTTTTAATGAGGCATTGAAACAATACATTGTCTTTGAAAGCTACATCTGATGTTAGAGTTACATCTGAATGCATAATATTACATATTTGGATATCACAACTATGTGTTTAACTCTGATTTCATTAATTTAAATCAATGATTATTTGGTCCACCAGGTTAGTGAGCTACCTATAAATGTGATGTCCTCAGAGCCAAAACTCATGGGGTTCGATTCAGCAGGGTGCTATCGAAGTGAATATGTAAGGTTTATACAGAGTTTTACTTGTGCGAAAACGAGGATTAATTTAAAGATCATTTTGCCTTAAAAAGTTCGCTGTGAAGGCATTTCACCCAAGGCTAAGGTAATATGGCCAGAAGCGGCCGAAGCTTAACACATTTATGCTTATTCTTCCATTGCTGGAACGGTGAGCACCTAAAAGTTATTTATATCCTATTGGAAGAGATTTATTGATGTGGTCTGATTTGTCGCATCCCGCCTGCTTCGTAAAGTTGCATTTAGCACTTTTTACAAACCTCTACTACGAAAGCTATAAATATGTCAGCTAGCCTTTCTTTTCCAAGCGTTTTGTTGTCATCAGCAAAAGAAAGAGGCGGAGACGGACATGTCAACGACGTTCACCGGTGACATCTGACCTCGAGGTATCCGATGAAAGTCATAAAAGTTGAAAAGCACCACTGGCCACAACAAAGACGCCGCAGTCCGTTGGTTCTGTCTGTTTGAACCTTAAATGTTCAAACATGTTACATTTTTTACGGCGGAACTTTTCTTGTAGATAGGCGGTCCGTTTCGTGTTTTATGACTTTCATCCGATTGCTAGAAGTCAGAAATCGTCGTTAACAATGAACGTCGTTGACATGTCCATCTCCGCCTCTTTCTTTTGTTGAGACTCCCCTTTCTTTCGTTTATGACCACATATCTTTTGGAAAAGAAAGGACAGTTCACATATTTATTACTTTTTGTCGGGTAAAGCAAATAAATTCAGCCTTAAAGTAGTTGGTTTCACCTAGTGCATAGAAATCGTCAACTAGTGGCACTTTTCTTTCTCACTTTGTTTTCTTTTATTCCCTTTTTTTAAATTATATATAGTAAGACAAAGACAGACATTCAAAACGAAAAAGTACATAGACAATATCAAGACTATAGAACTACACTGTCTGATAAAAAAATTTAGAAAATTTTGATATTAGACTTTTTATCAAATAACTAGAGAAATCCTTGGCGAATTATTCTGGAACTTTAGGAATGTAAAGAACATCTTTGACCTCATATTTTTCATCTAAGCTTTAGTCAAGAGGGCAATTAGAGGACTAACACCAAATGGAATAAAAAAAAAATAATGTTTGCGATCACCCTGTAAAACAAAACAACCTAAATGTAGAAGATGTAGCTGTAGAAGTTGACTATGTGGGTCATTTATAACATTTGGGATCATTTGTATAAGAATATCATGCATCTTCAGAGAGATACAACAGTTTCTTTTAAAAAAAATTACGCATGTTTCTTGTTATGCATGCAGGGCTTTCAACCAAATGTAACGCAATTTTCAGGAAACTTGACAAGATATAATAGAAACAATATGCTGCAATTAGAATTAAAAAATATATATATATATTTTTTAAATATGAGTATTTGCATGAAATATTTTTTTAACAGCGATAAGATAATAAAACTTTTGATAATTTAGGAGTGAAATACATAGAGCTACTCATATAAAGGCCAGTCTCATAGCGTGAAAATTCAGAACGATATCGATGATAAGGAGCTGGAATTCAGTTACTTTCTAAAACTAGCTAGAACATAAGGGATCTTTCACAAATTGTCACTTTTCTTTTTTTATTGTCATTTTTTTTCATTGATGCTTTTGTTCCTCCTCGAGAAAACTGCCAGAATGAGCGCATTTCAACAAAAAAAGTATCAAAATCGAAGCATCCGTTGAAAATCTACGTATAGACGTACTTTACATACTCTTATTCATTATCTTTCTGTTTTATTTTCCTGACAATTCGTGGCGCCGTTTGGCTTTCAAAATGGGATCACTCATTTTGTGCTTGGCGCACTAATAGCATTAATCAAGAGATCGCCTGAAAAAGAAATTACCGCACTAACTGAAGCTCGCACTAATAGAAACCGCACAAACCGAGGGAAGCCTGTACAAAAATAATAATTAATGAATTGCTCTGAAATCCATTACCTGAAATTTAAATTTCAATATTACAAAATTTTAGTTTAATCATAAAAATGTATTTATTTATGTGGGATAAAAATGGAAGTTTCTATAACTGACTTTCAAAACTTTTAGAAGTAAAGAAACTTCAAAACCACTGATATAAACACTCCACTGGATTTTTTTTTTCTTTATGACGTTATTCTTTATAAAAGTTCCAAAGTCATACTTTCACAGCTAAAAGTTGCGACCACTGTAAGAAATTAAAAAAAAAAAAAAAAAAAAAAAAAAAAAAGTAAAAAGTTTGTCTTGTTTTTCTTTGTTAGTAATAATATAAAAGAAATAATTATCTTACCCCTTTAGAATAAAGAAAAATATCAGTAACGATTAATTTACTGTTATGTGCCAGCTTCAGTACAATTTTCTAATTAATTCAAAAGTGAGAAAATTTCAGAAAAAAAAAAAAAATCTTCTTAGGCGAGATCGTGTGAAAAAATATCAAGAATTTCGCCTTTCTATGAGGGAGGGGGGACTGAGGAAAATCGATAATCGTACAATGGGATTTTTCTAATACGTCTGGGTATATCCTCTGTAGACTAAGTCTCTAAAATGGTAGTCTAGATACCGGGATTAAGTTGTCCGTTTTGCACATCTGTCTTTGACCCATCTCTGCATTTTGTTTTTGAACACTCAGATTTAAGTGGTTGCATCTCAGCATAAGGTTTGAACAAAAGAATATTCTTAAAGCACAAGAATATTCTTAAAATAAAACGATTAATTTAGCGTATGGTTACCAAATTTTATAATGGAACTTTTTAAAGCTTTTCATAACTTTAAAATTGTGCAAATACTCTCTTACCCTTGTTTTGCTGCATCATTCAAGGTAAGATAGTATCTCAAATTGGCAACATGTTTTTCTTTTTTAATCCATTTCAATCTAAATTTATTTTGAACTTTTTTGATTTCTAATATCATAATTTCTGGATTTATTGTGTATGGTAGTCCTAATTTCGTATTCTTTAGCTTTTTATGGCTAATGCAAAGATGAAACCACACTGTAAATACAAATTAAGTAAGTACAATTTATTTGTGGTAATTAAGGTAATTAGTACCTGATGAATCTACCTTGGTTCCATAAATTTCCATTTTTACATGTTTCCTATTTTTACTATGTTTTAAAAATGCATGTTGCTATTGTTAATGGGATCAGTTTTATAGACAATGAATACATTCCTCTTTTTTTTATAATTTCACAATTTTTGTAGGTAATTTGTAATGGTTTATAAGGGTTTTATATATATATATATATATATATGTGTGTGTGTGTGTGTGTGTGTGTACACCTTCTTAAAATCTAATAAGTGATTTAAATCAAAACTACTGTGTGGAAATTAGTCTCCAAATTTGAAGACGCCCTTGAATTTTGATTTGGTCACATTAGTTTAGCCAGAAACACGAAATAAACGGTGGGAAGACAGAGACGTCTAAAACAAGAAAAGTAAATAGATGGAACTATCACATGTGTCCATATATAGAGTTTTCTTTTGTACACATCTATAAGAATTTCATCTATCTTTATTCAAATAGCTATAAACAATTTATTGCTTATATATTTAAAAAAAAATTCATATGTTCGTGGCGATCTTTAAAGAGATTAGAGTGCAGAAAGATAGAATAATCTACCGATTTTATCTTTCTTTTTTCATGGGTGCGAAGATCATATATATACGTTACAGTGACTGATAAACAATCAAATGTAATACTTTTTGAGATTTCTGTGCAGTAGGTGAATCCACTGAGTGTTTTCTACGGAGGTGCGAAGAGCACATGCATACATTATATGGATCTCTGAATTACCGAAATCCAATAGTTCTTAAAAATAAACAAGTACAGTTTATTCGTATTTTTTAATATTCAAAATATTATTTTTTATACATACGAAATTTGAAAAGACCTACGCGAATCATTAGAAAAAAAATTGCATTATTTCACTCCTTTTAGGTAGCTTTCATTACAAAAAGCTACCTATTGCAGCCGTTCGGAGGAAAGCGATTTCAAAAAATTTTGGTATATTTTCATCGATCATGACCACCAGACCCCGAAACCACCCTCCGTTCAAAATTGGTATTGATACATATATATATATATCCATATATATATATATATATATATATATATATATATATATATATATATATATATATATATCCATATATATATATATGTATATATATATATATCTGACTTTTGTCACACTGTAACTCTTGTATTTATGAACCGATTTCGATGTAATTCGGCGTGTACATAGTACATACCAATGTCTCGACTGAGTTCGTTGGCCAGCTTCATCCGCCGTTTTGTTTCAAAATGGCGGCCATTTAATTTTTTTTTTTATTTAAAATTTGAAATGTGGTACCAAAAAATGGAAAATGGAAAAATATTTTTTACTTATGTATTTGACCTTTATACAAAGATTCTGGAGCAGTTTTTGTTTCGTCTATATCTTAAAAAATGGCTGAGTTATAGCATTTTGAATTTCTAGCGTGGCTGACATTTTGAAACGTCCCGAATGTTGTCACGCGATAAAAGGCGTATTTATGAACCGATTTGGATGTAACTTCGTTTATACATAGTACATACCAATGTCTCGACCGAGTTCGTTGGCCAGCTTCATCCGTCATCTTGTTTAAAAATGGCGGCCATTTAAATTTTTAAGGAAAATTTAATTTGAAATGTGGTACTAAAAAATTGAAAATTGAAAAAATATTTTTTTCTTATGTGTTTGATCTTAATACAAAGATTCCGGAACAGTTTTTGTTTTGTCTATATCTAAAAAAATGGCTGAGTTATAGCATTTTGAATTTCTATTGTGGCTGACATTTTAAAACGACCTGATTTTTGTCACGCGATAACAGGCGTATTTATGAACCGATTTGGATGCAACTTGGTCTGTACATAGTACATACCAATGTCTCGACCGAGTTCGTTGGCCAGCTTCATTCGCCATCTTGTTTCAAAAGGCTTGCCATTTAAAAAAAATAAAATTTAAAATTTAAAATGAGGTATTAAAAAATTGGAAAATGAAAAAGATTTTTTTTTATGTGTTTGGCCTTGATAGAAAGATTCCGGAGCAGTTTTTGTTTCTGAAAATTTGTTATTTTGTTTATATCTTAAAAGATGGTTGAATTATAGCATTTTGAATTTCTAGCATGGCTAACTTTTAGAAACGATCTTGTATTTGTCACTCGATAACACACGTATTCGCCTATTTCGATGTAAGAAGGCATGTGGATAGTATACATCAATATCTCCACCAAATTCACTGGCCAGATTCATCAGCCATCTTGTTTCAAAATGGCAGCCATTAAATTAAAAAAAAATTATATTTAAAGTGAGATGCAAAAAAAATAGAAATTGAAAAAGGTTTCTTTCTTAAGTATTTGACCTTGATATAAGGATTCAGGAGCATTCTTTGTTTGCATTTATTTTAAAAAATGGCTCAGATATAGCAGTTTCAATTTCTAATGTTGGTGACATTTTGAAAAATATGATTTTTTGCCTGCGACAGCACTCGTATATATCAACCGATTCCGATGTGAGTGAGCATGTTCACAGCAATTACTAAGGTCTCGACCAAGTTCACTGGTTAGCCTCATCCTCCATGTTGTCTTAAAATGGCAGGCACTTTAAGAAATCGCCGAATTTGGCATCCAAATATAAGTTATATTAGATGTAAATTTCCAACTGGGCGAAAAATGTCCGGACCAGGATTCGAACCCGGGACCTCCCTGGGTGAAGCCGCCAGTGCTCTGCCATCTGAGCTATCCCAGACGATTCTGGTCGAACTCTTTCACCCAGCTAACCTTGATAATTACAGCATCTGGTCTGAAACCTGGTTCAGCTCAACAGAATACATCTCAGGTAATGGAACTCCAGAAATCGCTGGATACGAAATTACACTAGATTAATATTAACACAATTATTCTAATTGGTAAACAAATCATATTAGATGTAAATTTCCAACTGGACGAAAAATGTCCGGACCAGGATTCGAACCCAGGACCTCCCAGGCTGAAGCCGCCAGTGCTCTGCCATCATTTTTCGCCCAGTTGGAAATTTACATCTAATATGATTTGTTTATGAATTAGAATAATTGTGTTAATATTAATCTAGTGTAATTTCGTATCCAGCGATTTCTGGAGTTCCATTACCTGAGATGTATTCTGTTGAGCTGAACCAGGTTTCAGACCAGATGCTGTAATCATCAAGGTTAGCTGGGTGAAAGAGTTCGACCAGAATCGTCCGGGATGCTTTTTCAGGAAGGCTCACGTTTTCAGCACCAGCCTTGGCGAGTTGGCGAAAGCGAGAACGTTCAGCCAGCTCTAACGCCAATCGTCGTCTTGTGTTTTGCTTTGAACCTAAATGGCGGAAGACGAACTAGCATATTTTAGAATAACAGTCCTGCCTAAATTAAAGAAATATTTTCAATTATGTATTCTAGATGAAAAGAAATCTTCTTCGAAAGAAATTGTATTACGAGCTCTTATACTCTGTTTTATCAAAGGCCTTTATTACTTTTGATGATATAGACCAAAAATTTTGATTATTTGATCCCCTCAAAAATCTACATTTTCATTCAATTGAGTATTATTAATTCCATACCTGTTAAACAAAAACTCATTACCTTCATAAATCTAGATATTTGATTACATATAAAGATGGATTTATGGGGATGATGAATTAATGCAGTTTCAGTGCATTTTGATGTACACTGCTCAAAACAATTAAAGGATATTTGAAGTTTTATATAAAATAAAGATATAAACGAAATTTTTTTTGCCGAAAATAGAAGAAGAGAATCACAAATGCAAATTTTTCTGGTTTTCAAACTGTGGAGTATGCAAATTTTGAGTTCGACGTCAAAAACGTCGCTTCAGCGGCAGCGAATGAAATTTGACTTTCAACTGGATAAAAGAGAATGAAGACAAGGATGATCGGCATTCAGTGATTGCTTTGTTTCGATGAGTACGATGTCTCAGCGAAGTCATTTGACAGATTCAGAAGCTTTGAGAATTGTTGGTAGGTTAGAAGGGGGCCAAACTCAAGCCGAAGTAGCGCAAGTCATTGGAGTGTCACAAAGTGTCATTTCCAGGATCTGGAACCGTTTTTTGGAGAGTGGATGTGCAGGCCGAAGACCAGGGCAAGGTCGTAGACGGGCAACAACGCCCAATGAAGATCGGTATTTAGCGTTAACAGCTCGGAGACACCGAACCATGAACGCTACTCTTCTCCAACAACACATTCGCTCGGCTACAGGCACCACGATTTCAACTCAGACTGTCCGAAACTGGCTCCATGCTGTAGGTCTGTATGCTCGCCGACCGATGGTATGTGTTAGATTAACATCAAGGCATCGTCGCGACCGCAGGGAGTAGGCAACCGAGCATGTCAACTGGAGGAGAAATGAATGGAGCAATATTCTGTTTTCTGACGAGTCCCGTTTTTCTGTGCATCCGGATAATAAGCGTATTTTCATCTAGAGGGACCGTGGCAGTAGGAATAATCCTGCGTTCGTGCACGAAAGTGTCAGATTTGGTGGTGGAGGAGTGTTGGTGTATGGTGGCATCTCCATTGACGGCCGCACTGACCTCTACATCATTCGAGATGGAGCTCTGACTGGTCGCCGATATAGGGATGAGATCCTCAGACCTATTGTAGTCCCTTACGCTGCAGCAATCGGAGATAACTTCATTTTAATGGACGATAACTGCAGGCCACATCGTGCAAACCTGGTGGAGGATTTCCTTTTCGAGGAAGAAATCGTTCGAATGGAATGGCCAGCGTGTTCTCCAGACATGAATCCAATCGAGCACGTTTGGGACGCTCTAGGAAGACGAGTTTCTGGCCGCCAACAACCCCCACAAACTCTCCAAGAACTGGAAAGAGCTCTTCTGGAAGAGTGGGGCAGAATACCCCAACTCGTCATTAATAGCCTCATTGAGTCCATGCCTCAAAGGTGTTCAACGTTGCTGGCCGCCCGTGGAAACCATACCCCCTACTGAAAATGATTTTCTTTGAAGAAAACACCCTTTTTTATTCTTTTTTTCTCATATGCACAAATTGTGTTTTTTTCCTTTAGTATACAAATGCGCAATAAAATGCATTTTTTTCTGCCAAACATGTGTAATTTATTCTCATATAACCTACTATGTCTGTCGACCATGTATCAATCAGCTAAACAGTTTACCAGATACAAAATCCACCTAAAACTGCAATATCCTTTAATTGTTTTGAGCAGTGTAGATAAAAAAAAAATACCTGTGGCAGAAAATTACTATATTTTCTGCAATGAACTTATATAATTAATTTAATACTAAATCATTCTGCAGAAACAGTATCCAAAGTCGAGTAAAAATAGGCTAAACCAGGAAAAAAAACCTATCACACCCCCAAGCAGGATGTTTAGAAATTGCCTTTTTAATGTGAGATGAAATTCTTAAGGGGAGGTGGGGGAGAAGGAATATTGAACGACTATCTTTTGTTACTTCAAAGTAACAAATAAAATCACTAGAGAAAATTTTTAACAATGTATGATAGTGAGGGGCTGTAGATTTAAATAATTAAATTTATCAATTAACACATAGAAAAATAAACCAAAAAATTAAAAACTTGGAATATTTAACTTTTTTTTTGGGGGGGGGGAGAAAGAAAAACAAGTTTTTCCTTTTTTTCGGGTGGGGGGGGGCAGAATTTGAATAATGGGTCCTTTACTTATAGTTACTTCAAAGTAATAAATAGGGCAGAACATTTTTAAAAATGTAAAGAATTAAAAAAAATGAAAGCGTGTGCACAAAAGGTTAATCCTGATTATTATTATTATTTTTTTTAATCTTTCATTCTATTTCTTTCCTTTTCTTATTTATGGCAAATTATTTATTTGTTATTTAAAAATCAACAGATAGAGCAAAACACAATTTGAAATCATCTTTTCTGCAAGGCAACAATGAATTTTAAATGGTCAAAAAATGGTGTGCTGGAGGAGAGGGTGGGGGGGGGGGAGAAGAGAAAATTCGAAATGGGAGATTGCCTCAGACGATTGATCATTATTTTATTGCCACTTCAACTGAATAAATAATGCAATATGTGTTCAGAATGACGAAAAATGGAGTGTGTGTGTGTAGGGGGGGGGGGGGGTTCATCTGAGAAAATTTAGATGATTTATTCAAATATGACGGATGACTATTTTAAAATAACAAATAAAACAACTAGGACGAAATAATATTTTTAAAATATGGCAAAAATTTTAAAATAAATAACTAAAGAATTTTAACGATTTTTAATTTTGTGCACTAGGGGCAGACCAATTTTTTTTTTCATAAAAACTCAA
Organism: Maratus speciosus; assembly: GCA_963932465.1. NCBI lineage: Eukaryota > Metazoa > Arthropoda > Arachnida > Araneae > Salticidae > Maratus > Maratus speciosus. The sequence continues at coordinate 329,438,699 of OZ010796.1, read as the reverse complement.
ATAATGATAAAGATTTAACAGCATTAAAATGTAATAGTAATTGATTTAATTGCATGCATCAACTTGCAATTATTTTAACTGAATGATTTAATTGCAGGATACAGCCAAATAATTTATGATTTATCGTTCAATCTAATTATAATCGAATTGATTTTAGTTTCAACTTCCTATTAACGTCTAATCGCAATTAAATTAAGAACAATTAATTTTTAATGAATTATTTCAGTGAAAATATGTTTTATTAATGCAATCAACACGTCACACAATTATGCCGCTTAATGGAAAAAAAAAAAAAAAAACCTAAATTAATTCAGTAATAATGCTAATAAAACTAAGTTCAATTGTGTCATAAAAACATGATCTATAGAATTATACTTATTACAAAAAAATCTTTACGTCCTTTTTTATTTTTCCTAAAAAATAAAATACGTTCTCAATTTCTTCGAACATAGCGAATTAATGAAATAAATGAATATTATTGAACTGAAAAACATAACTTATGTTTGATTTATATATATATTGTGCAATTAAAAGCATTTTAATGCGAAAAAGCTCTTTGTTTTAAAACCAAAAAGCTCTCGGCAAAGGAATGGGGTTGCTGTTCGCTACGCGTAAGACGTCAGGAACAAGAAAAGGTGCGTAGCATTGAATTCATCCCCGCGCCAACCGTTACTCTGGCGATAAGGTGCTGAAAACGTGAGCCTTCTTGAAAAAGCGTCCGGGATAGCTCAGATGGCAGAGCACTGGCGGCTTCAGCCAGGGAAGTCCCGGGTTCGAATCCTGGTCCGGACATTTTTCGCCCAGTTGGAAATTTACATGTAATATGATTTGTTTACCAATTAGAATAATTGTGTTAATATTAATCTAGTGAAATATAAGTTACTTTAAAGAAAAGCAGCTTGGATAAAGCTGACTAATTTCGCGAAATTCTCATTCATTATATTGATAAAAATTAGTATTGAATCTCCTATATTCGGTTTCCACTAAATTGAGCTTCGTGTGTTTGAATAATATAAGTTGGCTTTTTTAAAAATAAGAAATATGAAAGCTACCTCTTCCTCCCGGCACTGGCCGGAAGGACTTTTTGCATTTGCTCCGCTCGAGTTTTACGATTTATATAGGGTGTAATTTTAAACCTATTAAAGCCTATGTAGAAATTCCGGACTAAATGTCGGTCTAGAATTTCTAGATAAAGTTGAGAATGTTTCTTTTTTGGGCTGGCATTTCTATACGTCACCTTAGGGAAACTGAGACTGTAAAAAAGAGCAAATAAATAGCTAGAAATTGACTACAATAAATGATGTATCACATTTATCGGTAAATAAATCGAAACAACCCGCCAAATTATTCATTTGGAATCTAAATTGGAATACTTGAGAATGTTATGCATGGATGCGTATACAACTTGCTTTATGATTATAGCTCAAAGTTTATGTGAAAACATGTTTTTGAGAGAAAAAGGGGTAATTTAAAAATAGCCTTAAGATATTTATGTTACAGCTTATTAGTCTTCAATGTATATAGATCCAGATGTCGATATCGGGATTGTTATTTCGTCTATTTTTCAGGAGAAGTTTTGGACACCGGAAGAAATTGAACAAAATAGACGAAATTTCCCCAAACCTTACAAAACTAAATTTCATTGCATTTTTAAAATGTTTTTTTTTTCTATAACAAACCTATTGTAATATAATAAAATTTTATTTTAAAATGTTTTTATTTATAAAAGGAAGCTACTTTAAAATTAGTCATTTTTTACATAAATAAATACCGTTATTTCGCGCGTATCCGCCGCACGTCAGATAACTTGATTGCCTACCAGAATTTATTTTAAATAACACGTGACTTGCTTCTGCATAGCACTTATTTGATTTCTTTTTTTCAATAAAATTTCCGGTCTGAAAAGATTTAACTAAGCCGCGGCGGATACGCGGGGAATTACGTTAAACAATATTTCAAATATCAATTAATATAATTTAACTAATCTATGTAAAGTTGATTATATGTTGATAATTATATGTTGTGCCTTGTGTGTCATCAAGCAAATATTAAAGTGGTTTTTTTAGGGGGGGGGGGTGTCAGCATGATTAGGTTCAAAACAGGCTTAGGAATAGGCTAGTTTCAGACATAAGGTTACTGGGCCATGATTTTACAATGTGACCATGGAGATTCTAGCAATTCAGCTTCCGAAAGCTAATGTTCATTTGAATTAAAGTCTGAACCTTCGTAAATGTGTTTAGCTAGATTCACTGTATCAGACAGAAATTTTCAAAATTACATTTTAATGTCTAAAAATAATATATATGTATATATATATATATTTCATTTTTCTTGTTTCATGGGTCCTGTTGCCCCATAAAAATGGGGTGATGGACTGAATCAGGTAGGTCTGTGTTATTCAACAAGCGTTTTTTTATTTTATTTTTTTATATATAGGGTAACTCCGGGAGAGTCGCCGCATACGGGATAGATGCCGCACCCCTTGTATTTCTTGTAATTATCGATAGATGGTCGTCAAACGCACAGTATAGGTGCGCAATGAGATTATATTAACCAGTGTAAAGCGTGAATCTCATTTCGATGTTCACTTGTAGAAGTGCAGTCCTTAATTTGACGTAAGTGCATGATTTCACTGTCCAAACTTTTAAACACGTTATGTTTAAATACTTTTCATACTCTAACTACTAAATGCATGCATGATTTCGAAGTCAAAACTAAGTGTAGCGTTCGTATAGTGTACTGTGTGTATGGTTACGTCATTCCCCTTAGCGATAGCACGTAACTGTGATGGCCGACGTCTGCACCATGCAAAATGAGATACATGCCGCACTGCTATTCCTGTATACATGCCTCAGTTTCTGTTGTACGGGATGATTAAGTGTTATTAACTTTTCCTTTTTTTTTTGCACAGACTAACCATGTTAGGCATGTTATCAAACTTACTAAAACCAAAGGAAAAAAAAAAAGGGAAAATAAAAAGTAAGAAAGGCAAGAAAAATGCAAGTCAAGATGATAATAATGAAAAATTGGATTACGCGTAATGCAGACGTTCTTTGCAAACTACTCCAAAAAAAGGAAGTGTAATTGGCTTCGTTGCATCATGTGTTTAAATGTAATTACATAAAGACTGTACTTTTTAGACACTTTTCTGTAGATTGTAGTCGAAAAAAACAGGTCTCTTAACCCATTCGGGACCATAGGTGCATATAAGCACCTTCATAAAGAGCTTACAAAATTTGTTTCTGGCACCAGTAAAAAAGAAAAGTAATATTTGCTTTGTTTAATTAGAGCATTTTCATGATTATTTAAGTAAAGGTAACTTCTTTTAAAAAAGTGGTACCAACCGAATAAAATTTGTGTAAAAGTCACCAGCCCCGAAAGGGTTAACAAATAAATTATGTAAACACAATTTTACTTTTTTTCTTTTCCCTTTCGAATACATTGATGTTACGTTGTTGCTGGAATAACAATTAAAATTTAATGTTAAAACAATAAGTCGATAATGTTAATAGTGAAAGTAGGCAACAATTATTAATTTGAATCTACTAATATGTTTCATTGTACTCATTTAGTTTCATTTTGTTATTACATCGTTAATTATAATCCAGATATGAATATTTTTTTAAATATTTTTATTTATAATTTCATTCTGTTCTTATTACAAGCGCGGCATAACTACCGCACAAGTGCGGCGTCTCAGCCTGAATGTACGGATGACGCGCCGCAGTGTAATGTTTTAGAAAAAAAATGTTAAAAAAATTAATAATTTGTTTTGAATTTTTTTTTCGCAGTACACGCGTTGTATATTTAACATTAAATAGCACAACATTATTTTTTTATTTTATGTCCACCATGGGACTTTATATACAAATTCAAAAAAATGTGCGGCATAAATCCCGGAATTATCCTATATATGGTATCAGGCTCAGTTTGAAAAATTGCAAATAACTTAAAAAATTTAAACCAGGCAGATCATGTAAATTATATGTCAACAAAAGAGTGCTATAAAGGAAACCTTTGCTGTCAAGATGTCTAAAAAGAGCACCAAATGTAAAATTATTAGATTTATTAATACCAAAAGCATAAGAATTATGTAAGTACTTATGTACTTTAGTATAGGTAGTATAAAAGTTACATGGTTATTTTAGGGGAAAATTAAACAAGATAAATCTGTGAACAAACGAGTACGTAAGTATTTAAATATCTCATTCACTTTTTTATTTGCCTCAATGACAGTTCGATAAGTCCAAAACATCTGTGGAGTACCATCTGAGGTAACCATGCTTTTATACCGAACAGAACTACTTTTTAAAGCTTTCGATAGTGTTCTAATAATGTCACTTTCTCTGGTGTACATCTCTTCATCTGTATCGTAAATTTTCGAGGTTCTGCTATCTCACTTAAGAAATTTGGTTTCATACCCGCCAACATGCTTTTTTAAAATCTTATTATGTGATTTTAATAATGTATTATATAATTTTCTTTTTTGCAAGGGAAAAAAAAACAAAAAAAAAACAATGGAGAAATTAATTTCCTGTAGTAAGAGAAACTCCAAAAAATTATTCATAACAGTTGGGGTAGCTGGATCCCACATGATCCATTTACCCCTGATATATGTCCCAGTTACACCATTCTTAAAAAAATTATGGGGTAACTGGAACGCCGGCTTTCCTTACGTTTGAAACATGAGTTAAATAAGTATAGATAGTCAATAATACTAATGTATTTATATGCCTAATCTTTTAAAAAAAGTTTGTTTAATAAAAGCACTTACCGTATTTTGATAAAAAGCCGAGGTAGTTCAACCAAATCGACGCTGTTTGTAAAGAAAGAAACCAAAATTTTCGCAACCTATCACAGCAAAGACAGAATTATGATTGAATTGACGCACGTTGTTTTAAGAAATAGAGATGGGGGTGGAATGTTGACAAAAGCAAAAACTTAAATGACATCAACGGTTTTTTATAAAAAAGCCTATGGTCCAGTTACCTCGTGGGTCTAGTTACCCCAGCTTACTTTATAGAACTGGTTGTGACTTATAAAACGCTAAGAACTAAACATAAAATTTTTTATTCTGAAGCTTTTGAGAATTATTAATGTTGAAAAGCGATAGAAATAGCCATTTCTGTACGCATTGCCTTGCATTTGTAGCATGCTTCATTACCAGCTATATTTTTTTGTTTTACGCATTAATTAATAACAAATAAAAAATGTTGATTACCAGGAACTGTATACGTATTTTGTAAGTTTTAAGTACTTTTGATTTATCATCATTATTAGCTGTAGAGATAAAAGTGGTATTGTGTAATACTTTTAATTCTCTTTATAATGAGTAATAATAATACAGGATTTATATTATGTATTATTATTTAATAATTTAAAATAGAATTTAGTTTGATGCTTTAATTAAATATGGTGCATTCATTTAGCTTTTATATTAGCTCTAACACTTCCCGGGATAGATTACATTTCACACAAAGGAAGGTAATTTTGTTGCAAATTCTGTTACAACAACTTCATTAGTTTTAAGTTATGAACAAAATTCCGGTTTGGTATTAATTTGAGACACTTTGTATTTGTGACTAAATGAATGGATTACGACCCTGGTTTCCTACATGAAAAGTGTTTGTTGTAGTTATGCTCTACCACCCCTTAAAATTTGTCCAAGTACTTTTCACTAACGATTTATAAATTGTACATATTTGGAATTGTCTGAGTCTACTCCAATTTTTAAAAAGATCAAAACTGACGAAAAATTGAAGCATTTGGGTTTTTTGTGTTGTTAAATTAATTAAATAAAACTGCTCGTTAGCCGTTTATTTTTTTTAAGAAGGGGCTGGGGGAAGTCCAGTGTTTTTTGACTTCAAAAGGAACCGACCATCTCTGATCGATAGAGCTACTACGATTTTTTTCCCAAAGATAAATTGATACTATATATTTTTAAAGGAATTAGACAAATACGCTTTATATTTTATCACAAAGAATTTAAGTAGACTTCGTCTTTGTAATATTATGTCAGAATAATCTATTTTAACGTCTAACTTAAATAAGTATGAAATAATTAGGGACACTTTTTTTTTTCAAATAAAATATTGAAACTAAAAAACTAACAATAAACAACTTAAAAGGAAATTTAATTTTCATGTTTTTCTATGGTTCAACATGTGGCACATTACTCGGTTATTACAGATGTACCATTAGTAGTTTCTTAAATTATAGTTTCTCTAAATATTCTTATATGTGATGCTTTATTTTGTTTTCAATTGAAAAGCTTTGATTAGAAAATAAAGGCTCTTTTCCAAATTAATAGAATTTAATTCATCTTGATATATCTGGATGTTTGTTACCATTAAGTATTCAAAATTAACAATATAATTTAACAACTCTGCACTATATTTAACACTGAAAAGATAAATGATAAAAGAAAAGAAAAGAAAAAAGAAAAATAATAAACTGCAATGTTAAATTAATAATTCTGAAGTACGTATAAAGGTACATAAATAATATAAGTATTTAATTCAAACATGACACATTTATTTACATTTCATGGCATATGTTTACAAGATACTGATTTGTTATGGGCAAATTCAAATATATTTTAGTCAAAAAAGGAATTTTTGTTAATGAATAACGAATAATGATAATCAAATCTTATTAATTAATTTTCTTTTTAGATGCACTTGCACATTTATTAATAATAATAGGCGCGTTAAAACCGTATTTTTATAATTCCTTATTAAATACAATAAAATAAAGAAAATCAGATCGATATTTTGTAGCTTTAATGCAAAATAATCTTTCGTTGATGATTGTTAAATGTTATAAATTAGCTACTACGTAAAAAAGAAAAAAAAAACAAAACTAGATAAGATTTTAAATGTATATCATCCCCACTTTCACTTAAGTGCATGTATTGAATTGCAAACAAGGCAATCTACACCACTAGAATATAATCAAAATATAAATTGCTCTCACAGTTAATTAAAATTCGTCGCCGTCTTTAGCATTTCTAAAAGACCTACGTGACACGAAATCACTAATTTTATATTCTGGAAATAGAAATTCCATTATTTAATGAAGTTTACGTGATGACAGTTATAAAATGCATGTTTATTGGATGATATATATTTTTTATTTTTATTTTTCAGCTATCAACTACACAAAAGATGACGACAGGCGGAAAGAAGGGCAGGAAGATGAAAATAAATTACAAACGTTGCTATCGTTATTTATATCATCGTCATTTATAACAACTGCCAACAGGTCAAGACTTTTTATCACAGAGACACCATACATAGCAGGAACTGCAACTCTTCCAGATGCTAACCCTGCGAGTTTGCTCAATGCCAGTATTCAAGATTCATCTATTGATGAAGTATCATATCATCATACTGTTCATGCCACCGCATCTCCTTTGGTAGATGTTCCTACATCTTATTTATTAAATTCACTATATTTATTAGAATCATCTTATTTATTAAAAAATTCATTTTATTTATTAGACAATACAAATAGTCATGATTACAGTGAAACTGATTTTCACACAGTATTAGCATCATCATCATCAGTATTGCCACTGTTATCATCACTATCATCATCGTTATCATTATCATCATCATCGTCACTCGCCTTACAAGACTTTGATTTGTCTATTCAAGAAGATTTGTATCTACATCCCGAGGATATCATTCAAAAAACTGTTTCTTCCCCGGACATTACTCATGCACCCTCAGCTGAAAGTCATATTTTAACCAGGACATCTTACGAAATACCTTCTCCATCAAATGTTTTCGTGTATGAAAGCACGGAGACATCGGAGGCAATACAAAATAATAATGGCCAGATAAATAAATCAATTTATTCTCAAATTCAGCATGATCATTTGTCAAAATTTTACTCACCATATGATGACGATGCACAATTTAAAGAAAATCAACCTACTGTTTCCTTGACGGAACAAGTCACTACTGATTTTAGCAATTTTTTGATAGAAACAAGTGTAATAATCCCAAATAATCAAGGTAAAGAAAGCTCAACAAAACACATGCTTGATCTGGAAAGCCAAGCAGCTACGCTTCATGAAATTTCAACTTCTGTAAGTGAGCCACTTTCGGTTGTCACCTTTAATTCTTCAGAAACTAGGTCCGGTATCGATTTTTCAAAAGAAGTTAACAACTCTAGTAATACATATAGTCATGAAATTACCAGTGATAACGAAGCCATGAATAACAAAACATCTAGAAACGAAGATGCTGAGATTGACGAAATTATTAGCGGCATCATACACCTATTAGCCGGTAATGTACAGGTAGTAAGACCTACAAAAAATGTATTGGGTATGTATCCTACGCGCCTTCATATGCCACCTCCACCTGCACTTGTATCTACTCGTATCAACAACAGGGGACCGATAAAACCAAATGGCTTTAGCCGAACAGTAGTAGTATTTTCTCAGCCACCAAATAAAGGCAATCCAACAGAGCTAGCTCTTCCAGGGCATTTATTACCTTCAACCATTCAAAATCACCAGTTTGTAAGAATACGGCCAACAAAAATAGGGGACCACCCACCGTCAACTATGATACATTTTTACAATCAAGTACTTAACCCACCACAGCTTGTCCCGAAGCCAAACCTTCCTTTTCCGCCTCCTCATCATCAAATTCCTTTCAGAGGTGAAGTTTTTAATCCAAATAATCGACCAAACCCAAATAATAAAGTACGAATCACGGTACCACCAGAGGAATTTGTGAAACCATCTTTTTCCAACCCCGAAAAGCAACATTCGGTAAATGGAAACCCTGGTAATAAATATCATCATTTCATCTTTTCTGATAATGCAGCTTCATCCGTAATTGTTCTTCGACCTTCAAAACCACCACCAGTAGAAACATTTATAAATACACATCCTGATAGACATAAAGCAGAAAACTCTAATTATAAAAACACATCTCAAAGTTTCGAAGTACTGATTGATGACACAGTTAAGAAAAAAGTTTTTGTCAGCCAAATAAATCCAGTATCTTCTAATAATTTTGATGTTTTTAATGAAAAATTAACTTCTTACACTCCACTCACTTCAGATGCGGTAATTTTTGCTACGAAAACTGAAAATATCTTTCCACATGGTCCAGTTACTGATTGGGTTCCCTTTTCAGAAAGACCATCAGTGAGACCAAACGAAACCAACTCTTTCGCAGAAGATTCTAATGTTTCTATCATAATGCATCCTATTATTTTTGATATCACTGTCAGTAATTCAGTAGGAGAAATCGACCATTCCAAAAATGCTACTTTAAATGAAGATAATTCTTCGATTACTATAACTGATACAGAAACTCACAGTAGCTCTTTAGATAGTGCTTCAGGGACAACAGAAAAATATCCATCTTCTGATACAGATTATTTGACAAATAGCTCCAAAATTTTTGATAAAGAATATCTACTAGATGAAAGCGAATTAATATCGAGTAAAATTCTAATGAATGATGCAACGCCTGTTTCAGAAATAAGAAGCTTGATTTCAAAAACTATTGATGCATTTACCTCGCCTACAATAGAATTGACATCTACTTATACTATTGATTCAATCACTAAACCATTAACTATAACTCCTAATTTCGATTTGCGTTCATCTTACAATCAGGGTAATTCTTATACCGAAAGTGAAACTGTTACAGAAAATACTGAAAATATGGAAGTTCTTTCTCGGCTTTCTTCTTCAACGATTTTCTCATCTATTTCTAGCACGATCAGTATAGAAAATACAGCTAATACGTCTAATGTAAATGATAAATCGAGTATATCTAGTATGCCAAATATATCTAGAACATCTAGTATACCAAATATATCTAGAACATCTAGTGTACTAAGTGTATCTAGTACATCTGCTACACCTAAGAAATCTACGTTAACATCCACTCAAACAAATGAGCCAACATTAATAGGAAGACCAATAGTAATCCCTGTTGACATCGAAGAAGTTCGACCGTTCGTTGGACCCATTAACCCTCTGAACCAAGATCAGAATAGAGAAAATCAGTATCAGAGACCATTTCCCAAAGACCAAGGAAGTTCCACAGAAAACATATACAAAACAATATCTTCGACAACGACTCGTACTCCAATTATCAGAAGCCAGCAAAGACCCAGACCTAATACTGTCAGGTGAGTGAGATCCCTTTTTTTGAAAGTTTCTTTTGAAATAAATCAATTTGAAGCGATGCTTTATTATATATTGTTTTTTCAAAAACATTATAAGTTTATCAAAATTAAACTGTAATAATGTAAAACTTGTAAAAACGGAATGTTTGTAAAGGAATTTTCCTCCAACTGAAAAATTTTATGTTCGCAACTAAAAGAATATAATACACGTACTAGCTAAGACGAAAACCAGCCTAAACGGAATTAACTCTGGCCAAATGCGATTCAGTCTTAGTACATTTTATTGTAGATTCAGCGGATCATAAAAAGACACCACATTCAGAAAAGAATCGAACCGTTATTTATTATTAATTCAATAGATGCGTGCCTTTTGAAAAGTCATTACAATTTTATGATCATAAAAACGATTTTAATGCGGATATCTACAATTCCGTTAAAGAACTAGTCCGTATTTGACAGTAATATCTCATTGGTGGTTAGAGTAGGAAGTTTATGGTACTTCTTGTTATTGAATAAGTATTCTTAAGAATGGCAATCCATGAGAGTGCAATTTAACATAACGCAATAACCGAATATCTTGTAAATTGCGATTAACGATGAGCAAACAGGTTATGCATAAGTTCAAAACATGATGTACTTGAGATTTTTTCTAAGAGCTGCCATCAGTTGCAAGAGCGTGAACAGGGAGGGGGGACAAAGGGACAGTTGTATCAGTTACTAAGCACAAGGGGAACATCTAAAGGAACAATTTCGTATTAAATATGCGCATATACAGGGTATACGGGGGAGTGGGTATGAACATAATCTGTGCCGTGCCTCAAATTTCAGCGAACATTTCTCTGTTGTATCACTTAAATGTATGGTATGTTTTTCCATGTAGCTGACAGTCCAATTTAGCCTTTGACTTACTAAGTTAAGTGATGTTTTAATTTTATGTTATCAGCTGTGAACAGGTTAGTCTTAATTCTTCAAAATCTTTTTGCGCCCACTTAGCCCTGTTTTTTCCATGTTGGCTACAAAATAAGGAGCTTGAGCCAATGATCGCGGGTTCTATACCAGCGCGATTTGGGCTGGATTATTGTTCAAAATTTTCAGAATTTGCTTTGTACGATGCCGATATTTCCCCTACAAATGTTCACCTGGAAGTCATACCGCCTTTAGCAATATGACCAAAACTTGCCGTTGCTTTAGAAATTTCCTCACTCACTCCCTCAAAATCCGCTTCATTAAACTAACTTTCCGCAAGTAGGCTGCACAATTAAACAAATAACTGCCTACTAATAATAATCTGTCCTAAAATGTTTAGATAAAGTTAAAATCATAAGATGTACTTGTGTGTTCATGTATATAGCTTTAAAATTTTGGTTATATTTAATTAAATAAATCTATTCCTTATCTTCTTATCGCATGTTAGGTATACCTTTGAATGATCATCCATTTTTGACTTGTTATCAGAATGCTCAGACATTGTAATTTGAAATGATTAAAAAAACACCAAAATTAAACAATTTTATGAATTACAAAGCTACTAATTATTCATATTTATTAATATATTATAATATATAATATCAATATTATAATATTAATTTCATGTGTGAATATTCATATTCCAGATCTTTGTGCTAATAAAATCTATCTGTTAACTGGTTAACGGTTCATAAATGAGATAGCTCCTAGAGATTAAAGATATGAGTCGAAATCGGAATATATGCGTATAAACAACCAGCCACCGAACTATTTTTAGAGTAAGATGAAGCAAATATCTATTTATTCGCAACTTTCCAAGTAGATCTAATGCTTTACAAAATTTATTTTTATTAGTATTCATGATCGATCTCAAATTTTAGGGTAGTATTTTTGAAGCAAAGCTGGGGCATTTGGAAAACTAGTTCATGAATGAAGATTTTCTTTTCCCCATACTCTAAGCAGTGAAGTGTAAAATTACTCAGGTAAATTTGGCTGAAGTTTCAATGTCAGTTAAGTTCGCCAAGTTCAGTATCGAGCATAAAATTTCACCGACTCTCAATCAGTTTTTAAAACAAGGCGAAAAAAAAATCGCGCTTAACGATGCATTCACTTTACCCACGAGGCAAACTTGTCTTCAAGAGCTTGATAAATTAATATTTTTACATTGAAAGTGCTTCATGTTCCTAAAAGTTTCTAAATTATGTGTTACAGACACAGTGTAACACGATAAAAGATGAATGCGTGGCATTACTTTTATTCGTTAGAGCTCTGTCTGTGTGGTATATAATTCTCTTCCTTTTCTTTTCACAACTATTTTCCTTTAAAATCTCAGCTGTGAATTTCAATAAAACCATACATGATGGTTCTAGGGCAGTGATTCCTGAACTTTTCTTGCAATGCTCCGCGAAAGAATTTTGAAGTCATGATCCCTCTCCCCCCATGTGACATACAATTATTATTATTGCTTGAAATACGAACTCTTATTCACGTGAAGGAAACTTAATAGCATTATTTTAGTCTAAATAAACTTCCAAAGAATACGGCATTCGTGAAAGAAAACAGAAGGAGAGAGTAAATATCGAAGACAAAATAACTGAAAAATTGTTTAAAATGTAATAATGAGAAGACATATGAAGATACTGCAAATAAAGTTTCAAAACATAATATAAACGTGAAATGCATATAAAAATTAAAATAAAAATTAATTCACTTGCAATTACTCTTTGATTGTGAAGTAAAATGTTTACATCGTTTGCATTTTAATCTTCACAAAATTGCTTGAAGAGACACTCGCATTTAGCATTAACTTTGAAAGCATTGATTTATTTTATAATTGATTGCAGAGTTACCTCATTAAGAACAGAGAGAATACTTTTGGAAACTAAGTTCTTCCACGATTAACAAAATGCATCATTTCTGGATTGTCGTATTTCGTCCGTTTTAAGTAGCCATTTTTGTCACTCAACATAACTAGTAACTATTCTTGAACTGTCTCCATAAAAATTAAATTGGCCCTTGTGAGGAGTGGGTAGAATAACAAAAATTCTTATTTTTACAGAAACCCATTTTATAAATGTAAAATTTATATAATTGTTAACCTTGTATTGCATCAAGTACGCTGCAATAAATATTTTTTAAATATTTTTACAGATTTAGTTTTCACGAATTATCTTTCTGATCGTTAAAGCCTTTATCTTCAGCTCATAAATCTAGGTGCTTATTATACTACACTACAAAATTATACGGAATTGAAGCTCTAATCAGAATATGCTGTGGGTTTCTTCTTGTAGGTTAGTAAGATTGGTTACGGCCCAAAGAAGTACTAAAGAAGGTTTCTCAGGCTAATTTCTCAGGCTATAGCAAAAAATTAATTTTACATTCATCAGATTTTCAATATGGATCAAAGGTTTCAGATAATGTAATTATTAAACGTTTATGAAGTCTATATGGGTCTCAAGCAGTTGCTAAGGAGAGGGGGGGATCAGTCCACCCTGCCTCCATCTGGTTACGGACGTGCTTTGTTGGTGGTTTGTTTAAGATCATAAATGATTAAAGCATAGAAAGGCACTCATCGTATGAAATATCTTCATAATCAATTACATCAGTATCTCATTTTCTCTCATTTTTTTTAGAAAAAATCAACCCCCTTTTATTTCAGAAGTCATCACATTTTATTAAGTTTGGCATAACCTTTTACAAAATAATTTCAATAATGTAATGAATAATTCAAATTTATCTGTGTTATCCATGCACCGCAAGTACTTAGTAATACTACACTGTAACATTTTGTTGAGAACTCTAGCTAAAATGAAAGAAACACGGTAAAGGGTGAACGGATGCTTTTACGTTCATAAGGATATTGATCATTCGCTCTCTTATAGTCCAAGTGACGACTGCAAAAAAACCTAGCTCATTCCTTAAAAGCTGAAAATTTAAAAAAAGATAGTATGTATCAGGGCAAAGCAAAAGTGATAGGGTACCTAGTCAAATCAAAGCTAGTACAGGGAAGAGACATAAGCTGACTTCCGGTATGAATTTCCATCGCTTACTTAGTTTACTGATTAAATCATGAAATCAATGCTAAAATACAGATATTGCAAATCTCTATTTAAAAACACAGGATTGGATGCTAGAATCTGGGTACAACCAGTGGCAACCCTGCAAAATTGAAGGCTATTTTTGGACATTTCCTTATTTCATTAATTAAAAGATGAAACCAATGCTGAAATGTAGAGCTTATTTATCTCTATTGAAATATATAGGGTTACCTAGTGAAATTGCGGTGCAGCTAGTGACACCCCTCGAAAATTTAGGGTTATTTTTGGACACTTGCTTAGTTTATTAATTAAAAGATTAAACCAGTGCTAAAATGGGGATCTTACATTTCTCTCTTAAAAAACGCAGGATTGCCCCCTAAACTCCGGGTACAACCAGTGGTAATTCTCGAAAATTCAGGGCTATTTTGGACACTCCCTCAGTTCATTAACTAAAAGATTAAAACGACGCTAAAATATAGAATATAGATATATATATAGATATATATAGATATATATATATAGATATATAAAATATCTCTATTGAAATATATAGTGTTAACTGGGGAAATCGCGGTGCAACTAATGGCCCTCCTCCACAATTAGAGCGTATTTTGGGCACCTATGTAGTTCATTAATTAACCCGGGAGAACGCGTGCATACCCAGGATATGAATGGTTTTTACTTTGTCACCAATAAACACAAATAATAATCGTTACCTTATTTAATCGGGGAGAATTTTGCGATAAAAGAAGTTGAAGATTACTTTTAAAAAGATAGTGGTGACAATTGTAAAAACCGTACGCACCCCGTGTCTACCAGGCCCGGCGCGCGTCCTCCCGGGTTAAAAGCTGAAACGAACGCTAAATCGTAGGGCTTACAAATCTCTACTAAAGTATATAAGGTTGCCTAGGGAAACCGAGATGAAACTGGTGGCAATCCTTCAAACTTTAAGGCTATTTTGGGGCACTTTTCTTAGTTCATTAATTGAAAGATGGGACTAGTGCTAAAATAAAGATCTTACAATTCTCTATTAAAATCATAGGGTTCCCTGCTAAAATCTGGGTACCACCAGAGACAGCCCTCCCAAAACTTCTGTCTTTTTTCGTCAGAGAGGAGGGGAAGGAAGAAAGATAAATTTAAAATTTACAATTGAATATATAACCCAAGTAGCAGAAAATGGTTGGGTCAAAGTTGGCTAATCGTTGGTAAATTGCACGTTGGCCCACAATAAGAAATGTCGCAATAGCGATATCTAAACTCTGACTCTGCTGATATATCCCAATAACAATAATATTGTTTTGCCCACACTGCGATTTTGGACACCGAAAACCAGCGGCGAATACCTCGTAACAATATCTTCAAATCTTCTTTTGTCCGATCTGCCTGCCTCAATTGAACCAGAATATCTACTTCGCTGATTATCTCTCTTTCGTTAAGATCTACAAATAAGGAATATCCCAATAACTTCACTTGCTGCGTTTATTTATATATCTGCAAATCGCGAATTCCACTGCTCGTTAGAGATGAATAATACTTATCACCAGTTTCTTGTTTAACTGATGTTGCTGGCCCATGTGTATTGCGATATATCAAGGCACTGATATATCACGGCCACTAGCATGAGTTTCAATATGTGTTGGTGATTGTCAATATTGTTGATATTGATTGCTAGAATGTGATTTATCCGAATGAATTTATATCTGCCCTTAAAATGAGTGTTGCGGAATCTGGTAGATTTGGTATATTTTAGCTGCTCCGGTGATGAAAAAGATATTTTCAATACATTACATGTTTTTTATGGCGAATTTCAATGGATTATCAAAATTAACGTATGCCTTATTCTTGTTAATTTTATCATGAAATTAAATTCTTTTTTAGGGCGTGTAATGTCTATCAGTTATTCAGTGAACAAGAATTTTTTTAAAATAAGAAGTGCATTAAAGAATTTAAAAATTGTTAAATTTTATTTAATAGAAAGAATTGAAGAAAAATTACTTCAATTTTGCCGAGATTAATGTTTGCAGTAAAACGTAAGCTTCTCAAAATATGCGATATTTTTAAAATTTCTTAAAGTCAGCCACATTCCAAACATCATCTTGATACTTTAAACGTATACTTAGAATAAAGGTTTGTACTATTGTCCTGCACATGCAAACCGAACCCTAAAATTTAATTTCAACCCGATAAAATGATTTAACTCAAACCGATAAAATGATTTTCGTATATTCGACCCGGGGCCTAAATGAAAGAAAATTAATATTTTATTGAAATTATGGAAAAGTAGTCTACAATTGTATTTTTTATATTAATTTTACCTTTTATGCAGAAAAATAGACGTATATATACTCGTTAGTATTTAAATATATATATATATATATATATATATATTGAAAAATATACGGGATTATTTTTAAAAACATCGGGTTAACCCGATCCCGACCCGCGAATATCAAAACCCTTCCCAAAATCGAAAAAAAAAGATCTACCTGACTCACACTGAAAAGAATCAACTCCAAACCGACCGGGTTTGGGTAAAGTTGCGTTACCCAACTGTAATCTGCACTCGTAAGAATGCTATCTTGGCCCAGTTTGATTTAAACAACAACAAAAAAAAAGACATATTTGGCCTGTGCCAAACATTGCAAACTTGTGCACAAATTAGATGAAATCAGGCCCAGTCCGATTAAATTCAATTTGAACAAAACAACAACAACAAAATATTTATAATTTACCAACATTAACCTACAATTAAAATTCTATGTAAAGAATACTTTATAGATTTTTTAGTAGACCATTCTGAATTTTATTTTACATGATGATTTTTTTTTCTTAAATCATGTATTTAATCATACTCCTGAAAATTAGGGGAAAGTAGGGTAATGACGCTCAGAAGGGTAATCCCGCTCACCCAATATCTCCAAACAGAATAGAATTGAAAACGTGTGATCGGTACCGGCAACTAGCGAACTTCATCGTTAGTTCCCAGTAAGGATATAGTGACCGTCGGAAGGAAAGTATTTTTGTGTCCTCACGTTATTAGTTTGCAGTTGTTTTATTATAAAATTCTACAACATCTAGCTTGAAGGTAAATGTACATTCTTATTTTCAGATATTAATTTACTCATTATGTCTACAAAATATATACATTTAGCTGTACTTTCATGCTTTTATTTATTTTTGTAGTTCGTTGTTACGCCTATTATAATGCATTAAAACCCAACATGGCGATAACGGGTAATGGCGCTCGCGTGGAATTCTAGAAGAAGTGTTGCGAGTGAGCAACTTTTTTAAAATTCAAATTTATTGATTTTCACCACTTTTTTGAAATGGTAAAATTCCGCTGTTTTGCCCTTAATTAATATGTCATTAAACAAGGAGAATTTTACGATTTCAAAAAAGTGGTGAAAATCAAAAAACCTAAATTAAAAAAAAGTAGACCACTATATGTGTAACATAATATGTGTGCACAATATGTGTAAAGTGGTCGCAAAAAGTCTGCAATGGTGTAAACAGCCCACACAACTACATATGTGACTTTTGTCTTACTTAAACTTTTATGCAAATTAGTTGATTGTAAACTGTTCCATATGCTTTGGAGTTATACTTCGTTAATAAAATATTGATTTTTTTTTTTTTTTTTTTTTTGTCTAAATTTGACTAGGTATTCATGTTTTCCCTTACGTGAGCGCCATTCCCCTACTTTCCCCTAAATGATGAGGGAAATGAAAACCTTCTGAAAAAGATTAATACAATAAAAAATGAGAAGAATTAGGAAAACACTATCTTTGAAAACAGCTTTATAAAAGTAATGGTGTAAATGCAAATAGGTATTGGTCAGTTGGTTCATATTTTTTATTTTATTTTATTTTTTTTTTTTTTAGACGTTATGTTGTATGAGCAAATAGATACAAAAGCTATGATTCATTGTTTTCTACTCTGTTGTGTTTAAATATTTGTTGCTATATTATTTGTCTTTCAAAAATAGTTAATGTCCCCCCACTTTAAATTAGTATCATGATATACCACCAATATCAATATTAATATGTTGATATATTGTTATATTAAATCTCAGATACATTTTAATGTCTAGCCCAGTACCTTTATCATGATTTTCAATAGCAGAAAAACATGCATGAATTGAATATTAAATATGTAATCAATGTGTAAAAAACCATACATAAAATGCTAAAATATTTAACATTTTATACAGTTACTGATCAAATAATAAGGATAATTTATTTAAATTAAGAAAATAAATTATCTTGCATGCGTAACGGCCAGATAGTAAAGCCTTGAAAGGGGTTCAGCAGCTGCAATGTATCCATTCTCCACGTTTATAATGGCTTCATACGAAACTAAATAACTCTTCTTCTTCTTCTTCTTTTTTTTTTTTTTTTTTTTTTTTTTTTACTTTTAATATTAAAAATTAACATCCCAAAAGTTTCTGCACCCGGGATCCAAAGTTCTCCCATCAAGATTAAGTGACCTTTTAATCCCTGAAAGGAGAAAAAAAAAGAGACCAGAAAATGTTTTTTGCACCCGGGCCCATTTAAAAGTAAGGCGATTCTGATAACAGCTAATGAAAAATGAACATTAAGCTACCAACTTTTGAACTTTTAATTACAGAACGTTTTAGATTATTATTAATGCTTCAAATAAGTTAAGTAATAATGTTTAATAATTTTGACAAAGTTCGTGATTTTCGGATGAAATTATAGAAATTATTTTTCTTCAAGTGGAGAAATGTAGAATTTAAAAGAAAAATGTAGAGATATGATGACGTAGAGATGTAAATAATAAAATTAAGTAATGCATTTTCACTTTTAGATTAAATTACTTTGAGCCAATTTCTTTTATATCATGTTTCAGAAAATGGTATCCCATTGTTAATGAAACGAAAAGACTAATTTGTTTGCTATTCTTTTAAAATATAGTTAACTAAAATAAAATGTGCTATTTGCAAAAAAAAAAAAAAAAAAAAAAAAAAAGCATTGTATTGACTATCGTAGCCTAAAGCAGTTCTTAAAAATTGCAAAAGGCAACAGCAAAGTGAATCTGGTAAATAAATAGGTTAAAGCATGCTTCGAAATATTTTATACTTATGATACTTATATCAAAAGTAAAATTGCCAAGTATAGATAATCTTATCCTTTAGTTTAAGTTACTAATTTTTCTTAAATTTTAGATTCATCATAAATATATACTTCCTTTATATAAAAGATAACAAGTTCTTGTAACCTCGAAATTTTAAGTATAATTTTTAATATTTAAGAAAAATAATTTATTAATGGAAAGTTTTTTGAATGATACAGATAATTAATTAAAAAAAAAAAAAAGATCTATTTCCACTGAAACTGAAAGGATCTTATTCATAGAGTTATACAGTGGAAAAAAATAAACAGTGAATACTTGGCAATGAAAAAGCAAAGGTAACTGAAGAGTCAAAATGTATGCAATTCAAAAGTAAAAAATTAAAAAATGAAAAATAATAAAATGTTTATAGGTAATCTCTTAAATAAATTCCGAAAATTAAAATCTAAATTTTGTTAGAGTACAGAATGTTAAAACCAAACAATGTGATAATAAAAAAGGTTTTTCTTTTTTTTTTTTAACTACTAAGTTTAAAATGATTGTAAATTTTTTATTTAAAATTTCGAAAAACATCAAATAAATTTCTCATGTAATATTCGTTACATGTACAACATTCTAAGTAATCGTTTTAATTTGCAGATTTTTTTAAAATATATATAATTGAATGCAGTTCATTTCGTTGTAAATGGTGAATTACATGTTAAAACTGAATATAACTTAAAACTTCAACAGTAGATATATAAACAACGACAGTAAAAAAAATCTTGCAGAAAAAAATCCTCAATTTGACCCAAGAACATCTTTGGCGGTCTATTTTTGATTGATTTCTGCCCAGAGTAAATGAAAACCTCTTTATCAGAAAATTACATATGAAAATTAAATCGCATTAACATCTAAAATATTTTTTAAGTTGGTTTAGCGGGAATTTCAACATTCTTATTTGTTCTCGTTAGATTAACAAAACTTTTAATGCGCTACGCCTAACATATTCGCAACAAGACGGG
Source organism: Maratus speciosus (assembly GCA_963932465.1). Lineage (NCBI taxonomy): Eukaryota > Metazoa > Arthropoda > Arachnida > Araneae > Salticidae > Maratus > Maratus speciosus. The sequence goes on along the minus strand of OZ010796.1, from coordinate 329,418,436 downwards.
AGGCAAGGCTGGCTCAGCCCTTCTAGCAACTTCTTAAGTGCTCTCTAGACTTCATAATCTTTTAAAAATAACAGCATCTACATTACATTTAAAACTTTTTTAACCTTGTGATTAAAAGTTTTATGACAAAGGGAATTGCCCTCTATTTCTGTCTATATTTATTTATCATTAAAGTGCAGAAAAAAAAAAGTTGGAATGTGAATTAGCCCCTTCGAAAAATTTCAAATTTCCATCTGACTTCGCTGACTGGTTACAGCCCTGACGTGTACCCCCACGTCTAACCAGACAAAAATGCCGTCAGTAATACTACCATAAGAATTTTATTACATATTTAAGTTTCACTTGCCAAAAAATACGAAAATTCAAAAGTTTATTTATTTTGAATGATTAGTTAATGAGATAAAAGTTATTGAAAAATTAACCAATAAGTGTTAAAGAGTGACATCCATTATTTCACTTAGCACAGACCTTTACTGTTTTACATAAAACTTTTCGAAAGCTTAAACTTAATGCACATATGTATTTTAGATTAAACTGTTTTTGAAATATTAATTATTGGTTAATAATGCGATTATTTTATCTTCAAAAGCGTTTGAAACCAATAGGTTTCCAAAATTTAACGAAGCATTTCTGAACCAAAAGATTTTTTGCTGCCCGTAGATTTCGGAAACATTTTTCGAGTAATTTTTATAGTATATGAATCAGTTTTCTCTATTCGAAATATCGTTTTTTCGGATGCTATCAATTTTCAAGTAAGGCATTTCCAGCTGCTTAAAAGAATTTATGCATGCAAGAGTAACAAAATAATGTTACTTTTAATGTTAATGTTATTAATGTTAATGTTAATAATGTTAATTTATCATATTTGATGAACATGAAAATGTTTACTTCATAATTGATAGCAATCAAAAAATCTATTTTTCGTGATGAGAAAACTGATAAATGCAATGTAAAAACCACTCAGAAACGTTTCTGAAAATTGCGAGCAGCAAAAGAATCTTTGGTTTCAGAAATTCTTCTTTAAATCCCGGACATATATTGGTTTCGGAGGTTTCTGAAGATAAAGTAAAGCTTTTCAAAATAGTTGGTTATTCGGAAGAGGTTGTATTATATTTTCGTAAATATTATATTTTCATAAAAAATGGATGAGGCAGAAATGAAAAAGAAAAATCATTCCTATAACACGCATTTATTTATTTATTTATTTATTTTGTGCTTATTTTAGAAATTTCTAATTCATTAAGCATTTCCATACACATCATTATTGCAAATACTAAAAATAACTATAATAAATGAAAATTAAATTAAAGATGTTGTTTATTTTTTTAATGTTAGCTTTTTTATTATTAGGATTGACACTTGCATCGTTGGAGATGATAGTACTTGTGATATCACCCTAAATGAAACTTGCAAAACAGAAATGGGAATAAGTTCCTGCCATTGTCGTCCGGGATATGCAAGATCTTATGCACGAGGCCCGTGTATTCGTGAGTATTTCAATTTTCTCGCTGCAAAATACTTTCAGGGATATAAATTGCTGCTAATATTAAGAACCGTCAACTTTGGGCCACTTTTTCCTGGTTCCACTCACATTTCCATTATTAAAAAACATTATATGTGATTTTTCAACGTCGAAATGGAGTTGTAAACAATTAACATGAAACAATGAAGCAAGCTACCGGGTGTCCCAAAAAGGACTGACTGATTTTAAAATTCAATAACTTGCAAACGGTGACAGATATTTAAAAAATTCTTGCAGGAGGGTTATGCATAAGGTCAAAAGTTTTATTACAGTGATTTTCGATTTTAGTTCGAATTACAAACAATAGATGGCGCTGTAAGCAATAGTCGCTAAATACAGGCTCGATTTCTGGTCCTTTCTCTTGTTCCATGCTGAAAAAGGAGATGGAAATGTATTATCCGGGCCACGAAGTACCAAAAATCGAGCCTGAATTCAGCGTCTATTGATCGCAGCGCCATCTATTGTTTGTAATTCGAACTAAAATTGAAAATCACTGTAATAAAACTTTTGACCTTATGCATAACCCTCCTGCAAGAATTTTTTAAATATCTGTCACCGTTTGCAAGTTATTGAATTTTAAAATCAGTCAGTCCTTTTTGGGACACCCGGTACATGGTTTTAAAGAGGAAATTATTATTATTTTTTTTAACTAATTTTAAATTTTTGGAACAAAGTAGCATTTGCTAATAAATTAACACTGCAAACTCGATATTTTTTTTAAATATTTAAACACAATAAAGCAATTGTTAATATTAAAGAAACGAGAAACAGTTTTCGTCATGTTATTCTCAGTAACTGGAACAAAAAAAATTTAATGTAACATTTTGCTACAGTAACATTTGAAAAAAATTTTACTTAAAACATGTTTTAAGAGATTTGGTTTATAAAAGGCATTTCTAAGTAATTGAGGCTATTTTCGGACCAAAAAGAAGCACACTGGCACAAAGTAGCCGCGAAATACTAGTTTTCATGTTAGCTTTATAAAAACGCGTACATTTCATCTCAAAATAAAAAGTTAAAGGCAAAACTATGCTCACACATGGGTTACAGGTTACTAAAGATAATATTTTGACACTTACCTTATTTGTAGCTCTTATCCAAATTATTCCACTTTGGAGAGTTAAAATTTACACACGAAAACAGTTGTTCACAAACACATCCTGTGCTGCCTCTAAAAAACTTTAAATTAACCCCAAACTATTCAAATACCCTATAGTAGGGTATAAAATATTTTTCAAGGGCAAAAACTCCAAATTATCTTGTATTGTTTGTTCAATACAAAGAATAAAAGCTTTTTTTATGGGATGGACCAAAGTAATCCCCGCAAGGATCAAAGTAGCCCCAGTTGACGGTAGCCGAAAACGTTCACGCCCTTTTTATAGAAACTAATTAGCAAATGAGTAGATATATATCCACACACCGAGCGGAACCAGTGTCGTCGTAGGAACCAGTGTCGTCCTATTTAAAAAGGAAATACTATAATGTGAATATAGAAAGAAACTTTGGTGCAAACAACTTCATTCTGACACTTCTAGAATTCGAGTTTTTACTTTAAATCAGAAGTTTGGAGTACTGTAATCTTGTCTATGTAAATCAGTGGTGGAAATGATGCGCAGCAGTGGGCCGATTGTCACCACTAAATTTGGATATTTGGATAGTATTCTTCGCCTTATTTAAAACCACTTCAATGTTTGCCCGGATATATGTCGGGGGGAGGGGGGGGGGGTAAAATCACTGTTTCCTTATATCTGCTGCCGGTGAAGGGTTAATGACAAGAATAGCTAAGATTTAATACGGCTAAGGATACTAATAAAATTTAATGGTGACAATCGGCCCACTGCTGAGCATCTTTTCCAACAATGACATAAATTTCAGTTAATCAGGAAGTTAATCCTTTATTAGTAAGATAAGCTACAGTCGAACTTCCCTTGAACGAAGTCCTTATTTAACGAAGTTTTCTACTTAACGAATTTTTCTGCTGAACCTTGACTTTGAACACCATTAACATGCAAATTAATCTCCACATTACGAAAAATATATTCTATATAACGAAGTTTATTCCACTTTCGTGCGTGTACAACATTAAAACGGAGAGGTTGCTGTTGCGATGGATGTATGAATTTATTTCAGCGGATTGTATGAAAATGAAATTATTTATTTCTTAATCATTCTATTCAAAATATGAAATGTTAAAAGCCTTCGATACAATAAGAAGGAGATTCAGGTTTCACAAGAATGTTAAAATGTTACAAATGAATTGTTTGGGCACTTTACAAAAATGCGAAATTTTTTATGAACAATATATTTTTTGTAAGAAACCTGTACAAAGTAATATTACAGACTTTTTTAAAGTTAAGGAATTGAAATACTGAGAAAAAACAGAAAAGTTACGCTACCTTCAGTTTTTGCCCTACCCTTCTTTATTATGGGTTTTTTAAACATTATTCTAATTACATTTTTCTCATATGTCTACATTGCATAAAAAAAAAGTTACTGCCCGAATTAAAATACATTTTTCAATAATTCCATTTTATGTGTATTTTTTTTATGCATGTGTATTTTATTATACAAATTTCATGAATTTGAGTTGGTTTCTGTTTAACGAATTTTCTTCATAACGAAGTGTTTAAGTGTAACGATGAGACTTCGTTAAATTTCATTGAAATCGAAAAAACATATTTTTAATTGAAAATTATATTAGAAACAACAACTCATAAGTGTTATTACATACATTTATTAATGTAATATATTTTTATAGTAATATTTTTTTAGTTTCTTTTAGCTGTGAAAATATATTTTTACTTTAACACAACCTAAACTTATTTAGATAATTTTCTTCTATCACAGCATACAGAAATGTATATGAAAATAGCAAATATTATGCATAATTAAATTCCGACAAGGCCTGTCTGGTTATCCTGGAATTCGTTAACAAAAATATACTTTCCTTGGGCTCCATTCAATGTCAGAATTTTTTGTTGTCATCTTATTACTATATTACATTTACAAAGTTCTTTTCTTTTCTTGTCTTTTTTTTTTCTTTTCGTATGTATAGAAGACGAATTCCGTATCTATAGAAGACAAAATCATCTTGTCACAATCATCCCAAAATTTGAAGAATAAAGAAAATTGTAAAAAAAAATCATGAAAAAAAAATGCCGCCTAATATTTAAAAAAAAAAAAAAAGGATTTTTTTCGCACCCTTGGAATATATTAGCATCTGGATCACTGTTTATTTATTTATTTATCTTTTTTATACATAGGAAAAAAATTACTCAACTGCTCAACGATTTTGAATGATAGAGTGAGGTGTGGAATAACAGTTTAAACTATATCGCACCCAGTTATTTTTATTTTATTTTATTTTATTTTGTTTATTTATTTATTCATTTTTCTGAATTTGAATAACAATGCTTAAATGAACCTTTTAATATAGCTTCTATATTTACAATAAATTAACATGTATAAAAATTACCGAAGTAAAATTATCAGTCGAAAAAGTATTATTCACATGTTTGGAATACAACACCAGAATGAATTTTTCAACATACATTTATATGTAGATTTTAAAAGTGTGAACAGCAGCATGTTATAACTATTCGAGCATTTTGAAAAATGGACAGTATATAAAAAGTCATTCAACGTATATGGCACTCAAAATTCGAAAATGATTTTTCTGCACATCTTTTTGAACCGAGCAAATCAAATTGACTTTTTTAATTTAACCTTTTGAACCGAATAAGGTCAAAATATGAAAACATCGGTGTGGATGAAGGATTCGTGAAGTCCAAAAATGGCGTAAATGTGGGAAAAAAAGCTTAAAAGAAGCAGAAATTGTACGACAATTCAATATCATATGCTTAAAAAATAAAAACTTATAATTTGAAAATAAAAAATTAACAATATTATACTTAAATACATATCTTTAATTTATTAAATAACATCAGAAGGTGTTCAAAAAAATATTTTGACTGTATCATAGGCCAAAAACTGGCTTCATCAACAGTTGTCCTTTGTTTGGAAAAATTACAATGAACCAATATTGAAGCTGCTTCGTTTTCCGTCGTCCCAGCCGAAAGAAAAATTTTTATTCAGTACGAAGCATAACTGTGTTCTATTCAACTGTGAGAGTATGAATTGTGTCACTATCGACAATTGTCAGGCGCGTGACGAGAATTTCTAAAACCCATTTGGCGTGAGCCGTGACATTGATAGAATGTTAACTGAATCGTATATAAGGAGTCAATAACATTTAGTTACATAATGAGTCTTCTGTTAATCTTTCTGTTATTCCATCGTTTTTGGAATAGAATAAGATGTGACTGAAAATGCATTACATTACAGAAGAAAAAAAAATCCGCATTGAAAAAAAATTAGATGATTCCTGACTAGCAAAAGCTTAAAAATGTTTTTTTTTTCTTTTAAGGAAAAAACTTTTATTTTTATAGAAGTGATTAAAAATGTTTCGTAAAAATGATTCGTGTTTTTGTTTCGTAAATTTTAATGCCATTAAACGGGAAAAAGCTATAAAATTAAAACAAGAAGAAAAATCATGCCTAAAGTTGCATAAAGCCCTACTCAATCTCTAACTCTGTTTATTTCAATCACCGTGTATTTTAGAAGAAATTAAGAGCGATTATTCAGTCGAAAGTTATCTGCATTATAAATTCTTCGGGATAAAATCTCCCTCAGTGAACTTACTTCGTATAGAAATGTACACAAGCATTAAAATTTTCAATTTACAAGCATCATTCACTGCCACAGTATTTTCCTAACATTCCAAGCATTTAAAAATGATTCGCTTGAGAAAAAGGCTTAATATAACATTTTGCTTGTTCGTATATCTAACGCTTAGTATTCATAAGTTACGATTTCAATATACTTTCTTGCTTTATTGTCATTCTAAATGCCATTCATGTTTTAAAACAAAGTTTAGAAACTCAAACTTTCCCATATGCAAAATTTGACAAAGACTCCATAACTTAATAGCCTACTACAGACACGCTACGACATAGCAAACTAATGTTAAATCAATGGAAGCGTTCTTTATAAATTTCTTGTTTGGATTTCAATACTTCTAAATTATTATTTTTATATGGGGTATCTGAAGTCGATATCTAACGTTGTAATTTTGTATTTTTTCGATTTTGGTTGCATTTTCATTTTTAGGATGGTTTCAATTTTGGAACCAACCCATTTTTATCCCAAAATTAAAAGTCCTAAGAATGGAACTACACCCAATATACAAAAAAAAAAAAAAAAAAAAAAAAAAAAAAAAAAAAAAATTACAACATTAGACATCGACTTCAGATATCCAATGCAAAAAGAATCATTTAAAAATATTGGAATGCAATCGAGAAATTTGTAAAGAACGCTTCCATTGGTTTAACATTAGCTTGAGAATGTTGTCGCCTGACTGAAGTAAGTTCTTAAGCTATTAAACGCTTTGAAATAAATAGTTTCCAATCCGAAATAGGTCATTTAGTCATATTGTAGGACTTCGATAACTAAACATGCCTCTTCAGGGTCAGGAGGAACATAGATATATTATTTCAAGAAATGTGTCATTGATCTATTGTGATATTTTAAGCTTTGTTTCTGAGCTTGAATACTTTTTAAAATATCAATTTATAAATTTAAATTTTTGAATAATGTGTACCTAATTAACAATTTTGATGTGGCATATTATAATATCTTATTTCTAAAAAACTGGGTGTTTTCTTTTAAACTAACGCTATACACAGCCATTTATAGCTCGTACCGAATCCGGAATGGCACTAAACTTGGTAAGAGGACTAATGATGATCTGGGGGAAAAAATTTCCACAGACAAAAAATAGTTCAAAAACCGCCGATAGGAGAAATATGGTGCTGTTGTAGGCTACGCAGCCGAGAATGAGCATAAAACATGAGTAGCAAATGAAAATGCAAATTTATACCTATGTATGCGACAACAGGGCCATTAATTTAGGCTATTAGGCGAGTTGCGATAACGTGAGGCTCATATTACACCTGAGCTGAAAATATTTCTAGGAGTTTTTCGCATGCGTTTATAGCCCAAATTATTTGGTTCTGTTATCGAATACGTAGGTATAAATTAGAATTTTCATTTGTTACCCGTGTTTTATGCTCATTCTCGGCTGCGTATCCTACAACAGCGCAATATGTCCCCCTATCGGCGGTGTTTTAAACTAATTTCTTTTTTCGCGGTTTTTTTTCCTATGGCGTCATAGCCCCCTTACCAAGTTTTGTGCCATTTTGGTTATTAGAACGAGCTACAGATGGCTGTGAATAGCGTCAGTTAAGGAAAAAAGAGTCCTGTATGTAAGGTAGAACATATTGCTTGTTCAACAGACATAAACACCTTTTCATATTCTATGTTAGATCTACTCATTTTTTTGTTAATCTCGTATATATATAAATAATTAAAAATATTACAAAAATACTTATTGCACTCTTAAAACCGCTACAAAAATAAATGTACGCATTTTTATTAAATGTTTTAACTGAAACAGTAATTTGAAAGTAAGTAAAAGCTAGGGTTTATTTAAACGTATTTATTTATTTGTTAAAGTAAAATCCTCCTTCAAGAGGTAAATGTACAAAAATAAAAATTTTAATTTCATGAAAGGAATAAATACTTTAAAATATTTTATGCAAAAGAATTAAAAACAAAATGTTAAGTAATTTGTCCTTATTAACAAGTAAATTTACGTAAAAAAAGCTTTTTAAATACAATTTTGAAAAACGATTTTAAAAAATGCAGTTAAATAAGTAAACAAATGAGTAAACAAAAAGTGATTTTTAATTACTTTTATTTATTTACTATATGATCCTTATAACAATCATAATAAAAATTATCTAATCATAATAAAAACCCAGTGGCCTTAGTTAAGTAAAGTATAAGGCCTAAGAAATAATAGCCTTAGTTATATATATATCTTGAACTATAATGATCATACATGAATCAGCTATATATCATTTAACCCTTAAGTGGTGAGGTGATGTTTTATAACGTAAGTGGTGAGGTGGGGGAGTATGTAACCCAAAAATTTGATTTCTTGTGCAGTCCACACACTCAGAAATGAATACTCAGATTTCACGAAATTTTCTTTGTTTTTGACGAAACGGTTTCCTGGGAAATGCTCCGAGCGAATATTTCGTCAAATTGATGAAATTACTTTTTTCACTTGTTTGACGATATAAATTTCCTCAAAAGTTTCACCAAAAGAGGGCTGGTGGTGCCATCTATCGAACAGTTTGGAAGCTCATGTAGTTATTGACCAGGGGAAGAAAAAATTCACTTCTCGTTTTCCTCGGGGTGATTGCACATAAATAACGAATTGTGAAGTGCATATTGCGTGAGATTTTATCACTTTGAGTAAGTGGATAAGATTTTAACACTTTACTGTTTATAAAGGGTAGGGGGATCAATTATGTTTATTTTTAATTTGATTGAAAATAGAATACACTTCTTAAATAATTTTTAAAAAACATATCCTGGAAGTTTACAATTTTATTGGCCAAATTTTCTTTTAGAATGTTTTTTAAGAACAAGATGTTCCTTTCGAATTAAAACATAACGAACAACAACATAAATAAAAATAATTATAAGCATTCCTAAAAAATTTAACAGCTAAAAAAATAACTAATGAAGAAACAATAACTACCTATATTTCAGTATTTTCTGAAAAGCACTAAAAACTGTTGTTTTAAAATAAATTATTACAGGACTAACATAAACAAGCAAATATCTGCTTGCTAAAATCGCAGAATTTGAGGAGGTAGAGCAACTGTTTCCTTAAAATGCATTAAGTCTGACCGTGATTGAGGCAAAACTTTCATCAAATATTTGAGAGTTTACGTTTTGTTAAAAGTCACGTGATGTTGATAGGAAATGATCGTCAAAAACGACGAAATACAGCTCGAGGATTGCTGCATCGTCAAAAGTGAGAGTTTTATTTCTGAGAGTGCACAAAATTTAGAGAATTAAAATAAAAATTTCCTGTGAATTTTGCATTATTTACTTGTATAAAAACAACTGAAAAAGTTCTGTAAATGTACATACATATGTAAGTTTACAGTCTATCTAGTAATGTAAAATGGAAATATTTCAGAAATTAAATTTCTCTGGGGTGCAAAACACCCCGCCTCACCAGTTAAGGGTTAAAAGACGAGCTTCTAAATTGTGATTTATCACAAGCAGTTTTGTTGATGCGTATCACTTCGAACAACTTTAGACGACCTTAAAAACCGTATCACAAGTGTGATGACCTCAGTGACACGACATTTTCTTTTTTCTGTTTTCGTAAAATAAATTCTGCCACCGTTCAGATGTTGCCCGTGGCTGGCTGAAAGTACACACAGAAAGATTATTAATTTTAACAAGTTTTCTATCAAGCATAATTTAAAGACTTGCGAAATTGTTACTTATTTCTTTTTAACACTTTATCTACTGCATTATGATTTACTGCAATTTTTGTCATGTAATTTTTTTTTTCAGTTACTGCAAAGAAAATTAAAGGATAAATATAAAAAAAATACACACCTGTGAGAAATTTAATTCCTTAGAGGTAATTAATTAAAGTGGTACTTTAAAGTACCGTCAGTACACTATGACTAAAATATCGTAACAGAAAATCCACAAGGTATTTCAAATGGCACCAGAATTATGGTAAAATGTTTTCGATTTAGCCTCTTGGAGGGCGGTGGGATAAAATATATCCCACCTAATTTTAATTGCGAAAGGCCACATTGACACCTGAATACGAAACTGAAAAGTTTAATTTTTTTTAAATACGTGAAAAGAAGCTTTTACCTATTTTGAAATAAATTTGTTTTTAAATTCTGGCGTGATTCAATTATTTTACCATTTTAAGAATAAAAGTTCTTTGCCCCTGAAAGGATTAATAAGTATTTGAAATATAGCCTTTTCTTATTTACAAATAAATTTTTTTGGCAAATTCCGGTGCCAATCATTTATTTCAACACTTTAACATTGAAAGTGCTTTGCCCCTGAAAGGGTTAAAAAAACTTTTTTTTTAAGGTTTCGATCTTGTTAGCAGTCCTTTACTTATGCGATGTCTATATTCCAGAGACAACATGTTCTTTCGCATCTCCACATATGCAATATATGAATTTATATATGCCATTTCTAGCATGGCAAAAAAGAGCCGGTGCCACAACTTTTTCGATTTCCTATAAAAAATAATAATGAAACAGAAAAGAAATACTAGGAAAATTATTAGTACACTACGTTTTAGTAATTACATTTTAAAGCAGATGAAAACGATGGATAACTACACAGACGAAAAGTAAACAAGAAGTTTTTCTCCAACATCCAGTGTTCTGACGGTACTTATAAGTACCATCGAGTAATTCAACTATTAAATCAACAACGTTCACCTAAAATAGCTAGTCAAATTGCATTCTAAGATCCTAATGAACACATAAAAAAAATCCAACACTTATCTTATATCCTTGGCTGTGTTTGCAGAAAAAAAAGGACGAGCGTGACAATCTGTACAAAATGTCGGCACAAAACACATCGACTGTTTCAAAGATAGCCTCCTTCCTCGCTAAAATAACAAACCTAGAACTACTGCTGCAATGTATCCTGATAAAGTGGAGTTAAAAAGTGCTTTTGCAAAGTACCATTAGAATATTAGTATTATTCACTATGGGATGAAAGTTTAAAGTGAGTGGTACTTATAAGTACCGTCAGTAGATAAAGGGTTAAATTCTATTCTTGAAGAAATGCGATTATACTTTCATGAGTTATTACCTCCAAAAACAGTTAAACATTTACAATTGATAAACATATAGTGATAAACTAGTCAAAGAAGAAAACTGCGTAATGGATATGGAATGGCGATTAAGTAACTTAATAAATAATTATGTTTAAAAAAACAGAACATATTAAATGTTAAATAAGTGTATGTCTATATGCATGCATGCATCTGTATACAAACAGATATATATAGAGGAGAAGGTTCAAATACCGGCTACTAGGTGTTTTGAGAACTGAGCGCAGCGCAGCCTAGCGGTGACAGGCAGAGTTTGTAAATTTAATTGAGAGAAGAAAGTTACGAAAAGTACGTCGCTAAAGTCTGTGTCATTTACAAATAGTAAATGCAAAAGTGTCGAATCTACGTAATCTGGTACATCAAAAGTTTTTTCAGATAGGTGTTTCTCATTTTTTTTTAAATATACTGATAGTATATTGGATTGAATTGTTAATTAAGTCATTTTCTAGACATATTTAGCTCTCATTTGCCACGTGCACAGTATTGGTATTTTATTATATGAATGAGTAATACCGATTTTAACTTAAACATAGCAGTGGTCCGAATACCGGCTACCTAGAGTGGTCTAAATACCGGCTAGCCGGTATTTGGACCTCTCTCGGTTGCTCTGCTTGAAGGGGAGGAAAATAAATTAATTTAAATGGTTCCATACTTAATAAATTAATTTAAATGGTTCAGAAATAGTTCCCGTCCCATTTCGCAATATGAAAAAAGCAACAATAGCCGTAATTCTTCAGGACCGACACTGGTTACCGGATCACTTTCCAAAAAAGAGTTGTTGGACATTACAAAATTGCCTGTAATAAATGTGAAGAGAAAGAAAAAAGAATGACGGAGTAAACCAGGCGAAAGAAGCAGAAATTTGATTTTAACCCTCTCTCTGCTCAACCCGAGATTTCCTTGGGCATCGTAAAAGAAGCAAAATTTGCGCAACCCAAGATTTCCTTGGGGATGCATTTTTTCCGTCTAATTAACCCTCCTTGATTATTCCCACCAGTTATTTTTTTTATTGTAAATTATGCCTTATTTAAACGGAGCATTTTCCCAGTTAAATTATGCAAAAACTTTTGTTTTGAAAAGCCGGGGACAAAAGAATAAAAATTCTTAAAAGACGCTCGTCGTGAAGGGGTTAAATACGCAATTTTTGAAGCTATTTTGATAAAACAATTACGCAGCGAGAGGGCTAAAAAAGTGAAAAAGGAAAATATCCAACAGAGGAATATGATAAATTTGTGTCTTCTGCATGGGTGCTTTCTGTGTGGACAAGAATGGGGGAGGGGATTCTGGGTTCAATGTTAAGAATGCGATATGTGGGCTGATAGGGACTATACCGACGCAGAAAGTGATATTATGCTTTTGATTTTTTTCAGATAAAATAATTCTCATTTCAATCAACAAGCTTTTTTTTTTTCTTACACGTTAAAAAACAAAATTAGAAACATAATGGGAAGAAGACTGTGAGAGATAGTCGTAAAGAATTTTAGAAATTTGACAAAAATACTTAATTGCGTATTTTTTCTGTGCATAAGAAATGTTATTAATCAATACAATTTATTAAAATAATATTCTTATTGCTTAATAACTGTCATTAGCTCTATTTGTGTGATATTTTGGAGAAAAAAAATTAGATAGCCGGTATTTAGACCCCATTTTAAAAACTCAAAATTTGAAGACTTTCGGAATTTTGCTTCTTATAAACAGAAAACGCATTTTAAACAGATTTTTTTCCTCTAAACAGGTGTAAGACGTGTCAAGGTACCCTACTGTCACTTTTTATTTTATTAATTTTGGAAATTGTATGATCTAGATTGAAAACAAAAGTGGTAGCCGGTATTTGGACCTTTTCCTCTCTCTCTCTCTCTCTCTCTATATATATATATATATATATATATATATGCAGTGTGTGTGTATAGATGTTTGAATACAGCGCACAATATTTATGCATGCACGTGCTTTTCTGGAAGATTCTACAAAATTGACGATTTTAAAAATATTTCTAAAAGATCGTGCAGTATTTATTTATTTAATTTTAAGAAATGGTACTTAAACTATAACGACTTTAGGAATTATGGGAGGTTGTAGAAATCTTTTGTGTGATAGTTGGGAGTTTATGTTAAAATATTAACGTTTGTGTTCATTTTTTGTGGGGATATAGCCTCCTAAGAAAATTAAAATAATATCATTTAAAAGTATAAATGTTATTCTCAATCGGATGATACCGTTTTCATTTCCCTACTGATATTTGTAATAGATTAGAAAGGGGTGTTTACCTGTTTAATTCGGGACTACTCATTTTTGTACATGAATATATACATATACAAATAAAATGCTCATTTATGGAAAACCAAGCTATTTTGATCATTGTAATTTCTGATCTTATTCAAATAAAATTGATCTCTAAAGCATTTTAAGGAGCAATTCGCATATAAACTTCTGAATCAAGGAGAGGAGTATATAACAGAGATGAGTTCGGGATCTTTTTCTAGTGTCCGAACTCGACGATTTGAAATCCGAGGCCGAGAAAGTTTGTTTCATCAGAGCACGATCTCGCCCAATCCTCATACCAAAAGTACGCGTAGAAAATTGTTAGTATCCCTTTCAATTTTTTTTTCAAGATAATTTTTAATAACAATCCAATTATTTTTCAAACTGATTTTTAATGGATTGTAAAATACTTTAAGAAATGTAGACTATATTCTTCTTTCGCAAATAGCAAATCTTTTTTTCCATATTTTCAATTTAAGAAAAAAAAAATCCCTTTTAGCCCAATCCCGAAGACTGGCATAAAAATCGAGCCAGTTTCATGTCTAGTAAATAAGGCTAATTTTTGGTCCCTGCATATTACTGTCAATTTTTTTTCTCCTTTTTCTAATTTGATTGTTTTAACATAATTTAGTATTTATATTTAGTGCCTCTGATTATTTTTTAAAGATTGTTTAAATGGGATCGCAAACAAATGGGGAAACAAGATCGGAAGCGTATGTTTGTTTAGTAAATTTTAATTCATGTCGACTTTTTTTTATATATTAATGTGATTTTTTTCCGATAAGACGCGCTCATAACACCCTTCTGATTTTTTAAATGTGTTTTTACTTTATTAGTTAAATGTCAACGTATATAAAAATTACAATGATGTTATGAGCACTTCCTATCCAAAAAAATTAAGTTGATTTTTTTTTAAAATATTGAAATACACTAAAATTTGTTAAACAACCTATGCTTATTTAAAAAATCTTCTGACAAACATCAATGATAAAAAATCAAAGATCAATAATAACAAATAGTAACTTTTATCAAAACAATCAAAATAGCTTAGAAAAATAAGAAAAAACTGACCCTGCAAGAAACCAAATTTCAATGCTTATCTACCCATCTCCTTTAATAAGTCAAATTTGCGATTAACTTATATAAAAATAATATATAATCTATTTCATAGCAATTCAATGGATTTGGATTCTATTATATGATTGCAGATAATGGAACTTAGAAAGCTAACCTTTGCTAACTAACCCCTTCCCCATTATCTTCGTTGTATAGAAGCAGTATAGTATAAAAAATAATTCGTAATACCATATGAATCAACTAGTCACTGTAAAATTGTGTATTGTAAAGCATAACTTACCCCAAAACCTAAAGACACATTTTTCGGTGTGTAATTTAAATAATGATATAATTTCAAGGTTCTCTTCAATTCAAACGAAACCAGATTTAGCGATTTTTACTCAATGAAAAGTTCGCACGCTGAACTGTCTAAGAACTTCAAAAAAGTTTAATTCTTTTTAAACTCTATAACCAGCTGGCAGCCTTTTTCTTTTTCTTTTTTTCCCTAATAAGACCTTATCCCCATTTTCAGAGGTTAGGCCTAGGTACGGATGGTTGCTTTCCGTTGTATGCGTATCTGTGGATCTGTTGAGTTTAATATGATTTGCTATAGCTCTATTTATTGATGAAATAGCATCCGGAATTAGAATTGATTAATATCCGGCTTATTTTGTTGTTTGAAAAAGTTTGAGTGATTGACGTTAAAGAATAATGAAAATGAACGATATTCATCAGAAGGAAGTGTTTTTAGTAAGTTGTGAAAGCGAAACATTAGCAAACATATAGTGAATGGATCATGTATTAAAGGAAAAAGAAGCTGTGATAAAAATGATAATAAATGCGGCTCACTCTGGATTATCGACAGTGCATTTCGTAATATAATCACCGATACGAATGATCAGGAAACTGGTGAATGTAGAATTACTGAATAAATATACAAACGGGTTGAAGCAGCTAAATTCCCTTTCTATATTTCATTTAGAGTAAAGCTCCTTTATTGGAATCACAATTATTCTAGGGTTGCCTATTCTAATAGTAGATTATCCGGGGTTTCAGTGTTACATTTTTAACAACAATTAAAACTATTAAAGCATAAAGTACTTTAAATAGCTTGCTAAAGACATTATTTTGAATAATGAACTAAGCACGGTCGGTGAAAAAAATGAAAATGGTCATTCGAGTGGAAATTGTGCTTTTTTTTATTCAATTTATGTTTTTAAAAAAAAACTTAGGTGGCCATCTTCATACGGAAATTGTATCAAACTCTGAAATTTACATCACATTCAGCTTTTTCGGTAAATTTTAATTTGAAATTAGCAAACGGGAAGTCATTCTGTCAAGTAATTTAGGAATTATGAAAGTTTAAAGTTTTAAACTCCTAACACTAAATTCCTTTGAAATCGTTGCAAAACAGATTATAATGCAGGTTATTTTTGAAGCATAACTCAAAAACTATTTAGTGATGAACAGTGATGATAGTAGCAGTAAGTGATGATAGTAGCAAAAACTATTTAGTGAATGAGCTGTATTTCTAGATTAACATATTTGAGTCTTCTAAAAAATCAATTTCTCTTAAATACACCGGCCTCCAAAAGTTAAGGTACAGGGACTGGATGCTTTCGATTGCACACGTTTTGTTGAATATCTACCAACATTATTGGCGAATTGTTCTTGAACTTCTAGGATGTAAAGAACATGTTTGATTTTATATTTATCGTTGAATATTTATCGGGAGGTACAATTAGGGGGCTAATAATAAATTTAATAATAAAATAATATTTTCGATCACCTATGTAACAGAAAAGGCTGGAAATAGTTTTTCACTGTGGTAAATGACTATTTGGGTCCTGTTCAACGTTTGTATGCATTTGTGTAAGCATAGCACTCATATTCGTGAAGATGTTAACGTTTATGTGAAAAATTCAAAAGTTTTTTGTTTATAGCATACAGAGTTTTCAACCAAATTTAACACAACTTTCCAAAAACCTGACAAAGAACAGTAGCAACAGTATACTGCAATTAAAACATGAACATATTGAATATTTGATGAGATATGGGCATTTGTATGAAATAATCTGTAACTGCGCATGCGTGAAAGATCCTAACATTTTTATTATATAATTTGGTCGTCAGCTATTCAGGGCAACTTATCTAAAAATCCAGTCAAATATGCGAAAATTCACAAAGATAGGGTCGATATAGTGAGTTGCTTCCTAAAAATAGCTTTATTATAAAGGATTTTCCACAACTTTTTAATCAGCTCACTATATCTTTCTAAGTTTTCAGAATATTTGACTGGACTTTTTATAGAAGTTGCCCCAAAATACTGACTACCAAATTATGAAATAAAAATTTTGAAATCTTCCGCGCATGCGCAGTTAAAAATTATCTCATAAAAATGCCCATATCTCATCAAATATTCAATATATTCATGTTTTAATTGCAGTATACTGTTGCTACTATTCTTTGGCAAGTTTTCGGAAAGTTGTGTTAAATTTGGTTGAAAACTCTGTATGCTATAAACAAAAATCTTTTGAATTTTTCACAAAAACGTTAACATCTTCACGAATATGAGTGCTATGCTTACACAAATGCATACAAACGTTGAACAGGACCCAAATAGTCATTTACCACAGTGACAAACCATTTTCAGCCTTTTCTGTTACATAGGTGATCGCAAATATTATTTTATTATTAAATTTATTATTAGCCACCTAATTGTACCCCCGATAAATCTTCACAGAGAAATATAAAATCAAACATGTTCTTTACATCCTATAGAAGTTCAAGAACAATTCGCCAATAATGTTGGTAGATATTCGACAAAACGTGTGCAATCGAAAGCATCCAGTCCCTGTACCTTAACCTTTGGAGGCCAGTGTAGTTCATTGCTTAGACTTCATTTTTTTTTCCCGAAGATTAATTGCAAGGTATATATTTTTCTAAATTAATTTTCGAAATAAATATGAATAAACAATTGGTATATGAATAAATAAATCTAATTTCGGCAAGTAGATTTTAAGTTATGTTTAAAAAAAAACATTCATAATTCCTAAATTACGTGACTGAATAGCTTTTTGTTCGGTATCCTAAGGCAGGCCTATCCAATATTTTGGTAAACAGGGGCGCACCTCAGCTTAAAGAAAACAATGGAGGGCGCTAGTATTCACATGATTCAAAACATGAAATAATATTAATTCGCTATAGTAATGGTAGAGGCGCACACGCGTCTTATATCTACATGCACAAGCACATGCATCTCACAGTGACAGACATAAGGTCCCTACCATTCAAAAACTCCATGTAAAAATAATTTGTAAAAAAGAGATAAATCATAGTAAATTTAGAGTTACATTTATTCTGAGAGAGAGCCTATATCAACAATTTACGTATGGGAAAGATACAGAAACATTAATTGCGTCTAAAATTAAAAGATACGCAAATATTATTGATTTTAAACAAAACACCCTTTAAAAGGGATTTTTAATATTAACTAGTGACAGGAATATTCGAAAGGCCACCAAGAAGACTTTCAAAGGACGCCACGTTGGACAACCCTGTACTAAAGCAAAATTACTCTGTACTAAAGCAAAATTGTTCAAAAGATACAAATGTAATGTCAAAATTAGGCACTCGTATTGAAGATTTCAGAGTTTGATACAACTTAATTATGAAGATAGTTCCCTAAGCTTATTTTCTTAACATAAAATGAAAGAAAACATAAAACTCTATGCCTCTTTCCGTTTATTTTCCGCGACAATTTTGATTATTAAAATGCATAAGGTGTACTCTTTTTCCAATCTATATATTTAAAACGCTAAGCGTTTTTTTTTTTCGACAGTCCGTGAGAAGGAACTACTGCATCAAATTACACCAATCTTTTTTTAAATGAAAGATATTTGGCCACAGATTTCTTATCGCACATTCGTTTGTTGAAATATTTTATTAATTGGCTGTAATTTTAAATTAAAATTCTACTGTTGAGCATGCGCAGTATATAAGTACAAGTCTGCCTTTGGAGTGACGCGCTGCACATGCGCAAAGATTCGCTCAGTTGAACTATCCTATCACATCACAGGTAGAAGTTGTTTTAAGTTCGTCTGATATTCGATCTTACTGTAAACTAGCTTTTCTTTCTTTCACAAAGTTAATAGTATTTGGTTCTTTTAGCATTATTAGCAAATCAAAAATTTACTGTGTCGATATTAAGAGTTAGATACGGGTTATTTCGTGATTGCCATATTGTTTTGGTCATATTACATACAGAAGATAAACACAGTGATTAGAGGGAGACATGTTATATCCGTCTTATGCATTGCCAATAGTTACACACGAAGATTGGGAAATTAGCATGTTAAATTATAGCTGCTTCTTTGAAAGTAAGGTATCAAATATTAAAACGCAAAATTATTTCTGTAAGATCAAAACTCAAATTCGAGACAATTGCGTATGCGTCAACTGTTTTTTTTTTTTTTCGAACTTTTTCAATTTAGAAGGAACGACAATGAGTTTCCGCTAGCGTAGTGGGTTAACGCAACAGTCTAAAGTTCAGAATTTTTGTAGCGGGAGCAGGTTCGATTCCAGCCTGGCAAAATGCGTAATATTTTTGTTGATAATTCATTTCTGTAATGACATATTTTATTAGGAAGAGAAGTTTTAGGATTTTAATTTTATTATTATTATTATTTGAATGCTTTATAGTTAAATAAAATTTAACACTCAATAATATTTTTAAAAAATTATGATTTTATATTTAAAATATTTAAGCTAAAATATTTTGCATGTAAGTATCAATTAAATAAATTGAGCTGATCTACAATTTTCGTTATATTTTCTGACCATTATCAAGAATATATATGTGTGTTTGTCAGAAAGAAAAGTTTGTCATTCTTTTCCGTAAAAAATAAAACTGAAAAAAAAAAAAGAAAAATATTCGTATAAGAGCTCCAAAAGAAATTACCTTGATTTCCAGGTTTAATATTATAAAAATGTAAAATAAAATTCAAGTAATAAAAAATATATGTTATAAATCGTTAGCTGCATCAAGTTTCAAATTTAGGTTTTTAGTGAATGAGATAAAAATAAAATTCATGGCAGCTTTTAATCATCGTGTAGTTAAAAAAAAAAAAAATAATAATAATAAAAAGAAAAAGAACATAAATATTGCTATTTTTTAAAAAACAAACAAACAAACAAACAAAAAATTCTCTACCCGGCATTTTTAGGTAAATATCTGATAAAAAGCAAACATAATCGATTGTAAATTGTAAACTTAAAATTCTTTCACTTCATTGAATAGGTTAGACTGACAGCACCATCTATCGCCTTAAAGAAATAGGAATCACTTGTGCAATAAATTCGTCACGTAATTCGTTATTCAATAATTAATTTAAAAGCAACTAATTAAAAATTCAAGAATTTTTCTGATGAAACATTCAAGTTATTTACCGTCAAATCTTGACGGGCACTATCTAGTTGTATATAAAAGGGTTAATATGCCTATTTGATCAGAATTCAAATTACAAATTGCAATGCTTTTCTATTCAAATAATAGTACCAGGGATCAAATTTTATGGTTCTTTGTCCAATGTCACTGTTTTTTTTTTTTTACTGCCTGTCCTTTCCCCCCTCCCCAATATATATATATATATATATATATATGTGTGTGTGTGTGTGTGTGTGTGTGTGTGTGTGTATGGAGCATTCTCACAATCTTTTGACTTTCATGTCCCTGAATAATAATTTTTTATTTAATACACTTTTTTTTTTGTTTCATATACTAGGGAACATCCCATTGTATGATTGCATAACAATATTAACGAAATAAATAAGTTTTAGGCGATGTTGGGGGTTCAAATACCAGGGAAACGCATCTACCGTCCCGTATCCCTGATGCTGATTTTTAAGTTTGGAGCTGTCTGGATAAAATTTTTTCAATAAAAATAATTCAATGTAATTTTTTTCTGAAACTGAAACTACTGTTTTATATAAATATGTAGCTAAAAATTAACCTGCACACATTTTTAGGGTTGTTATTATTTTTTAAACTCTGTCCCTGGGTTTTAGATTCCTTACCATCCCTCTTCTAAAATTATACAGAAAATCATTTCAGATGCAGCCATAGAATTTTTTTCAAGTTTTTTCTCATCCAGAAGTATGCTAAAGAAATAATGTCTAAAATTCTTTGGCAGAAAAATTTACTGTAGAATTTAAATCAGCATTTAAATATCAATTTCAAGCATCGTGGTTCCATTAATATAGTCTCACCGTCCCCAAGGTTTATTCCTGCACTTTTCGAGGTAAATTAAAAAAAATAATAATAATTTAATCCAATGTTAACAATTTTCGTTATATTTTCTGACCATTATCAAGAATATATATGTGTGTTTGTCAGAAAGAAAAGTTTGTCATTCTTTTCCGTAAAAAATAAAACTGAAAAAAAAAAAGAAAAATATTCGTATAAGAGCTCCAAAAGAAATTACCTTGATTTCCAGGTTTAATATTATAAAAATGTAAAATAAAATTCAAGTAATAAAAAATATATATTATAAATCGTTAGCTGCATCAAGTTTCAAATTTAGGTTTTTAGTGAATGAGATAAAAATAAAATTCATGGCAGCTTTTAATCGTCGTGTAGTTAAAAATAATAATAATAATAATAATAATAAAAAGAAAAAGAAAATAAATATTGCTATTTTTTCAAAAAAAAACAAACAAACAAACAAACAAACAAACAAACAAAAAATTCTCTACCCGGCATTTTTAGGTAAATATCTGATAAAAAGCAAACATAATCGGTTGTAAATTGTAAACTTAAAATTCTTTCACTTCATTGAATAGGTTAGACTGACAGCACCATCTATCGCCTTAAAGAAATAGGAATCACTTGTGCAATAAATTCGTCACGTAATTCGTTATTCAATAATTAATTTAAAAGCAACTAATTAAAAATTCAAGAATTTTTCTGATGAAACATTCAAGTTATTTACCGTTAAATCTTGACGGGCACTATCTAGTTGTATATAAAAGGGTTAATATGCCTATTTGATCAGAATTCAAATTACAAATTTCAATTCTTTTCTATTCAAATAATAGTACCAGGGATCAAATTTTATGGTTCTTTGTCCAATGTCACTGTTGTTGTTTTTTTACTGCCTGTCCTTCCCCCCCCCCTCCCCAATATATATATATATATATATATATGTGTGTGTGTGTGTGTGTGTGTGTGTGTATATATGTATGTATATGGGGCATTCTCACAATCTTTTGACTTTCATGTCCCTGAATAATAATTTTTTATTTAATACACTTTTTTGTGTTTTTTTTTAATTTCATATATTGGGGAACATCCCATTGTATGATTGCATAACAATATTAACGAAATAAATAAGTTTTAGGCGATGTTGGGGGTTCAAATACCAGGAAAACGCATCTACCGTCCCGTATCCCTGATGCTGATTTTTATGTTTGGAGCTGTCTGGATAAAATTGTTTTAATAAAAATAATTCAATGTAATTTTTTTCTGAAACTGAAACTACTGTTTTATATAAATATGTAGCTAAAAATTAACCTGCACACATTTTTAGGGTTGTTATTATTTTTTAAACTCTGTCCCTGGGTTTTAGATTCCTTACCACCCCTCTTCTAAAATTATACAGAAAATCATTTCAGATGCAGCCATAGAATTTTTTTCAAGTTTTTTCTCATCCAGAAGTATGCTAGAGAAATAATGTCTAAAATTCTTTGGCAGGAAATTTACTGTAGAATTTAAATCAACATTTAAATATCAATTTCAAGCATCGTGGGTTCATTGGTACACTGTAAAAAAAAAAACGGAAATACTACTGGCAATCTAGACGCCAGTACTATTTCCGTTTTTTTACGGGAATTTTTGCCCATAAATTACAGAAAATTTCCCGTTTTCCTGATTAAAAACGGAAATTTTTCTGAAATTTATGGGTAAAAATTCCCGTAAAAAACGGAAATAGTACTGGCGTCTAGATTGCCAGTGGTATTTCCGTTTTTTAGTCCGCTTTTTTTTACAGTGTAGTCTCACCGTTCCCAAGGTTTATTCCTGCACTTTTCGAGGTAAATTTAAAAAAAATAATTTAATCCAATGTTAACAACTGTTTCTAAAAATCAATGTACATTGTGGATACCACTTAGTCTTAACATGTTTTTCCTAAAAATAGGTGGTAATTTTCCTTACCGTTCCATCCTTATCGTCCCTTTTTTTACCATTTCGTCCTTTTTTCCCAATACCATCCCCCTTTTTTTACCTTACCGTCCCTTCTTTAACACCCCTTCAAGACAATGTTATACAAAAATTCTGTATTAAAAGTACTACATAGTTATTATTTCTTATTTGAATGTCCTGTGGGTACTATGCAAATTCATTATAAGTAAAACTTTAGAAGAAAATAAAAAGTTATAGGGGTAAAATGGTAAGGAAAATTAAACTCGTAAGTTTAACTTAAACCTCAGTTAAATAACAAAATTTTCGCTGCTGACCATTTTTTCTTTATTTTGAATCATTAAGGCATTCGTCTATCAGATTAAAATGTTATTTTAGCAAGTTTAATTTCGCCAGATTTTTTTCCTCAAAAGTCAAAAGATTGTGAGAATGCCCCATATAACGATTATATGATTACAAATAATCGTCTATTTCCAATTACTAAAATTAAATTAATAAATTAATAAATTTAGCTTCAATTTATAACACTGACATTATGCAAAATAAAGATGAAACCTTTAATTTGTAATACAAAATCAAACACAATACCAGTAATTCACTAGCACATTGCGGACGATTAATCCATATATAACACATGAAAAAACAACAAAATTTCGATAAAATAACCTATTAAAGACAAAAGATACAAATAACCAGCGAAATATTGTTGAACCATTAAAAGACGTATCGTAAACAAATAATAGATCAAATGGATGGATGTGGGCGGAACCTTATATAGCATTTCACTTTTTCAGGGTATATGAAATACAAATATAAGCAAAAACATAATTGATTTCTGTAATAGAATCCAGCAATAAGCTAAAAATTGAATTCCATTATGTACCCGATCGACTATATACCAAAAAGTATAAATTTACCATGCCATATAAATTAATTTAAAAAAAATTATTAATCAATGCAAGATCCGTAATAATGAACAATATGAAAAAATTGGAACATTTAAATTTAAGACATACCCAGCGAGAGAATTGCTATCACCATACTACAATCTCAAACATGTATCCCATTTTAGCACAACAAAAATCCCGCCTAATAAAATGGTACAGTTAAAAGCTAATCCTTACGGTTGCAAATCATTATATATATATATATATATATATATATATAACAGATTATACAACATTTAAATGTATTTCTAAGTAAAACTTTCTCTAAACATTTTTCTGATATTTATTTTGATCTCATTATGACTAGGGTTAATCTTTTAAATATTAATTTACAAAAAAAAAAAAAACCCATAAAATTCATAATACGAATACTCAAATGATAATAACTTTTTCAAATCATATATTTAATAAAATTAATATCAGTTCTATAATTAACGATAAAAAATTTTATTTTCCTATTAATAATCTTCATATAACAAAAACCTTTAAATATCCGAATACAATTGGTAGAAAGATTTTTAACTACAGTACATTTTCAAAAAATACATCTGCTGCAAGTAATTTTCTGTGTAATTGCAATGACACCAATCTAAAAAAATATATAAACAATGATCATGGACATATAATCACTGGAAATCTTAATATTGTTAATGATTTTAAATTGAAAAAACTAATGGGTTTTGGTACTAAATATAGACTTCCATCTAAATTTACTCTTAAATATATAATCAAACTATTTACATGTGATATAGATATTATTATATATAAAATTTCAATCTATTACAATAAACCTATTGCATATTTTAATCAATGGAAAATATTAGTAATTGAAAAATTAACTATGGCTTTAAAAAATAATATTTCTGATTTGGTTTCTATTAACACAAAGCATTTTTTCCAACAAATAACTAAATTACAAAAAAAAACTACGTTATTACATATGTAGACAAATCTCCTAATAATTATGCAATCATATGTAAATCTTATTATCACCAACTTCTTACAACCTGTATTTCTTCTAATAAATCTTTTCAAAAAACTAATGAAAATGTAATTTTAAATAATCGTAAAATTCAATGTTATTATAAACTATTAAATATTCTATCTACTAATTTTAATTATCCTTATTTAGTTCTAATTCCCAAATTTCATAAAACTCCAATTAAATTTAAGACTGTAACTATTGGTTGCAATACATATAATAATAAAGCCAATAAACTTCTATTGAAAATTCTTAATCAATTATATATACTTACTACAAACAATGATAATACACATTGTACAAAAAATAGCTATCAACTGGCCACTATTTTAAAAAATCTTAACTGTGTATATAATATAACGACACATGACTTCAAAGACAACTTTTTAATAATATAGACTTATTAGATTTACATAATATAATAAATGCATTATTTAAAAAGCATTATAAAAAACTGGAATTACCATCTAATATTGATATCGCTTATTTTAAATCATTAACAAACTTTATTATCTATAATAATTATATATTGCAAGATAATACATTATATTTACAGCACGTCGGTATACCACAAGGTGTACATCCAGTTTATTATCAGACTTATACTTATATCACTATGAACGTACTTTTACTAATAATAATCTCCATTTATATCGTTATATTGATGACATAATTTTAATTGCCACTGATCAATCTAAAATTTCTCAATTTCCAGTTGATTATCCCACTAATTTGGAATTAACGAAAAACCTCTTATCTAACAATACTATTAACTTCTTAGATCTTAAAATTACAATAAAAGACAACAAAATAATAACTGATTTATATGATAAACGTAAAGAATTTAAATTCAAAGTTAATACATTTACAAATTTTAAATCTTATCCGCATCATTCTGTATATCGAAATATACTACTTAATCATTTATATAGAATAAAATGCTTATGTTCTTCTCATCTAATTAACAATAATATTAAAAAAACTAATTTATGATGCATTAAATCATGGTTTTCCAAAAAAATTCATATATTCATTAATATACAATTAGTACTTACATGATCTATATAAAAAAGAAAAAATAATAACACATGCGTAAACAAAACTACAAAAAAATTATAAAATAAAAAAAACATTTATAAAAAATTAAAAATTGTAAAATAAAAATAAACAATTACTATAGGATGATTGAGTGGGTAGATGTTAGAGTGTGGAGGAGGGTGGTGTTGTCCGGATAATACGCAATGGTTAATTTAAATTTTAAAAAATGGGGCTTTTGTATTATAACTACATTTCTAATACGTATTTTATATGGATGTTGATTTGATATTTTATATGTAATTGGTGACTTTTCCTCTTTTTTTTTTTAAATTTCATATTAAATTTAACTTATTTAATCAAATTCAATATTAACTTATTTTTAATTTAGCCTACTCAGGACAATGTCATATTAATTAATAATAGTATACCAACTTTTTAGTGATTATTATGCATATTGGTTTATTTTATTAACTAATGTTATACTGTATGAATTAAAATTGGGTAAATAGTTTTTATTATTATTATTCCTCTATACTATTTAATATTGTTTTATTTTCAACATTGTATTCCATGATTAATTATCGGTTTATATGTTTGATTGGCACAATCATATTTTTTTAGCTTTTTTATGACTAATATAAGGATAATTCACACACTATATATGTAATCTTTAGGCTATTTGGAATTTTAGTATCTGACAATCTTATATAAACATCCATTTTTATTTATTTATTTTATAATTTATTTATTTATTTATTTATTTATTCTTTCCTGTTCATTTTTTATATGTAAAGCTAAATATTAAGACTATATATTTTTATAATATATAATTTATTTTATTTTATAGCATATAGCCTATATTCTATATAATATCAAGTTAAAAAAGCTTTTTTTTAAATTTCTCAGTGTAGATTTAATGGTAGGGTAATAGAATATATTGTATTAACATTTAATTTATTTTTTAAAAAAATTCTGAATAATGAAATACAGTATGGTATTGTTTATATTAGGATGTGTGTAGGAATGCAGTTGATACATTTTAATTCATTAGCATGTAATAAGTTCTTCTTATTGTGACATTTGTATAATCATAATAGTTTTTAAAATAAAATAATAGATGGCAGCACCATAAATTTTGTATTTTTAAATAGCCTCTATTAAAGTCATAATTTTAATTTTTTACACTAGGTGGTAATTAACGCTGAATATTGGCAATGTTGTAAAATTGTTATTATACAATTTAAAATTGTTATTAGGTATTATAAATAATGTAATTATTTTTTATTTATATTATATTAATTATATTTATCACAATATTTCAACATGAATTAACTGACCCCATAGCTTTCAATTTCTGTGTTAACTTAACTGTTTTATTCAACTTAATCTTATGATGCTTTTTGGATTCCATGTGCGGGAATATATTTTGAAAATCTACTGGGAATTAATACGGTATGCTTTGTAAGATTTCTATTGCTATAAATTAAATATTTAATGGGTTGTAGTTTTTTTCCATTTCATGTCATTTGATAATGTTCTGTATTCATCTTGAAACTATTATTTTGATTATATTGGTTGTTTGAGTACAGGGGAAAAAAAATTTCAGCTTATAGCTTTTTTCCCACAGAAAACAACCGATTTGCTTATATCATTGAATTCTGTACTCTTGAAAACGTAATTCAATATATAAGTTTTTCAATTTTTTCGGAATCCATATTCTTCTTTTTTTCTTCCATGTTAATTCTTGTAATTAGGTATACGGTACTTTATTTTACACATACAGTTCTATATTGTTGGTTTATGGCGTGTAGTCAATCATTCACAATATTGCAGTTTTTGATGATGGTCGGTAATGTTTAATTAATGGTTATATATATATATATATAGATGTATATATAAACGTAAAGTATAATAATCACCAACAAAAAACAAATTACATTCATGTGAATGCGCCAAAATGCTGCAGTAAAACACATAAATTCAATATAAACCAGTAAAAGATTATATTTATCCTGATATTCTTCTTGTTCTGTGAGGGGGGTTGGGGTGCGCCAGTTCATGCTTAATATAATTTTTTACTTGTTTATATATATATATATATATTATTAATATATTTTAGTTGCCAAAATAAGGGCTAAATATAGATATTGCAACATTATGATATTAAGATATGCATATTTTTCAATAGATGTTGTCTAAGATTGGATCATAAAAGTGGAATTCTTCAGCGGATGCAAATGACGTCATTTTATATAAAATAAAAGCATGTATTTTAAGTCTTAAAACTGAAATAAGTTTTGTAGAAGTGCATTATTTTCACTCCAGCGGATTGAATTCTTCACAGGTGGAAATGCTTCACTTTTGAAAATAACACAATTGAAATCACACACTGATAAAACGCAAAGTTTTACAAAAAATTAGAATGTCTTTACAGAGGAGCAGTGATCTTTACGTTAAAATATTTTTTTTTTGAGAGTTAGACTAACCAATATAAGATGCAATTTTTATTGTAACTAATTTTGTAGGTTTATTATAAATTAATGAAACAGTTCCTTCTTAAGCATTTTCTTTCGTCGAAATTCGACGGGTTCCACCTCGTAATAATATTTTTTTTTTCTTTTTCTCACCGGAGGCGACACTAAATTCTGAAAAAGCAGATTTCCTGCTTGTTATTATTATTAATACTGAAAAAGCAATAAACCTAATTCATAACTTGCGTAACTTAATGCATTATCATACATAAATACAGGGTGATCGGAAAATAACTGGCAAGATTTTAAAGGGTGGTAGAAGGGACCAAACTGAGCATTTTTTTTTATCATAGAATGTGTGTCCGGAAATGAAACACATAAGCGCTATCTATCGGTGCTTATATGCTATCTTTATTGCAGCTTTCACATTTTACTTCGCCACCAGCGCTTAAACGCACAATTTTCGAACATAATTCTAAGACGAAAAGTTTTTGTTTAGGTTCTCTCTACCACCCTTTAAAATTTGGCCAGTTATTTTCCGATCACATCGTATAAATTTCTATATGGGTGACATTTTTACATTTGATGAGTTAAAATGAAAAAATTTGGTGAAGAAGACGAGTTATTGTGACAAGGCAATGAGGTAGCTTCTGAATAGAGGTATTTTCAAAGGATCCGTAATCTTTTTTTCATATCTCTTTCAGTCTCTAAGAAAGGAATATTTTTCTTTGGATGACAGAATGAGATTTTTTATGGCCTATATTTCTAATTTCTTCACTCCGTAAGTCTGCATATGTGGACTTCAATTCCTTCCCGTATAAATAGGATACTCTAACATAATTGCAATTCCGATCTCCGAATGATCTGCTTCGATGTCCAAGGTTCGAAATAATGCAAATAAATTAAAACACTTACTCTGAAGTCAAATTTGAGAAGAAATAATTCCGTAATAATCAGTAATATTACATTGATACTCAGTAGTGAAGAGGTTAGAGAATTTTTTTATTTATTGTTTGCACATAAAATCTGATATAATTTTAGTCATAATTACACTGCAAAAAATTGCAGCAAACGGTTCAGTCATTCAACCGTTTTTATAGATAACAGTTACTTGACCATA
This sequence comes from Maratus speciosus, assembly GCA_963932465.1. Classification (NCBI taxonomy): domain Eukaryota; kingdom Metazoa; phylum Arthropoda; class Arachnida; order Araneae; family Salticidae; genus Maratus; species Maratus speciosus. The sequence goes on along the minus strand of OZ010796.1, from coordinate 329,389,036 downwards.
ATTTGAAGCGTTCTTATTGGTCAAAATAGAGAATTATGGTTAAGTAAACACTTTGCATAAAAACGGTTGAATGACTGCAAGTTTTTTAATTTAGCATAATTATAGGGCTTTTGTAAATGCCCCAAAAATACTCCTCTTTCATATCTATTTTTTAAATTGAATTTTTTAAAGATTTAACAGTTGTGTGATCTTTTAACCCCTTAACGGTCGTATTAAATTGCGGTTTAAAAATTCAAATTGCTTATTGGCACCACTTTTTAAAAAAAGAAATATTCAGCTTATTTAATGACGAGGAAAATGATATCCTAATAAAGCCAATTAAACTATTTTATAAAACTGGTGGGAATCAAACAATCAGAATAAAAGGCGCAACCCGTGGGAACTAGAATTATGGGGTTAAATAGATAAATAATTGTTTAAATAATTATTACTGTGAAAAATTAAAATTTTTATTCATGCTTTTCTAGCCATAGTGTCACTCATGTTGTCCATGAAAGTTGATCGCTTTGGGAATAAGAAAATGGCATTTTCTCCAAAATACTTGGACAAGAATTCAGAAGAATACAGGCTTATGGAATTTGAATCAAAATTAGCGGTAAGTGTATGCTTATATTCGTCAAAGAAAATCACGATTACTAAATATTTTATGCATCTTTTCTCAGTGATAAAAATAACTTGTAAATAATCTTTTACCTCCGCCTCCCCACACCTTCCCCCCAAAAGAGATTATTACACTAATATTAAATATGGTGACATTAATTATTTTAATTTTAGCAAGAAAATATATGTGTTGTTTAAAATTTTGTTAATTTTCCAGTAAATTTTGAATTAAACGAATCAATAGAAATTAATTGTGGAATTTATTATACTTGACAATTGCTAAGGAACAGATGCATTTTACATCACACGATGGGTGATTTACCAATTCTTGCTGGCCAAAAGTCTATTTTTAAAAGTTTATCCTAACGGAATTTTTTTTGCCTGTTATATCTCAATAGTTAGGGCGTTGTGCCCTGCTATTGCTTTTGATATAAATCTAATTGTATAGGCCATAGACCAGCGCACAATTGGTGCTTTTTAGTTGGGAATGAATCAATCAATTTGAGTATAGTCTTTAATCTGTTATTTGAAGCGAAATAAAATATACTGCTCAATTACAAACGCTTCCAAACAAAATATGGACTTTATTTTATCGGATTTATGTGCATAAAGTTTGCACATATCAGCTGTTGTTTCATATTTAATATCGCAAAAAACTCTGTATTTTTTTTTTTTTTACAATTTTTCTGTTTTAATATAGAAAATGTTATATGATAAAGCACAATTAAGCTAAATTTTTGATATTATTAAATAGTTTAGATTATTACCTTTTCGTTCCAATTTAATTTGTCTGCCCTTAGCTGCCCTCCCAGTTTTTAGAACTGTTTTTAGCTTATTAAGTCTAAATAAAAAAAATTCAAATTTTAATTCAAGTACCATATTCTTTTTATCAAAGGTAGCAGAATTTAAGTTAGTCACATAAATAATCTTCTGCATCATTATGCAACGGCAATAAGATTTAAAATTTAACGAAAATATGAATTTGGTTGAAAATATTTTTGTTTATAGAGGAAAATTACAATGAAGAGCACATGAAGTTTTGCAAGAGCGAAATGTTTAAATTTATGACCAAATTTGGACAAAAATTGCCAGTTGTATATAGATATTTCAGGACAAAAGGTTTTAAAATATATTACTTGGCTGCAAATTTTGAGTGGTTACAAAACTGATCCAGACAAATTCTCCAAATTCAGATTTGATACAATGCAAAATATAATGTAGGCATTTTCTCATGATATCTTATGATTCCCATTCTTTACATAAGGTGATTGTGCAGAGATAAATATAAATATACAACAGAATATACCACACAGTAATTTTCATTAAAGCTGTAAAATGTTTGCCCGTGTCTTAAATTTTAGAAAAAGAAATTTTAGGATTTGCTATAATAGTACAAAAATAGTTTTGTCACTTTAGCTTCCATATCGTTAACCCTTTCAGGGGCGGTGGTACGTTTATGAAACCACTTAATTTTAATTTCCAAACGCTACAATGGCACCAGAATTGTGGTAAAATATTTTCCATTTAATAAGTATGTGAAATATAGCCTTTTTCTTATTTACAAATACATTTTTTGACAAATTCCGGTGCCAATCATTTATTTCAACACTTTAGCATTGAAAAATGTTTTGCCCCTGAAAGAATTAAGAAAGTATCATTAAAATTATCTAGAAGAACGTAAAATCGTGCGTCAATCAGATTATGAAACATTTTTCAACGCATTCGGACTACTATAATAAAACTTCATAGCTTAATAACGTGAAAAACTATGTCTAAGTAATAATTTGTAAAACATATAACATGCTTGAAAACACAATTTCAACCAAAGTCGAAACAAATAGCTCAAAATTTTGTACATCCCTGTATATGAACTATAGATTTATCATATAATTCACAATATGCTAAAATTTAGAACAGTTAGTGAACGCATAGCACAGTTGAAAATTCCTCGTCAGCAATTAACGGAAATGTACTTCAGATGTTTTGTGCAGCCCTGTATATGATTTATAGAATTTATACACACTAAAAAGTATGCAATTGTTAGAATTTAAAAAAATGTTCCACAACTGAAAACGCACTTCCATCAATTATTGTTCATACAGAGAAAAATATAACTGATTTAATTTGTGTGCCCCTGTATATGAAAGATGAATGGCAGATCATATTCAATAGTAAGCATCTTATAGAGCACCTCGGAGATATATATCAATTTAAATACTTTTGAAATAGCGTAAGATGAACAAAATACACCACAATCAATTTGTCTCCATAGAGCGTAATGTAACATAATTCTTTTTAGTGTCCCTGTAAATGACCGATAAATGCTACCCATACCATATTCTATAGCAATTATCTTGTAGTGCACTTCATAGATATGTATATAAATTTCAAAGTGTTTGAAATTATGAAACATCATTAAAAAACACCGCAAACGATTTTTCCCAATAGGCCGTAATGTAATGAAATACTTTTGATTGTCTTTGTAGCGAAATTATGACTGCTACACGCTACATTTTGCAATACCTAACATTCAACAGGGAATATCAATAACATTTTTCAAATTTCATGGCGATGCGACTGTACTGACGCCAAAAATAATTTTGGCCAGCTAGAATCGATAAATCACCCACAGTGCATCATAGCTAATGAAAGACATAGTTTAGAAAATATGTCACTTAGTACGCAATTAATAGAGGTCCTGATGTATTTTTATTATGCATAAGATACATATATTATCACACGGCAAAGCAAGATGCCCAAAAGTACAAAATATGCTTCTTAGAGCATTTTTTTAGCTGTTATGAAAAATGCTTGTTCTACTGTAAAAAGGAACACGTATGAGTCGGTGAGTATGGAGTACGACCTCATCCGACACTGATGCACGTTTTGCATCGTGTGTGCATGCTGTTCACAATTAAAGAGAGCTTGGAAAAATCTGTTCCACTGGTTTCACAAGGCGGTTTTCAGTTGTTACACGGTTAGAGAAGAGTTTTGTCTTAGAGCGATACGTGAAGGGGGTACATCTCAGGCATGCTCTGTAGGATTAATGTCCGGGGAATAAGCAAGGCATATCATACCCTCAATATCGTCTCCTGCTAGTGTGAGGGACACTTCAGCTGTCTCATGTGGGCGTGCATTGTTATCCATGAACAGAAATTCTGGATTAACTGCACCGCGGTAAAGATGAATATAACCCTGGTGAACGCATGTGCAATGCAACTGCGATGTCACTGTACCTTTTACAAATACGTGAAGCAGAATTCTGCTATTGAGCCTGATACTGGCTCACACAATCCCTCTTCGGCCATAGTTCGGCCTAGACCATTTTCCTGGGTATTCTTGTGATGGAAACTAATTTATCTTTCTTCCACACTCGCTAGTGTCTAGATTCACTCCCTTTAGTGTAGCGGGATTCATTAGATAATATGATTCTGGACCACTGTTTCTGACCCCAACGAATATGCTCCTTACACCAACGTAAACTTTCCCTACAATGATGTGCTCATAGTGGAATGCATGTAATAAGCTTCTATGCGTCTAAGCCAAAATTATTTTATCACCGAGAAATGATTCTTGCAGATAATCAAGTACAAGTAGCATTGTAAAGGAATAGGAGAGCTATCTGATCCAGGCTATCTGACCAGGAGTATCATATACAGGGTGATTCATAAAAGATGGGCAGAACTTTAATGGGTTATAGTACACTTAAAGACAAATAATATTAAATAGGAGACTAAGGGTCCCAGACGTATTCCCAAGGAGATAGGGGGCATTAAAGTTTAGGGTCCGAAATTTCAAATGATTATAAAACATGGAAAAATTGGTCGATTCGTTTGCGGTTTTTGCAAAAAATTTTCTTTATGCCAGTATTTTCTTGAAATAAAATTTTAAAGTTCAATTTCAAAAAATGCCGATAGGGGGCGCTTTAGACTTTGGAGTAACAAACAACTATTTTTTAACGTTATTTTTTGTATTTCTTTAAATGATTTCGAAAGCTTAGACTTAAACTTAAATTTTGATCTAAAAATCTGAGTCCTAACGAGTAGTTAAGTAGCATAAACTGAAATTTGAAATTTGAAACCCTTCTCCCCCCAGAACAAAAATCAGTTATTCCCGATCTTTGTGTCGTAGATTAGGCTCTAACTACTGCCGCGTTTTGCTAAAATTATTCTTTATGTCAGTATTTTCTTGAAAATAAATTTTAAAGAAAATTTTCAAAAAATTCCGATAGAGGGCGCTTTAGACTTTGGAGTAACGAACAACTATTTTATACCGTTATTTTTTGTGTCTCATTAAATGCTTTCTAAAGCTTAGACTTAAACTTAAATTTTCAGCTCAAAATCTGAATCGCTGAGCGTGGTTCAGTAGCGAGGGGAGGGGGTTCAAATTTCAACTTCTGAACATAGTTCAGTTTGCACTACTTAACCATGCCCAACGATTCTGTGCTGTGATACGAGGCAAAAATACAACTTTCGTCAAGGACTGCATAGTCGGAATTCACTCATAAAGGCACTGGCACAGTTGGAAACGTCGCTCATGCAAACGTTAAAGCTCCATTCCTGACGCTAGTCACCGGGTGAAGAAGGAAACAGAAAGTATGCAAATATCAAATGGGGAAGAAGAAGAACACGTATGCAAAATTTCGACACGATTCAGGCATAAAAACCACTGAACGGTGAGTCAAGTGTAAGTCGCTGTAGTAATGAATCGGAAGATGGTGCCCTTCACGAATAAGGAAAAGGCTGAGATGCATTTAATTTACGGAGCGGCAGATGGAAATGGTGCAGAGGCACAACGAATGTACGGAGAGCGATTTCCCAACAGGCGGTTGCCTAACCGCAAAACTTTCGAGCGCTTGCACAGACAGTTGTGTGAGACGGGATCATTTCTCGCTTCCCGGTCGAATGCAGGTCGTGCAAAAAAGGACGAATCAGTAGTTGTTGCAGAAGCCATTCTGGATGTAGTAGCGGCGCAGCCAAGTACAAGTACACGAACAGTGGCTAGGCAGGTGGATACCTCACAGTCCATGACTTGGAGGGTACTGAAGGATGAACATTTGCTCCCGTTTCATGTGCAACATGTCCAGAAACTGTCTTCAGGGGATTATCCAAATCGTATTGAATTCGCCCGCTGGTTTCTGCAGCAGAACGCGCTAAATCCACATTTTGGACGAACTGTGCTTTTCACCGATGAATGTACCTTCACACGTGAAGGTACATTTAACACACACAATGCACATGTATGGGCGGATGTCAATCCACATGCTACGTATCCACATGCTCATCAGAGACGCTTTTCCATCAATGTTTGGGCAGGAATCCTCGGAGACCACCTAATCGGACCGTACCTTCTTCCTGAACGCCTCAACGGTAAAACATACCTCACATTTCTGCAACATGTGCTGCCAGACCTGTTAAACGTTGTTCCTCCACGCATCCGGCGGGTCATGTGGTTCCAGCACGATGGAGCGCCAGCCCATTACGTACGAGACGTCCGCAACTATCTGGACATCACATTTCCGAACAGATGGATTGGTCGAGGTGGTCCTGTTGCTTGGCCTGCTCGCTCGCCAGATCTTTCGCCCCTCGATTTCTTTTTTTGGGGACGATTGAAGGCTCTTATGTATGAGACATCCATTGAATCCCCCGAGGAACTGGTCGCCAGACTTTCCGCCGCTGTAGGGGAAGTGCTCGAAAAGCCTGATGTTTTCGCGAATGTTCGCCGTTCCATTCTTCGCCGTTGTTCTGCGTGCATAACCTCTGGTGGTCACAATTTTGAACATTTATTGTAATTACATGTTAATAAATATGCTTTGGTAACATAATCCTAATTTGTGTCTTTTTACCTCGTATCACAGCACACAATGTGTGGACATGGTAAACTGAACTGTGCTCAGGAGTAGAAATTTCAAACCCCTCTCCCCAGAAACTTAACCACGTCTAACGATTCAGATTTTGGGCTGAAAATTTAAGTCTAAGCTTTAGAAAGCATTTAATGAGACACAAAAAATAACGGTATAAAATAGTTGTTCGTTACTCCAAAGTCTAAAGCGCCCTCTATCGGAATTTTTTGAAAATTTTCTTTAAAATTTATTTTCAAGAAAATACTGACATAAAGAATAATTTTAGCAAAACGCGGCAGTAGTTAGAGCCTAATCTACGACACAATGATCGGGAATAACTGATTTTTGTTCTGGGGGAGAAGGGTTTCAAATTTCAAATTTCAGTTTACGCTACTTAACTACTCGTTAGGACTCAGATTTTTAGATCAAAATTTAAGTTTAAGTCTAAGCTTTCGAAATCATTTAAAGAAATACAAAAAATAACGTTAAAAAATAGTTTTTTGTTACTCCAAAGTCTAAAGCGCCCCCTATCGGCATTTTTTGAAATTGAACTTTAAAATTTTATTTCAAGAAAATACTGGCATAAAGAAAATTTTTTGCAAAAACCGCAAACGAATCGACCAATTTTTCCATGTTTTATAATCATTTGAAATTTCGGACCCTAAACTTTAATGCCCCCTATCTCCTTGGGAATACGTCTGGGACCCTTAGTCTCCTATTTAATATTATTTGTCTTTAAGTGTACTATAACCCCTTAAAGTTCTGCCCATCTTTTATGAATCACCCTGTATATTCCTCCTGGCCACTAGGTAGACATATCGATGCTCTTAAGATGTAATGATCCTACCAGGGCTCCAGAATGCCTTTTCTTAGCACTTCCACATCCAGATGTTTTATAACCACAACATTACGCGTTTCGACACGCTTCTTGCTTTGATAACTTGAGTCACACTTTATCCTTCTGTAAGACATCCAACGTATGCAATCAAATGATGTCTTACAGACATTTAACAGTTAATAACTGTTGTCAAAAGAGGAAATTTACAGCTCTATCTTCAATCACCGATAGTGGAACTCCCCCCACCCCCCTCAAATATTACTACTTGCAATTTTAAAGATAAAAACCAGGTGGATGCACTGCCTTTAATACAGACAAGAGACCTTGCCATACAACATCCTCTACCGTTGTTTTTTCTGTAATTGCGCAGCTTTCGGAAAATGCAGTTTTGTATAAATTAATTGTTCCTTAGCATTTGTCAAGCAGTGTATTAGTGTATTAAATCCACTATATTTTTATTATTATGTTAACATATGTGCTGGTACTTTTTTGACTACCAAAAAATAAATATGCTCAATATCACCGTATGTTAAGAAAAATAATTAAAGAAAAGTTATTACAAGGGGACCACCAAACATGGTGCTCATCGATTTTGACCATTTTAAAGCATGTTGTAGAGTTCTTATCCCTAACTATGCTAGGGAAATGATTTTTTAAAATCGGCCTTACATTTTGGGAAATTAAGGGTCAAAGTTCAGCATGCATTTCAAATACCTGTTAGTTTGCTCTTCTCAACACGGAGTTCGTGGCGTCGAGGCGCACTCGCACGCTAATCAGGGCACCAGAGTTCGATCCCACCTTCCCACCTCAGGCAAAGTGAGACACATAGCGACACTGAATTTGACGAGACGATAAATCATTTTTTATGGCAGTATCACTTTTTCCCATATAACTGGCTATGCCGACGAAAATATCACCAAAAATATCACGAAAATATCACCAATGATTTCTGCCCCCCCCCCCCCCCCTTCGCGCACATACATAAAAAGATCTTAGTTTTTATTTTCCAATATTTTACATAATTTCTAATGTACCTTTTTGTGGCAGATTTTCTTTTTCTCTTTTTCACCTCTTTTTCTTTTATTTACAGAGATAAATAACAATAAGATTTTTTTTCTCTTTAAGTTAAATGTTTTTAAATTAAAATACTTCGAACTTTTTAAGCCGAAAGCAGATATAAAAAAGGAAAATATACCTGTATTTCGAAAAAGAACCTTTTTCCTTTTCAATTTTTTTCTTTTTCAATTAATTTTATATTTTTGGCACGTTACAACTCTTAATCATTATCGTGAATTGCTACAGCTTTGAACGTCTGATATTTTCCTTAAAAAATAGATTTACGTTTTTGATTTTTCATGAAAATCTCTAGTTTTTCTGTAACATCTCCGTTGACGGAAATCCAAACTAATTTGTGTCTAGAAAATTAGTTTTCATAAAATCATTATTATTTGCCTTTTTTATATTTTTATATTTTAAGCACAGTTCTGAAATAAAGCATACTATTTTTTTTTTTTAATTTTCTATAAAAATGTATTTGACTAGAAAAGAAATTAACAAAATCACATATCTTTTTAATGTTTAATTTGTTCTAAATATATTAAAATATATTAAGTGATGAAATACACAAATATTTATCATTACTTACATTGACATTTTAGTTTAGTAAATATACAATTAATCGGATGACATATATCGTAAAAATATTCAAAACGGAATATTCATACGGAAAATTTTTCTATGTATAGCTTAACTTCTTACCTAGTACTTGTCTACAAAAAAAGCTAAAAGATATCAATAAAAAGAAAATTTATTTATTTATTCTGATATTTTTATGAAATTCCAGCTAACGATTTTTACAAAAATATATTTTTTCTGTATCATAAGTTTTATATGGGATCCTCAGACGACTTTTCCATTTCCAGTTGACAGTTTCTTTTTATTATAATTATTTGTTAGAATAGAAAAAATATTTTTAAATATAATTTCTCAGTTTTTATCTAGGCAAAGGAAAAATGATATCTTTACAGATAAATGTATATATAGAACACAAAAAATTACACAACTGTTAAAAATTTACATATGAGCGTTATTGCTTTAACATTATATTTCATTTTGGAAGATATTTTATTGGAATTATCGAAACATAAATACATTTGGAATATTTTACATCAGAATTATTACTTATAATTTACACAAAATAATAAATTTTCACTTAAAATTCCATAAAGTTAAAAAAAGGGGGGGGGGAGAAAAAGAATATGTATTATTTCAGAACTTTGCTTAAAATTAAAAAAAAGATAAAAAAACCTGATAACTATAATAATAATAAAACAAAACAAAAAATTCTAGACATAAAATAGTTTTGATTTTTGTCAGAAGAGATGTTAGTTTAAGAAATACAGATAAAATATAAATTTTCATAAAAAAAAAGTAATTATATATTTTTTTGGAAAATATAAAAAATTTCAAAGCATCAGCAGTTTACAACTATGTTTAAAAGTTGTAAAATGTCAAAAATATAAAATTAATTCAAAAGAAAGAAAAAAAAGGGACCAGAAAGCAGCACCGAACGTTGACCCTCTGACCAGCGTGTGAGCACTCTACCTCGACGCCATGAAGCCCGTGTGGAGCAAATTAATAGGTATTTGAAACGTATGCTGAACTTTGACCCCAATTTCTCAAAATCTAAGGCCCATTTTAAGAAATCCTTTCCCTAGTATGGTTAGGCATAAGAACTCTATAACATACTTTAAAATCATGAAAATCAATGAGTACCACGTTTGGTGGTCCCCTTTGTTAGTTTTATTAGTTGTTTGAGTTCATTAAGAATACTAACGCTATTAATGACTTCATGAATCCTATTTCAATATAATGCGGTGTTTGCAGTTTAATTAATTAATAATTTTTTATCCTGCAATAAAATATTTTCAAAATTTAAGTTGCTTGTCATCCGGCCATCGAACCAGAAAAGAAAGAAGTAAAGAGAACGTAATTAAATAAGTCATAAATTCATTTACACAAGTCACGGAAATAGACTAGAAAAAATTTCGAACCGCTCCGTATATGAAATTTCTCCGTGAAAGAATCCCACCTAAAACACATAAATACCTTTGCTATAAATTACTTCATAAAAAAAAATAATATATATATATATATATATATATATATATATAGGGGAGGTGGGGGATGAATGGGACACATTTACAAAAATGTTTATTTTTAATACTTTTTAAAGTTATTATCAATATTATACATCACACTTCATACATTAGGTATTTGACTACATCTATGCACCCTATTTAGTTTAGATTATTGTTATACAGAAAAATACTATAAAATTTAAAAAAAAAAAACGTTGCTTTTTGTCCCAATCATGGGACACTAATAGGGATGGCTGGGACATCAATACTTTTCTTCCTGTATTCAATGTTACCTAGTTAAAATTTATAATTATAAACTTATATGTATTTATATTTGTAATATATGATCTTATAATATGGCTATTATATCTCAGTGTTGCTATTAACTTCTTTTACTGCAGTTTTAACTTGCAATGCAAACTTCGACTGTCTATCTGTTCCCCTTTCCCACTTACGACACATTTTAGATATTAAATGAAAGAGAAAAATGTCTTTGAAATACGGCATAGCCAAAATTTTTCATTCATAACTTATTAATAAATATTAATTCAATGTATCTTAGATATCATGCACAAATGAAATTATGTTAGGGGAGGTGCAAGTGGGGAATTTATTTAAGCACAAGTTTCAAATTCAATATAATTTATCCCATCTGATCAATAAACATGTACTACTTTTAATAATTTTATCTATTTCGATAATGTTTCAATAGCAATTTTTCGACAAACTATTTAACCTTTGTTACAATACAATAATTAAGATTCGATATAATTTTTAATGATAAACAACCTATATAATACGAATACAGTTTAATACTAATAATCAACATAAATCATTAATTTATAAACCTATATAATACTTTTAGTTAATAAATAAATGTTTTAACATCTCTAAGGATGAAAAAAACTGTCCCATTCATCCCCATTTAAATTGTCCCAATAATCCCTATGATACATAGATTCAATTGTCCGCTATTTTGCCTCAGAAATTATTTTGTCACATTGGTTAATATGCACTCATTTTAATTACCAATATTGAACCTTCAAAAAATAACTACAACATATCTTATTTGTTTATATTGTATAAAATATTCGACAACTTCAAATTTAAAAAAAGTTACTTTTAAGCAGAGTTTCAAAAAATGCAACTTTGCAAAAAAATTAAAAGAGCCATGTGGTTTTGCCTTTTGGTTCTAAAGCACACTGTGGTAGGGCCATATATGAGAATAGAAATCAACTAAAAAAAACGTTCATTGCATGAAATATTGAGAATGTCCCATCCATCCCTTGTCCCATTCATCCCCCAGCTTTCCTATAACGTTGAATTAAAAAAGCATTTTTATTTTACAAGCTATGTTATCAATAATTTTCAATATTTGGCCTCGTCAATAAATAAAAAAAAAAATTCACACATTGTGTAAATCTGCATACGTGTACAGTACTAAAGGCCAATCTGTAGTAAAATTGGTGAATTTATCACCTTTTTTTCGCTATTTTGCTTAGTTTTAGAGAATTAAAGGAGAGAGAATTTTTAGGATTCACCTGACATTTACTTTATGAATTCCTACTCCTTCTTACCTCTCACGCTGATCATCTTAAATCTAACACCACTATTGTCTTCAAATGATGACTTTCTTTACAGCGTTGTAAAAAATGCCTTGATTTATAATATACGATGTCTTCACATAGCATGTAACATGCATATATCTAAAATTCTCCAGGTGTCTAATATTACTGGCGACTAATCCAAAGAATAAGCAAGCATAATCTCACGAAGATTTTTTTTTCCTTAGTCCGGGTAGAATAGCGGTGGAACATTTTCACAGATTTCTTTACAGGAATGGTAATTCGAAGCACAGTACACAAAAAGCTTCCGGTCGAAAAAACACAGTAACATAAATTTCTCAGCGATAGCTTTGCTAATAATACACTAAAACTTGTCAAATAGAGGGTTGATGTTCGAATATTAAAATATGTTAAGATAACAAGAAGTTGCATTTACCTGAACTAGTTAGTTACAATCAGTAATAACATAAAAGCGCTGACTTCGTCAGAGTCAATAAAATAGGTTTCAAGTGGTAATAAAACCACCTCTAAAACCTGCAACACTGAAAGAACTGTAGAAAAGACTTTCTGAAGATAGTCCTTTCTACAGGGATTCCACCCATAGAAATACCTCATAAATTATCTAATATTAATTATCAATTCTTTCCCATCGCCTTAAAGAATATGAAAATACTGAAGTGAATAAGCATGTAAGTGCATTGATCGTAAAAACATCCGTATTAAAACAGTTTTTTATTTTGTTTTCTTTTATTATCTGCAACATTAAAACTTAAACATAAGAAGTATCTGTTTTACTTTCTTTATATATACCATGCATAAAATAAAAAGCATGATTGATGAAATTTTATTGTATTTTTTCCATTTTCTTTACCTTAGCTTTCATCGCTGATTTCTCAAATACCAGCGTTTGCACGAACTTTTCTAGGGCTACAAATTAACACATTTTATCCGATCGGTGATAAGATAGTCATAAATTCAACAATATTTCTTGAAGAGAAAGAATCAACAAGAACTCAGGCTGTCAGACTTCGTCTTCGTCAGCTTATAGGTGAAGCAATAAAGAATAAAAAACAGAATATTGGTGATAGTCGCCTTTTCGTCGAAGGCTCTTACAGTCCAGTAACAGCAATTGAGGGTAAGTATTGCTCATTATAATAAAGGCAATTATTATTTAATCACACAGAAACTTACGCCTTACGTGTTTTAATATCTATGTACCCTTGTGGGTACCTCTGATGAAGGGTTGAGAACTTCCCTTATTCTCTAAGTTCACTTCAAGTCTGAATTCAAGACGAAAAAGCAAATAAAATCTTAAGGCAAAATTTATTTGTCAGCTGATAATGGTCGAATAATATAAAGCGTGTCCATAACGTCTCTTTACAATTTCAAGCTTTTATTACAAACATAAATCAACAAATACACGTGCGGGAATTAGTAAAATGAGTATATATATATTTTTTTCATCAATTAATAAACCCCTATATGTATGTGTACTATTACACTATTAGTTGCACGAAGTCCGTCAAGGTGATAATCGTTGACGTTTACTTCTGATACTCTTTTTCGTTCATTCCTTGCTTTATCCAATACTGAACCGGTCTCTATAAATTTCTTGTGCCCGCGTCCATCATTTCATGAATGACGCAAGAAATTCGTGGAGACAGGCAAGGAGTAGACGAAAACGAATATCGGAGGTAAACGTCGACGATTACCGCATTGACGTGCTTCGTGCAACCAATGGTGCACATATAAATGTTTATTAATAGATGCAAAAAAAAAAAATTCAATATATACTCTTAATGTTGTACTACTTTACATACATGTGTCTTTTCATTTGTGTTTGTAATAAAAGCTTGAAATTGTAAAGAGACTTTGTGGACAGCCTGTGTGTTTCTTGCTTTCACACGTACAAGATTCTAACTACAACGAAGGATCAACGTAGGTCCGGGTTATAGAGCATCTACTATACACAAATTCCAATCATTCATCCTATCCACTTCAAATTATTTGAACGTTGATTAATAGTTAATTTATATCAGATTTCAAATATTTTCTGCCGTTCAAAAGCAGCTTTTACACGAACTATATATTTTAAAATCATATGTTTACCCAAAATGAAAGTTACAAATGTGTAACAAAAGTTCATGAATGTTTACTTTAACATACTTTTCTTGGTGCTATTATTTTTGTTCTTAAAAGCTTTCGCAAATTGAATATTTCCGGTTTACTTTTTAAATCATCCATACCTTGAAGATGAGTGAAAATTTTCACTCATGAGTGGTGAACCTTACCAATAACACTGGATTATTTAACGTTTAAAGACGGTTTAATGAAATTAAGCTAATTATTTCGCATTATTGCATTCACAATAACATAATTGTCAGTAAAACTTGGCACGCCCATTCTATTTTCTGGAAGTTACACAGAAGGCTGCTTATCTTAGCAGCTATTATTAATACCGATTAAAATAGTCAGTCGAAAAATAAACAAATATATTGCAATTTATTTTTTCAATAATTTGGGAAAATTCTGTAAAATTATTCAGGTATGAAAAAATATACATAAAATAAAAATAGATCCTTTTTTCTAAGGTTCCGTACTTAAAAGTAAAAACGGAACCATTATAAGACATTACTCTTGTGTCTGTATTTTCTTTTTTATATCGTGTGGGATATGGTGTGAAAGCTTTTGCAACGCTGAACTCAAAAATATATTTCTTTTAATTTTAGGTATTATATTTTCAGAGATATCGTCGAAAATATAGTGCAAAAATATGCCCCCCCCCCTCTATTTCCGAATCTACTGGAACTAAAATTATGATAAAATTAGAGGTAGTAGACATTAATTTAAACCTTGAAGGAAAACTATAGCGATTACCCTACGTCACATTGTTTTTGAGAAAAGCGCATTTTTCCGTTACACACAAATTTCGATTTGCAGGCATTCAGGAAAGGTGTTGAGGAGCGCTGGAGGTACCTATCGTAGAAGCAGTATAAAAGCATTATTGATAATGGTTTTCGAAAAAATCGTCGGTAATTAGCCGAGATATTAATCCTTAAAGACACGGACGGTTTGGACATACGTAATGACGGGGGCGGCGTACTCTCTGTACCATCACCTTTTAAAGCCCAGATAACAACTTTCACTGATATATTTGTGTAATGCAATGCCCAGTAGCAGTATAAAAGCAATAAACGTCAAGTTGTTAAAAACAGACTAATTTAATTAGAAATAATCACATAAATACTGTGGGATTCGTGACTAGTTTGCATTGAGTGGATCTCCCAATACGCCTCCCGTGTCTTTAAAAATTAATTAAAAACCCATCTGGAAAAACGCGGCACGGGCCAAGGCGACGTTACAGCTTTGAGACCTTCTTTCGAAGCGCACTAAGCACAATGCCAAGTTTAAACTTTTAACCAGGATTTTGTTTTAACTACACTATAAAAAGAAAAGATTATTACTACGCTGACTTTAGCTTTATGAAATGCCAAATGAAGTTTAAATGTGCACTACTTTTATTGTCATTAGCGAATTAAGTTGATCACAAAGAGATTAGGATGTGATTAAAAAAAGAGTTATACAGAATAGCAATATTTGATATTATTTAGGCTTCATATCTCTTTGAACTTTTATGGTATATCCATTCATACTTTTCCAAGATATACAGCTATAGCCAACTCTACGTTGTATAGTTTTTTTTTGTTTTTTTTTACAAAGTCTTATTATTCTTTTAGCAGCGATTTTTTTTTTTAGTAATATAGTTAATAATTTATATATTTATTGTACGGAGCCCTCTGAGC
This sequence comes from Maratus speciosus, assembly GCA_963932465.1. Classification (NCBI taxonomy): domain Eukaryota; kingdom Metazoa; phylum Arthropoda; class Arachnida; order Araneae; family Salticidae; genus Maratus; species Maratus speciosus. The sequence continues at coordinate 329,373,248 of OZ010796.1, read as the reverse complement.
AGCAGTAATACTCGCACTTGACCGACCGGTTTTTTTTTTTTTTTTTAATGCGTTGTTTTAGGTAGCTTTCTTTGCAAAAAGCTACCTATTGCAGCCGTTCGGAGGAAAGCGATTTCAAAAAATTTTGGTATATTTTCATCGATCATGATCCCCAGACCCCGAAACCACCCTCCGTTCAAAATTGATATATATATATATATATATATATATATATATATATATATATCTGACCTATGTCACACTGTAACTCTCGTATTTATGAACCGATTTGGATGTAATTCGGTGTGTACATAGTACATACCAATGTCTCGACCGAGTTCGTTGGCCAGCTTCATCCGCCATTTTGTTTCAAAATGGCGGCCATTTAAAATTTTTTAAAAAATTTAAAATTTGAAATGTGGTACCAAAAAATTGAAAATGGAAAAATATTTTTTTCTTATGTATTTGACCTTTATACAAAGACTCCGTAGCAGGTTTTGTTTCGTCTATATCTTAAAAAATGGCTGAGTTATAGCATTTTGAATTTCTAGCGAAGCTGACATTTTGAAACGTCCTGAAATTTGTCACGCGATAAAAGGCGTATTTATGAACCGATTTGGATGTAACTTCGTTTATACATTGTACAGACCAATGTCTCGAACGAGTTCGTGGGTCAGCCTCATTCGCTATCTTGTTTAAAAATGGCGGCCATTTAAAATTTTAAGAAAAATTTAAATTTGAAATATGGTAGCAAAAAATTGAAAATTGTAAAAATATTTTTTTCTTATATGTTTGACCTTGATAAAAAGATTCGGGAGCAGTTTTTGTTTCGTCTATATCTTAAAAAATGGTTGAGTTATAGTATTTTGAATTTCTAGCGTGGCTGACATTTTGAAACGTCCTGATTTTTGCCACGTGATAACAGACGTATTTATGAACCGATTTGGATGTACCTTAGTGTGTACATAGTACATACAAATAACTCAACCGAGTTCGTTGACCAGCTTTATTCGCCATCTTGTTTCAAAATGGTGGCCATTTAAAAAATTTAAAAAAAAATTAAATTTAAAATGAGATACCAAAAAATTGGAAAATGAAAAAGATTTGTTTTTGTATGTGTTTGACCTTAATACAAAGATTCCGGAACAGGTTTTGTTTCGTCTACATCTAAAAAAATGGCTGAGTTATAACATTTTGAATTTCTATTGTGGCTGACATTTTAAAACGACCTGATTTTTGTCACGCGATAACAGGCGTATTTATGAACCGATTTGAATGTAACTTGGTCTGCACATAGTACATACCAATGTCTCGACCGAGTTCGTTGGCCAGCTTCATTCGCCATCTTGTTTCAAAAGGGTTGCCATTTTTTTTAAAAAAATGTAATTTAAAATTTAAAATGAGGTATTAAAAAACTGGAAAATGAAAAAGATTTTTTTTATGTGTTTGACCTTGATACAAAGATTCTGGAGCAGTTTTTGTTTCTGAAAATTTGTTCTTTTGTTTATATCTTAAAAAAGTGGTTGAATTATAGCACTTTGAATTTCTATCATGGCTAACACTTTGAAACGATCTTGTATTTGTCACGCGATACCACACGTATTCGCCTATTTCGATGGAAGAAGGCATGTGGATAGTATACATCAATATCTCGACCAAGTAGCCATCTTGTTTCAAAATGGCGGCCATTAAATTAAAAAAAATTATATTTAAAGTGAGGTGCAAAAAAATTAGAAATTGAAAATTTTTTCTTTCTTCAGTATTTGACCTTGATATAAGGATTCAAGAGCATTTTTTGTTTGTCTTTATCTTATAAAATGGCTCAGATATAGCAGTTTCAATTTCTAAAGTGGGTGACATTTTGAAAAATCTGATTTTTTGCCTGCGACAGCACTCGTATATATCAACCGATTCCGATATGAGTGAGCATGTTCACACCAATTACTAATGTCTCGACCAAGTTCACTGGTTAGCCTCATCTACCATGTTGTCTTAAAATGGCAGACACTTTAAGAAATCGCCGAATTTGGCAGCCAAATATAAGTGACTTTAAATAAAAGCAGCTTTTATAAAGCTGACTAATTTCGCGAAATTCTCATTCATAATGATTTAGTATTGATAAAAATTAGTATTGAATCTCCTACATTCGGTTTCCACTTAATTGAGCTTCGTGTGTTTAAATAATATAAGTTGGCTTTTTAAAAATAAGGAATATGAAAGCTACCTCTTCCTCCCGGCACTGGCCGGAAGGACTTTTTCAAATGGTTCATCCGTATGAATGTTTCCAATTGAGAATGAATCAAGTATACGAGTTATCAAGATAGATGGTTTTCTTTTATTGCCATGAAATTAAATTTAAAACATATTCTTCTCAATAAGTGATCATATTTTTAATTCTTAAAGAGACGATATAATTCAAATAGATATATATTTTGAAACAGACAATAGATTATTTTCGAATGAAATTAATTCCTGTGATTAAAACAATTATTTTTTCTGAATAAAATAGTTTTATAAATTGCTGTTAATAATTACTATTTTAATTATATTTAACAATGCAACAAATTTCAATCAAACAAACTTTTACATAATTTGTTCAATGAAAGTGCAAGACACTCTTTAGTAAAATTAGAACAGTGTGTTGGGTTGAGAACATGGTAAATCTATCATATTAATTACATTTTTTGGGTTATATATTTTTTAAATTCGTTATTAATAGAGTTTACATTTTCTAAAATAAAACTGCTCTTTTCAAAATATAATATAGCTAAAAATATATAATAACAATGATAATTTTAAGGAAAGACATGATTGAATACATATAAATTTATTGAAGAACATGAGATGCGTACTTTCAAAAAGTACTTTCTTCTCCAAATTCAGAAAGTTCTCTGGGTTACGAAAAGACATGTTCATCTTATTTTTTTTCTTTTTGGCGCAAAGAATTCTTCTTAATTTATGTATATTAATTACCTTAGATATGGTTTTTCATCCAATTATTATTCTTATTAAGGCACTAAGTAAACAATAAAGTCATTGAACCTAAATGAGACGCTCACGCTCTTCCCCAAAGTTTTGTAACATATAGGTTATATTCGGAATTTTATGAAATAAATATATATTTTATTGAGCGAAAAATGATTCAATACTGTGCTTTTAATCCGAAAATAACATGTAAAAATTGAGTCATTATCTGTAATCTAAGGCAAACACTATGCGTTTGTCGCCTTTTTGTCACATTTACAGTAGTTAAAACCAAAATGAAACGCCAAAGTACGCAAATGTGGCAATGCGTTTTATGCATGTCAGTTAATCAGAAAACAATAGTCATTTATTTGCTGTCAGTTTTTTGTAACACTTAATAAAGAGTTGTAATACATAAAATTGAAAGTTGAAACACTTAGTATTGAACTACTTAAAATATTAATAACTTTATCGAATAATAACGAAAAAAAAAATAACTTTGGGCTACATAATACAGCATATATTATAATTAAATAATGAATGCTTCAACATTCATACTTTAAACACTTTTAATTTTGACCATGTAAAAATCAAGAAGCAACTAATACAGTATAAATTTTACCAAAGCAATTTTTATAACTGTATACAGAGCTAATAACATTGCTAAAATTTTCTATTTTTTGCTACCGCTATTTGAATACAAAAAAATCTTCGAGGTAGATCCTTTATTATCTGCAAGAGAAATATTTTACAAAGACAAATTGTTTTAAATAGAGGTAACAAAGGTAGAAAAATTTAGGAACGCTGCTGTATGTTTTAAGGCTGCTAGTCACCCAGCTTCCGAATTCTTCTACGCTATGGGCATAGAATGCATTCGTATATTTAAAATATCTCCTCTAAAAATTAATATTTTTGAATTATGTTTTTCTGTATACTCTTCTTAAGGGATGTCTTTTTTCCCTTGTTCTAAAAACCTTTCTAAAATATATACTTAATTTTATGTGAAGTGTTAAAACCTTACTCACAGTTTGTCAGCTTTTAACACATAAAATATTAAATTAAGCCTATATTTTAGAAATATTTTGAGAACTAAGAAAAAAAGAGACATCCTTTAAGAAGAGTACACAGAAAAAAGGAGTTAAAAATAATTAATTTCCTGAGAAGATATTTTAAATATACAAATGCATCAAACGCCCATGGACTTAGCACCAGGGATTGGAATTCGAAAGCTGAGTGACTAGCAGTCTTAAGCGAATATTTTGCTATTCAATTTTCTTTTAACTCGTTTTTCTTTTCATTTTGCGTTAAGGCTTCAATATTATTATTATTATTATTATTATTATTATTATTATTATTATTTTGGTTTCTTAAATGTGTGGATCTAGATAATTTTGAGGTTTAGATTTCTACAAATCTTCTGTTTCCGCTGTACCTTTATTTCCAAACTTTTTAGCAACCGACTTCGAGTTTTTTCTAAATTCTGTTTTTGTAACGCTGTTTGTGCTTTTTTAAGTTTTAATTGTTCTTTCTTTTCCACTTTTTTCTATATGTTTGTCTTCATTGCCCTCTTTTATTTATTTTATTTTTTTCCATATATACTTCAATTGTTAAGTATTCTACAAAGTTTGAACCTACTGCTTTTCACTTTTCGACTGGATTTTGATTTGTTGGTGAAACTGTTTTTAACAAACCGCTTTCAAAAGCTTGAGATAGATTAGCTTCATGAAAAGATATCTGTGAAAGTGATTCTGGCCCCACCGGTGGCCGAGGGGTTCTGCTTTCAAAGCTGGTAGACGGGAGGTGCTGGGTTCGAACCCAATCGCGCCCGTCGGCTTAATCGTTCGGAGTTTTCCGTGGTTTTCTTCGGACCTTGCATATCCTTGCGTAAATACGGATTAGGTTCCCTTAGAAAGACCTCCCACGGTGGGCTCTCTCCTTCGGGCCTATATACATCGTGCAGATAATCGGCCGTCAAAAAACAACACAACACATGCTAATGTGATTCTGTTTGCACTCCAGACTTGTATTGAGATTGAATTGTTTCTGACCGTTAGTTTTTTAAAACACGCTTTCATTGCTTGTAAAAATTGAAAATCTTCATCACTTATACTTCTATTCAATGTTAAATTTGACTGGACCAACAAATGACACATTATTGGAGAAGTTGTATCACTACCTTCATGGCGCTCAATTTAAAAACTTGTTTTGGAAGAGCCGTCAGAATTAGGTGTTAACTCTTCATTAACCGTCGTAATTATGTTATCGTTACTGTCAAAGTCCGCAGAAATATTGTCTTTCGTAATAGGAAGATCGGTATTAATAGTTAATTCCTTAACATGAAATCATTAGTAAAAATCGATTTATTGGTAGGAAACATGTCAATGCACAAATCATCGTTAATAACTAAATACTCATCAGCCAAGTCATCGGTGGATATGTCTCGTTTAGAAGTATTTAGTTCCTTTAACCCTACACTGTAGGAATTTCTCTTTTGGAAGTATGATTTGTATACTCTTATTTAGGTTTAGATACCTGAAATTAACCCATTTATGCCTGAATTTTTATTTTCTCAAAGGAGGTGGGTTGATAAGGACTATTTTTCGCCCAACATATACGCGAAAAAAACAGTTTCAGATTCAGACAATTGTTCAGTGCCTTTGTATACTTGAAGATATGTATTTTTGTTTAATGTAAGATTTACGTGATAAATGAAATAATAAATCGTAGAAATTATAGCGCGAAAATAGAGTGTTTTGGCTTTTTCCTACATTTTTGTCATTTTTTGCATCTTTGAATTATTTTTTTTAAAGAAGCGTTTCATGAACCAAATTAATTTTGACTTTCAATGATAGTACTCGTTATAAGCTTTCATATGAGCATTATTTTATTTTGGTTCAATGTGCACTTCTACCTATTAGAGAAAAAAATGGTCCGTGGGAGAGTATCAGTTGCACTACTATTGGAGGGCGTTCAGATTTGTTTTGCCGCGCTCAGAAAGTATTTACGTGGTCAGATGTCAATTTTGTTTTCTAAAACTGTTGTTGTAAATATTTATTGAAGAACTTAATAATAAATAATGCTTGGAAATCAGCGTGATTGTTGTACAACCTGCCGAAAGACAAATAATGATTTTCGTGTCTGTTCTAACATAAAAGTTATATCGATACTTAGATGTTCTAAAAACTGCGATCTACAGAGTGGTTCTAAGTTGTGCTCTAAATAAAATCATATATATTTCGTGTGCTTCGGGCTCGAAATACACCTATTTCTTTTTCTGTGGTAACAATAAGAGATTATGCATCAACGAGTACTGCCGACGACACCACAAATAAGAAACCTAATATACATTTATCAATACCTCGCTGTCACGGCTATAACACTTGTTGTATAATATGTAAAGGTAAAAAGTGCCTCGTGACTGTACCAAAAGCAGCTCAAACTCAAGTCTTTATAGAAACTAGAATCTGTATTTCGTCAGGAAAACGATGCTGTAAAACTCATATTGCGGGATCGGTATTCAGTTAGTTGGTTCGCAGGCTTTACAGAACTTTTAAGTGAGAATACATCAATGTATGAAAAAGATATTGAAAGCCTTTTAAACAGCATCAGAAATGTAGCAAAGTAGAGAGTTCTCGATTTTGACGCACCGTGAAACCTTTCCGAGTTCGATTATTGTACTCTCATGGAAATACCCATGTCTGATTTTAACTATATTTTTGAACTAGTAAAGTCCAAAATGCGTTCCTCGAAAAAGAGGTCATCTCGTACTTGCTTGGCAGTGTTACTTGTAAAGCTTAGAACTGGTCTCTCTAATGGTGTTCTGTCCACATTATTCAATATAAGAAAAATAATGATATATTCAGTGCAATATGAAAGTCAGGCTTTGATTGAGAACTTTGTTCCGCTACACCTTGGACTGGAACACGTCACCAGAACAGAGGTTATTGAAAACTATACGAGGCCTTTAGCAAGAAGATTATTTATTCCCGATGACGAAAATGATAATGTGATACTTGTTGCTGATGGCACGTACATTTATATCCAGAAGAGTACAAACTATTCTTTCCAGAGACGATCTTTCTTGTTACACAAAGTAAAATCTTTGGTTAAAACTATAATGTTCATCTCTACTTCAGGTTACATTTTGGGTGTCTTCAGAACATACTTCGCGAATTCAAAGAACAATGACGCTAACATACTTACACATATATTAAAAAAAGATGTACACAATATCAGAGAGTAGCTGGTGCCAAATGATGTTATGAATATTCATAGATGCTTCCGGGAATATTTGGAACTTCTGCAAGGAATGGATCTCGGACATGAAATGCCTAGATTCCTAAATAAGAAACAACAGTGTTCAACAGAGGATGCTAAGGACAGACGTTTTGTGACTAAAGTTCGATTGTTTGACACACAAGTGCTAAAAACTATAATATTTGGGTAAAATCAGAGCGAGGCAACATCACACAATGATACTGTCAATGTAAAGTAGGCGTAAGGGTCGTAGGATACTGTGCGCATGTTGCTTCCGTATTATGGTTTCTGGCTTACTGGTGCCATAACTCAACCGAAGTTAAAAAAACCAAGTCTTGAATATGCTCATATACTACAAGACGCCACCGCTGGATTGTCTAGTAATAATTCGGCTGAAGAAATCAAGAAGGAAGACTAATCTAAAACACATTGACAAATACGTCTGATACGCTATGATTATTTTCGGTTATAGATTATTTCCGATATTTCATATATTGAAATAATAGTCTTAATAAGCTCCATTCATCGTAATTTTGCATTTAGTGTTGTATTTACTATTGATTATATGGATTAAAACTAATGACAATAGTGTTTATGTTAATTAATGTACATAATACTTACTTAATTATATATTTTATTTTTCCTATCAATTATTGAACTTTCTTTAAAGATATTATTTTTTCTTATTTGTTATAAGGTATACTAATGAAAAAAATGTATGTCACATCAAGGGGCTGATGGGCAAAAAATGGCCCTTATCAACCCACCTCCTTTGTTGGTAAAATCACTTTAAAATGTTGCAAAATGAACTGGAAAAATACTAAAAAAAATTGCGCTAAAATATTTTTGTATTTATAATTATTTTATATTGATAAAATGTAAACATTCTAAATATGGGAATATGCCTAATATTTATAATAGTATAATATGCATAATTATATGTTTTGTCAAAATTTATATAAAATAAGCTTTTAAATTGCATATTATATACTATAATTAGTATTTATCTAAACTGCTAAAAAATATATTTATTTCTTTACACAGATTAATAACATTTTAAGTATTATTAATAATAATTTAAGAATAATCGTATTTGAGACTTAAAAACAATTTATTTCATCGTGAAAAATACTTTACATAAATAACTGTCCCCTAAATGGTTAATAAAATTATGTACCCATTTGTACCTAGCGCCCTATATTTTGCCCGTTACAAAAATGCATAAAAAATAGGCTTGAGCATATAATTTCACAATTAAAGAAAATACGTATTTCAAAAAAGTCTACAAGCTAAGATTATGACTTATTTATTTGGATCCTCGATAGAGAAAATACGAATAAATTTACTTTTTACATTTCGCCATCTTGAAAAATGAAAAATCTATAAACACCGAAAAAAGCCTTCATTTATGCAAATAAATATCCATCTTATGCTATCATCTCTCGGTAACTAATAAATACAATTATAGATAACAATTTCATGCAGTTTTCATGTTATAAAGAAGAAGAATACAATTTTATTAAAATTCGAAGCGTCTCAAAAATGGGACGCTAGGTATGGGTTAAGAAAAAAAATATTCGCCTTATTTAATAGCGAACTTCTGTAATTACATAAGCATAGCTGCCAACCTTCCACTAATCCTCCGTAATATGTGGGTTAATTTGATCCAGGTTAACCACGTTTCAAACCGGAAATATTTTTTCATGAATTTTTAATTATTTAATTTCCGAATTCTACGTGGAATGTATTTAATTTCATTTCTTTTAAAAAATTGTGGTTCGAAAAGCATTAAACTATGGTTAAATTAACCCACATATTTACTGAGGATTAGTGGGAGCTTGGCAGCTATGCATAAGGCTAATATTTTTATTTAAATATAGTGGTAGCATTGGAACTGACTTAGTTTGTTAAAAGTTACATTTTTATTAATTCATGTGTGCATCTCTGCACTGTAAAAAAAACCAAAGTTTCTTAATTTAGGAAAATATAATATAATCACGAACGAAAACATAGAATAACCGGAATATCAAATTTCAGAATGCTATCAATTCTCAATTAAATATTTTCAGCTCTGTAACTGAATTTATACGTGCAACAGTAACAAAATATTATATTAATGTTAATGTTGTTAATTTATCGTGTTTGTCTGTAAAGCATCTCTGTTGGACACGAAAATTTTTATTTGAGAATAAATATAGCATCTGAAAAACCTATGTTCCGGGTTGAGAAAACCATTTAATACACTATAAAAGGGGGTGTACATCAATTGCGCCTACGGTGGGAGGAGATCATAAATTGCGCCTACAGTTTCGGCCCCTTCTGTATGAACTGCGCTCGAAGGGGTGAGATAAGCAATCCATCATTTTATTGAGGGTTGCCTTAAAGAGTTCTTTTTCCCAAAAAAGTCTTCTGGATGCAAATCCGGCCATGGTAAATCTTGGCGACAATAATCACAATACTTAAGGTCTGTATTCATCTAGCATTGCATTATATCTTATGAGATATTCAACGTAATGAATACAAATAAAATATTACTAGAGGATACTTACTAATATTTACTACGAAAGAAGGGGACTTCTCATTTAAATGGCGCAGTGCAAACTGCCGCCCCAAATTTTGTTAGCTCTTTCAAGGTATTTCAAGAAATATCTAATGTTAATTTAAAAAAAACACATACCATTGTTAAGAAATTTTTTATTTTGACTTGTAACATTTGGATAAAAAGTGTTTTTCCTTTTTCAATTACAAAAAATGCTGAAAATACATAAAATTCAAGTTATCATAACTCGATAAGTTTTATTTGTACAAAAATGAAACTTTTATTGTTTAATTATTAGTACACGAAGAAAGTTTTACTAAATATATAGTATTTAAATCCCGTAAAAAATTAAATTTCTGTAACTTTTAAAAATAACATTTTATATATATATACAGCCGAAACCCGGTTATCCGAAAATCGGCTTAACGAAAAGCCCTTAAAATTCCTCAAAGTCTTTTTTAAATGTGAAAATTTTTATTGCCAACACTATTTTGACCGATGTCAAATGACAACTTTTAACATATTTTGAATTATGATTAATATTTTATTTGTAAGTTTTAGATCAAACAATTCCGAATCATGTCTAGTACATTGAAGAGTTGTTTTAATACTTATTATCTTTAAAAATTAAAAGGAAAATAAATAAAAATCAAAACTTTGAAAGGTGTTATTGGATGTGGGTAGAAATAGTGTTAAAAAAGCATGTTCTTTATGAAAATAATAAACAGAGTCAACTTACTTATTTTGTCAATTACGTAATTTCGGGCACTTTATTGGATAGACACGTACGACACTTCATCTTTTTTACCAAATATGTTGTGATTTTCTTTTGTTTTTTAACTTTGCATCGTTTCAATGCTGCTTTATCAAGCCACCTTTTAAGCAGGACCGAAACTAGCCTTTTTTGCACCCAGGGCAAACATGGATTTTGCCGCCCCCCCCCCCCTCTCTTCCGGAAAGTATATTTACAAAGAGAATTTTACTAATTTTCTAATAGCCGACTTATTTTAAAATTTAAAATATGTAATCATATGTAATACTGAACTATGCAATTTACAATGGCACGCACAAGGGGGAGGTCACGGGGGTCATGACCCCCCTCTGAACACCAACAAAAATATTCTAAAGACGATTTTTTAAATGAAATATACAGTAGAGTCCCGATTATCCGAGTCCCGCTTAACCAAGTTTCCGCCTTAACCGAGTTATTTTCTTCTGATGGGCTGATGGCTTCCATTATTATGAAACAGCCATTATAAAGGAAGTGTTTGGTGAAGATGAAAGAGCAGCCGTTAAAAGTTAGAACTCTGATTTTCTGGTCAGAATGTGGGGGGGGGGGGTGAATGCCCATATACATTTTTTGTTTTTTTTAAATTATGGCCATTTTTCTTTCCCATTCTGACCAGAAAATCGGACTTCTAACTTTTTACGACTGCTCTTTCATCTTCACCTAACACTTCATTTATAATGGCTGTTTCATAATAATGGAAGCCATCAGTCCATCAGAAGAAAATTATCCATTCCAAAGATTAACGAAAAGCACAAACATCCATTATATAAATTGAGCATTTATGTGCTTAAAGGCTTAATCTTCAGAAAAGACAGACAGAGAAACAGCAGTAGCAGTAACATTACAACTTTGCTGCTATTGCTGCATTCTTTTTCTTTCTTTAAAAAAATTTTTCTTTTCTAATAAAGGCTCTCATTATGAAGCCACGAAACAGTTGTATGCTAAAAATTTTGGCTGTTTATACTTTTCTTTACGTTGGTTTTACATATAATGTATTTATTTAACACAATGAGTTTTGTATGTATGTTATTAGTTTATACTCTTGGAGGAATTTGACGTAGAACCCCCTCCTCCCTTACCTTATTTTGCGCTAATGATGTTTAAAACGGAATATTTTATTTATTTAATCGAAAATCTATGGAATGGTTAAATAATAATAATAAAAAAGATTAAAAATGTATTCATTTTTGCAAGAACTATAGGTAGTAATATAAAATAAATGTTTATTCTCTGGTGGGAAAATTTTTGGCAAAATATTGGCGTCCGAAATAAATCGCGAGATAACCTGTAACAGATAATCATAACCCTCATTTCCAAAGCTATTATGATTTTTAATATACAGTGAAAATTCTTATTTTCGAAAGATAAAAATAATGGACTTGAACTTTTCATAATTATTTTCCTCAAATAATACCAAATCCGTCAGCAGCGTGTTTAAATTAAGAAGATTATTACTATAAGTTGTCGTATTACTATTATTATTACTACTATTATTTTTTAAATGAAGCAGAATGGAGAATGGTCTAATTTAGGATTATTTTAAAAATAATTAATATGTTAAATTTTTCTATCACAGCATAATTCTCATCCATTCATGTATTTATATTCTCTTTCAGATGCCAAATAACTAATTCATCAGTTCTACTTAAAAATTTGGCTTTTAAAAGTCAGCAAAAATTTAATTTAAAAATATTTTGAGGATCAAAATCATAAAGTCAACTATAATCTATTATTTAAAATGTATTTTTCTTTTATAGGAAGTCATCTATTATTAAAAAAGGATATTTTATCTTTATAGATAAATAAAACTTTGAAATTATATTTTGAGAAGATGCGTTGATTTAATACGAAATTAGAAAATCATAATCTAATGTGTGAAATTACTATATTTGGAGAAGATGTGTTGATTTAATAAGAAATTAGAAAATCATAATCTTATGTGTATAAAGGTAATTTTTTTTTTTTTTTTAGATTTAAGGGTGTTGCAAAGAGTTTCCCTCTAAAATTTCTAACTTACAAACTTGCTTTTAAACGTAAAAGCATGTTACTTGCAGACATGACTATTGAATGGATTTAGAATCTATTAATCTTTCATTTTCAGATAACTGAATTACATGTTGAATTATAAGCAATTGTTGTTTGATAAAAATTTATCGGACTGTCACGGCTGGAAATTCAGTTTAGAACGCATTGTGGAAATACAGTTCAAATGCTAAATGCTTTTAACAGCATTTTGTAAAAGATTGCCTTTAATGAAAATTGGAAAAACCGTTCGATTTCACAGATTCTAAATAACAGATAGGTCACTCTCATGTAAATACAAACAAACATGAATTCTAGAAAGTAACCAGTTTGCATTTGAAAACAGTCTTAAGGCTGCTCTCAAATTCAAAGAAGCTATTTTCTGACACATTTCTGAATGCTTGAAAACACATTAAATTAGAAGATGTTCTTATTAAGAAACTATGTAACCGAATGACTTTTCCATTTTGTGGAAAAAGTAGATAATTTTACAGAAAATACTGAAAGTTGGTGTTTTGAACCAAATTCACGAAGCAGCAGTGCGATAAAGTATAAAAAGTTCTCATCACATAACAAGAATGGGTTATAACTGTTTAAATAATTTATTTATCTGGAAATGGAATACGCTATTCAATTAAAAATCGCTTAGGCTTGTTAATTTTATTTCTTTAAGTATAAAAATGAATCAGACAATGTGTCACAAAATTTTGCGTTGCGAGCAGGGAATTTGTGAAGCACCTTAAGCTGTTCTTAACTGCTCTGCTCAACAAGCGCAAAACGTTTTGACACATTTACAAATTCATTTTTAACGGAAAGGTATAAAATGGGACAGCCTGGCCATGGAAGCGATTTGGAATGGAACTGTTTTTTCCATTTTTTGATCCATCCATTACTTATTGAGTTAGAAGCGAATTTGATTACGTAACAAACACGTTTTTCGCCCGCTCTTGAGGGCTCTTTCCTCCTTCGCGAGGAAATTCGGTTCCAAACGTCCACTTGGACACTCTTTCCTGAAAGATCTATTGCGTTTGAAAAAAAAATGGAAAAAATAGCTCAATGACATAGTTTCTGAACAACAACACCAGCTATTTTAATGCATTTTCGAACAAAAATAAATTAAAAATTATGTCAGAAAGTTGGCCTTTTGGATTTGAGAACACCCTTAAGGAATTAAGTTTCTTTACACCACTTTTGAATGCATATTTTTCAAATGATAATGCACTTCTCAGTTTTGAATTCATGAGAATTGAATGCTCTTCTTCTTATTATTATTAATTTATCAGCCTGTGCATAAGAGAATCGTGCGTGATTATAAGAATTATATATTCAGAAAAAATTAAACTTTATCAAGAAATACATATTTAAGTTTTACTTATAAAACATCGTGCAACCGCTTTGGAATTTTAAAATTTACTTTAGAACTTGGAAAAAAATAAGTTTTGAAAGAAAATAAAAAATGATTATTTATATACCATAGTTCTAAATAAGTTTAATAATAATAATAGTAAAAACAATAATATTAAGAGCAATAAAAGAAGCACAAATTAGCGTTCATAGGGATATTTCAGCAGCAAGAATATTCTTTCATTTAGAATGTTGTTCTTTTTCCTCAGCATCTTTCTTTCAAAATACTACAGAGAATAATATTAAAGTGAAATTTATTTCTAGTATATTAATTGAATTATGAAATATCTGTAAATATCTGTATATAAATGTTAATAATGTTTAAGGTTCTTGAAGAATCTTAGAATGAAACATCTAAAGGCAGAGTGAATGAGATATTAGTTCAAACCTTACGAAAATATTTGTTTCCATGCATAATTGGCCTATGTCAGATATTATATTATTGAACGAAAAATAATATGCTTGGAGAAAAAAATGGCATTATTAGGTAACAAGTTTTATTTCTTCATAAAATTTCCTCTTCTAAAGTAATTTAAAAAAATTCTTCAATGTTTAAATTTCTTATGTAAATATTTGAAATTGATGATGATTTGTAATGTTCTATAATGGTTATATATATGGATTTTTTTATCATCATACTTTTATTTATTTCCCTTTTTTTTTTTTTCAATTTGTGCATATTATATTAACGGAATATACATTTTTATAGTGTCGATTTTTCTGTGATTTAATAGTTATTATTAACAACAATAACAAAAAAAATTATTATATATAAGTTTTTTGCGAGTTTAAGAAAAGCATTATTGATAGCCGAAATTATCGATAAAGCGCCAATTTAGCGAATCAACGCCAACAGAAAAGAGTTTTTCTAACAAAAAAAAGCTGTCACTTCGTGCCCATAAGTATAAGAGAGGGGGGTTGACAATGATATCCGGTCCAACGTGACGCCGAGCGCAGTTCATACAGGGGGAGGCAAAGAAGGGTCGGCATCGGCGCAGTTAGCCGGTCTCCATAAAAGGTACTCGAGAACGCCTCCAAAAATCAATGTCAGCGAAAGACATTTATTTTATAACTGCTTCTGTAGATGTCAAAAATATCTTGGTTTCTCACCTTTTTAATGATAAAAAATGCTTTTCAGAATCGTGGGTAACTAGGAAGAGGTTATTCTATGTTTTCGTTCGTGGTTATATTTTCCTAGATTAAGAAACATTTGACTTTTTTACAATGTGCGCAGTGTGAGTTAATTCATCTTTCTGAATTTGTAATTTTGATAGCTCTGGCGTATTGGCACGGAAAGATGATTCTGGAACAACACACCGATTAAATGGGATTTTTTATATCTATTTTAAAATTAATTGTTTCCAATCTACACAAGAATTTTCAGAGCTTAAAACATATAAACGTATTGAATAAGCCAGTGGTCATATGTGTTTATTATTTGTTTAAATATGCGCTGCTTTTTATTAAGGCACAGTTTGATTAAAATTTTTCAAGGCATGTATTCTTCTATAAAAGGGGGAGAAGATTGTACTTTGTGTCAATATATTAAAAAGAGAGAAGCAACGTTTACAAAACACACATGTAAGTAATTTTAAAAAGCATATAGCTATTTCGAAGCCTCTAAGGCCTCATTATCAGTGCTTATAAAATGAAGATAAAATTAAAATAAAACTGTGGAATAAAAGATGGCGGAGCCAGAGCCAGAGAGGCGCATCTCACATCCTGACCGTCAACGGCGAAAGGAAAATCACTGTTGACAAACAGCCACGGAGTCGGTCTCACGTGCACACAGGAAAAACAATCAATAACCGCCCAGATGCTCCGGGAGAGTTCAAACAAAGCGGAGGAAAAGGGGGGGGGGAAGAGGGCGAGTTAAAGAAAATTAAACCATATCTTTGAAAAATTGGGCGTACTGGACAAATTGTCTTTTGGGAAGCCTACCACATATGGAAAAATTCAAACAGCTTAGTAAAGGATTTGTCCAGCGCGCCCAATTTTTCAAAGATATGGTTTAATTTTCTTTAATTCGTCCTCTTCCCTCCCTCCTTTTTCTCCGCTTTGTTTGAACTCTCCCGGAGCATCTGAGCGGTTTTTGATTGGTCTTCCTGTGTGCGCGTGAGACCGACTCCGTGGCTGTTTGTCAACAGTGATTTTCATTTCGCCGTTGACGGTCGGGGTGTGAGGCGCGCCTCTTTGGCTCTGTATCGCTCCTCTTTTATTCCACAGTTTTATTTTAATTTTAACTTTATTTTATAAGCACTGATGATGAGGTTTCAAAATAGCTATATGCTTTTTAAAATTACTTACATTTGTGTTTTGTAAACGTTGTTTCTCTCTTTTTAATGTATTTTTCTATTTTGATTGTTTGAAACGCATATTTAAGTACCTAGCTAAAGAAAAACCTTAGTGCATGATCATGTGGAAATTCCTAATTTATTAATTTAACTAAGCTTAACTAATCACAATTTCTACTTTAAACATAATTTTAATACATTATATGAAAATATCATACGAACTTACTTCAGTAAATCTCCTAAAAGCCTCTCCGCATTTAACTGATCCAATTCGCCGCTTATAGATCTCTGAAAAGAATCAGTCACTAAAATGCGTAGAATATTCTAGAACAACTCTAATTTGAAAAAGTGTCGCTTTTTCCTGGTTTCACTTCAGGTAGATGAAATATAGACGCTTACACACTGTAAAAAAAATTCCGCAACGTTCCTGGGAAAAAATGGGCAGCTGAGTTGCCCATTATTTCCAAGAAACATTTCTTGAAAATGACTGGAACTTTACTGTATATGTTAAAAACATTCTACAGAAATGCCAGTAAGTTTCCTGCGAAATACCAGGAATATTTCTGTTGACAGCAAAACATTACTGACATTTCACAGCATGCGGGATCCGCAGACGATTTTTACATTTCCAGTTGACAATTTTCGCTTTATTATCATTATTTGTTGGAATGAAAAAATATTTTGAAATTGACATCAAAATTATTATTTATAATTTACACGAAAAAATAAATTTTCAGTTAAAATTCAATAAAGTAAATATATATATGATATATTGTTTCTGAACTTTGCTTAAAATATAAAAATATATAAATGTAAATAATAATTAGAAAAAAAAATCTAGACATAAAATATTTTGGATTTTCGTCAGTAATTATGTTAGTTTACAAGTTAGATAAAATACATATAAATTTTCACGAAAAAAAAAATTCTAAACGTAATTGTATATTTTTTTCCGAAAATAAAAAAGAATTCAAATTTGCAGCAATTCAAAGTGTCAAATATATATCAAATTTAAATCAAATTGTAAAGTGTTAAAATATAAAATTAATTAAAAAAGAAAAAAAAGTCAAGAGGTAGCATCGAACTCGGGCCGTACGGGTGGCGTGCGAGCCTTCTGCGTCCACACCACGAAAGACACATTGAGAGCTGCAAACTAATGGGTATTTGAAATGTATGCTAAACCTCGGCATCTAATTTCTGAAAATCTAAGGCCCATTTGAAGAAATCCTTTCACAAGAATAATTAGAGATAAGAACTCTAAAACATACTTTAAATTAATCAAAATCGGTGAGAATCATGTTTGATGGTCCCCTGATTAATGGAGATCCAAATAATAGGTGTATTTTTTTTTTACACGGTCTGCTCGTTAAACATTCCACAGACAAGTACGAGAGATAATCCCTTAACGATGTTACAGAGGTATTGTATTTTCATCTGAATGGTCTTGACAATAGAGACGTAAAGGATTATGTCGTCTATTGATTTATTTGCATTCCATATTGGTTTTTTTTACATTCATTTAAGGAATTCGTTTTCGACACTCGCGCGCGAGCAACGGATTATAGCAAAAAAATAATAAATGGCGGCCGCAGCGTTTTGCTGTTTCCAACTTTTGTTCAGGAACGTTTCAGATAAGAAAACCAGAATTTCACAGGAAAGAGCTAAATTATTCTGAAAACCTGAGAAAAGGCGAAATGTTCCTGGATTTTACATGGAACGTTACCATTTTTTTTTTTTACAGTGCAGGCCTTAACGTCTATGGAGTTATTTGATCTTCAAAGTTAAAAAAGCGGAACCGTAATAATTGAATCGGTATCATTCGTCGCATTTAGGGAATTGTGGATGCACTTGATAGTTAACGATGTGTATTTTAACGAGAAATTGTTTTAAAGAAAACGTTTTAAATGCAATTAAATGCTTCGCGTTTTATTCCTAAATTTCGGATGTTCCATTATATAGTATTTATATATGACTATTCTTGTGTTAAAATTGTAAGTACAAGAATATTGTCGCATTTATAGGTCGTCATAGACATAATTACCTTACTCTGATTTTTATCCTTATGAGTCTTTTTCCAATGGTGGCAAAATCCATCAAATTCCTAATTTTTTTGAATTATTATTTCTTTTTAATATTTTGTCAATAATGTTGGCACTTTCTACCAAAACTGATCTCATTGAAATGTGGTGTGTCTTAAAGAACAAATGGCAATTTTATGCAGCAGCATGATCCGATATATTTAAACATGCTGATGCGCATGAATGAGATAAGTACTTTCACCTCTAAATTCAAAATTATCTCTGGACATGCCAGAAAAATTGTTCAGATTTCTTATTTTAAAAATACAAGGAAACTGCCCTGTGTTTATGACTATGATTTGTATATCCTTCTTTAATACTGGGAAATATTGGCATGTTGGAGTAAATAATGTAAATAGTATAGGATGATCAGAAATTCATAATTAGGGGCTGATTGCTTAAAAGGCACGGAAGAACGAGCTTCCCCATAAAAGTTATGAAGGACTCAAAAATGATTAAATATTATTATTTTTTGCATTAAATTTTGTTTTTCTTATTAAATTAACTAATTTAATCAATCCCTACTTAATTTTAAATTACGGATTATGCTATGGAGAAATTCTCACAAATAATAATGTTTCATGAAATGTTTTGTTTCAAAATGATAAATATCGCTAACTGATTTTGGCATAGCTATTTTATGCATTTATTCGACGCTTAATGTTCATTTTCAGTTTTAATCTTCCATAATTCTTACAGTTGTTATAGAAAACTAATATAGTTAACCACTTAACTGTTTTCCACGAACTGAGTTCGGGCAAGGAAGGTTTGCTTGCTTCGTTACTAAAAGCTTTTGGATGCCACTAATTTTTACCTTTAAACTTCGGTTTATTACTTTGCTGACATTTTTAGATTACTTAAGGTAAATATTTCAGTATGTGCCTAGTCCCTGTTTTTAGTTTATGGTGTCAGAAAAATAAAATACTTAAGGAGTTAAAATAAATCTTCAAATATTTATCGTTATATATACACTATTAATGGAACTGTATTTCGGCTATGAATTTAAAACAATTGCATTAATTCAAATTAAATACAATACATCTCCTAAAGATTTACCTAGTTTTCTGAAGTGCGTTGGAAGACCAGTAAAAATTTAGTCTACAGCTAACAAGTGTGGACTTTCGATGCATTCCCAAGTATATTCTATAGTATTTTTATGCTGACCACGTAAAAGAACGGACATAAGAAAAGTTAAGTTCTTCTAAGTGATTTTTGCGAATAATATTTGTAGTATTAACAAGTTTCCGTGTGTGCAGAATTTATAAAATTGTTATGAATGAATGGGGGCCTCGAAATGGTAATGTGCTTCCCTTAACTTCAGCAATCGAGCTTGTTCGCCAGATCAAAATAATCTTAAATATGATTTTTCTTTCATTTATTATTCTTATTCACTGATAAAAATCCGCAACAAACTCTCAGTCATTCAACCGTTTTAAAGATAACGTTTACTTGACCATATTACTGAGCGTATATGACCATATTATTGACCAAATTATGGTTAGAATAAAGTTAAATTACGGCCATGTAACCGTTTTCTATAAAAAACGGTCGAATAACTGGGTAGTTTGCTGCAATATGTTAGAAGTGTTTGTGGACCATTTAAACAATACTCAGATTTTTGTCCTTCTGAAAAGTTTTGAATGAAGCCGAAAATTCTAAACTTCTTCAGAACATCAGGAGAGAAATGGAGAACTTCGAACTGCATTTCAATATTTAACATTTAAAAGTCTCTTTTGGTAAACTTTTAGCAATTTTAAAGTCAAATTTACAGTTCCACTATTATAATAAAACCTGTAAATGAATCATGGCATAAACAATATTTGTGTTTCTTTTTCATTCTTTTTATGATAGTTGAATTAAAACACTAACCACGATAACAAATCTTTCGTCAACCCAATGAGGAAAGCTGCTCATGGATAATTTGTAAATTTTGTAGCAAGAAAAATAAAATATAAAATTTTCTTAAACGTTTTAACTAATATTTTTTATAAATTTCGAAAGTATGAAATGTTTTAAAAATTTGGTTAAACGCTGTTTTTGTGGTGTAATATTACTTATACTATTAAGTGTTAATGTGATACAGCAAAATAGTACTGTTTTTCGTAAGTTCATGTTTAGATCTCATTCGCCTAACCTAACTCCTCTTACAAGATGATTTTATTTTTGCTTTAAAAAAGAGATTAAACCAATACACAATTATAGGTGACATTATTCTATATAAAAGTTCTATTTCAGTTGCGATTTAACGTCATGATGTTATGTTAATACATCTAATAATTGTCTTTTTTTTTTTTTTTTTTTTTTTTTTTTTGTAGATGTGAATGAATGTTCTGATGCTAATTTGAACGATTGCTCATCAGAAGGTATGTGTTTCAACGTGTTCGGAACTTACCTTTGCAAATGCAAATCTGGATACGTGGACCCATTTATACACGACGAAAGAAGAAGCGGAAGGAAATGCTCAGGTAAATATATATTTTTAAATGTATTCAACTTATTTAAGTATATTAATTTGGTGAAATTGATTTTACCAGTTTATTGAAGAATATTTTTTTAAAAAAGGAAGAAAATTTCAGGTAAATGTATTTATTATTTTTAAATAAATCTTTTGTCTATATTTATATTTTCAATTTATTAAAGTTTATTTAAATAATAGAAAGGTGTTCAGGTGGATATATTATTTTTATAAATGTACCTAACATTTTAAATGCATTATTTGGTCACTTATGGAGAGCTCATTGAAAAACATTTAATCAGTAGTCATGTTATTTTATTTTGTCTTTTAGTCATATTATTATTATTTTGAAGTATTATTCAGATCTTTTAAATCTTTTCTAATCCTATAAATCTATTAATAATAATAAGCTTTTTAGTTTTACTTTAACTGGAATGTAATTTTTGAATTTTAGTCCATAATAGCTATTAATAGCTATACAGGAATCTCAAATTATTCATCATTAAAATAGAATCAAAAGTGTAAAGGAAGAGATTTTACAAGTTTGGCACTAATATAGTTCAAAAAAGATATTTTTAACACTATACTAATGTTATCTCTCACTTATGGGTTTCTAATTTTGTTTTCTATTTTTAAATTTTATTTTTTAGTTTTCTACTTGTTTCCTTCTTTCCATTAGAAATTCCTCACATTTTGATGGTATTTTCCCCTTTTCTCTTTTTCATTCATTCCCAAGTAGCTTTACTCATTTTTCCTCGCCTTAGAATTAATTGGATCTGTTTCAGAGAATTCTTTCACAATAGTGGAGGTTATAAATGAAGGCTGTGCAGTGCAATGAATCAGTGAATGAGGAATAACGATGGTAGCGAAATGATGTTTCTTGTTTAAAAAGGTTATATCAACCAATATTTCTCACGCCAGCTCTTCAGCAATTTATTAATATGTTCATTTATGATTCGTTTTAAACTCGTAATATATATAAAATATGTATGTCTGTGCATTCTAACCTTTTTGAGGACATGCTGTAATATTTCACACGAGTAACAGCGTGTCATACATTTTACGCCACACAATAGTTACGCTATTATAAATTCAAGATATATCAAAATAGTAATAAGAGAAGAACAATCATGCATATCAGCATTAATAATTAAATATTTATTTTGGTGTCATTTGGGAGAATAAAGTGTAAGAAATATCACGTTTGTCATAAAATTGATGATAGTGCGGTCGCTAAAAGGGTAAAAGAACTATTTATACATCAGTGATGGAACAGTGTAGCTGAAAAGAGCCAATTGACGTCGCTAAATTTTAATAGTATTGTTCATTTTACTTCAGGATAGAATTTCTGAGACTTTTAAAGGAAAAAATACTGTAAAAACTTAGTGGTGACAATCGCCCAACTACTGCGCCACTGTTCCATCACTGATACATGCATGTATTTTGTTTTTGTCAAAGAGAAACTATTTTATTTATTCATTTCACTTGTTTAATTTTATTTATTATTACTTTCTTTTAAAAAAATGTATCCGAAATTCTTAAAACAACCATCTATTTTCGTCTCATAGTATTCGCTACTTAACGCAGCATTTTACTACCGAGTAGCTACTGCTCTTCACTTTGAGTGTTCAAACTATGGAATTTTCAGTTCCGCTAATTTCCGGTAACGGTTTTGGCTGAAAGTTTCTTATCCTATGGTCCATTGCCATGTCAAAAATTGAAATACGTTTTCTCGAGTTAATGAAAAACATTCTACTTGGCACATTATACATTTTTGGATTTTTTTTTTTTTTTTTTTTTTTTTTGCGATTTTTAAATTAAATTAGAACAATTTTTGCAACTTAAAGAATTTTTTTAAAATTAAATTGAATTGCAACAGCGAAACGATATTAATATTTCGTCTGAGATGAAAAGTATTAAAAGTAAATAATTAGATGAAATACTACTTATTACTGAAAAGTAATTAACCTATTTGTCTGTAAATTGTATGATATTTGATAAATATTCTTTTAATTTATCTCAGTTATTTTTTAATCAACGTTTCTTACTCTTAAAAAAATGTCCAAGAAATAGCGACTGAAGTTTTTTTCTCTTTGCTTGTTTCTTTAAAGAATTGATCAGTCACATATTACTGCTAATAAAAATATTGAATGATGTAACGATATAACATGGATGTTTAGTTCATTAATATAATTAATGATAATTAATTTAAAATTTTATGTGAAAATATTTCATCTATCAATACAGACCTCAAGAATAGTGGCGGAAGAAATGCGCAGCGGTGAGCCGATTGTCACCACAAAATTTTATTGGTACTATTCGTCTTATTAAATCTCGGAATTTCTGTCATGAAATAATGCGAAGAATACTATTTTAATTTAGTGGTGACAATTAGCCTACTCCTGCACATCTCTTCTACCACTGCTTGAGAATATCACCGTTATTTTGTGTGTACAAAATTAGTCTGTTTTTTTTTTTAATTATTATTATTGAAACGTTTTCAAGCTTTTATGTTTACTATAATCATTTTTAGCATATGTATTTTATTTTAAAGATAATTGTTTGATTCTTAAAACAACATCCATTTTTTATTTACGTTTTATTTCAGCTTGCTCGCCCGAGTATTGTAGCTTCCATGGAAAATGCTTCGTAGAACGAGATAAAAGGCTATGCAAGTATGTGTATTTAATGCTTTTAAAATCTAATCTCAGTGTTTATATTAAAATATTTAAGAATTACAGATTTCAAGGATTTTGTTTCTGGAATGCCAAGGTTGCAGTATGATGATTGTTTCATCTAGCTAAGGCTAATTTCTATGCAAATTCGCAGGTGGACAAAAGTACTGTCGTTGTAATTTAAGTAACAGATTCACTTTGAATGTCATAAAATTAATAATGTATAACAACTGAACAGTTTACAATATGGGGCGCTGAATTTCAATAAACGACTCAATGAAGAGATGCAGCATTATACTGTCGCATCAGCATACTCATAAGACTCCGTTTAATAAATATATTAACCCGCCAAAACTTGAAGGTAAAGAACTTAAAGGTTCCACAGAAAAAAAGGTTCATGACATCATTAGAATGCCAGAAAAATCTACAGAACATTTATTAGCAATAGTTCAAAAAAATAAAAACCTGCCATTTTATAACCGAGTTGGGGACCGACTGCATATTAACTGTTTTTACACGGATACAGACAACAGAACATTTTCTGGAGAATTCAATTTTCTGACACAAAAAAGAGCAACTCCAAGGTTTTTTTATCTCAAAAATTTTATAAATAAATTTTTCGAGTTAAAATTTTATTAGTTTTCTTAAATATAAACATTTAACTGCATTACAGTGCTAAGATTTTATCATATAAATATTTTTTCTTTCTTTTACGGAAAATAACTAATTACTTTTAAATTATGTAACGATATAATTCGAATTATTAAACTTTCTTAATCTATATTCTTTATCGAACAACTGTAATAAAAAATATACCAAACTTGTAGATCGTTTTAATTTATTAAATCTATAATTGCATACCAAAGTTTTAATTTAAAATTTAAATACAAATAATTAATTACAAAAATATTGGGGATCAGAATTTTTTTAATAATAACGAAGAAAAAACGATATAAATATATCAGACCGAAACCGAAACCGGAAAAGAATTTCGGTAATCTTCTTATTTTCGGCCGAAAACGAAAATGTCCAAATTTTTTTTAAGTAATTAATACATACAAAAATATACATAATTATTAATTAATTATATGCGTGTAATTATACGTGTGGCCCAAGTTGGCTCTCTGTGCCTCTGACCAAAACTTTTTATTTTCATATAAAATAAAATGTAATTAATTCACCAACGACACAAAATTATTTTCTAATTGTACGAATTTCATCTAATTAAAAAATGTTTAGGTATACATACCTCGATTTATCTTTTATAATGATTTTTGTAAATGATCATCTGTTATACTAGAACTTTCTCAAAGCGTACTCGAAACACTTCTGTGGTTTCAAATTAAATATTTTATATTACTGTTAAGTCTGCAGCTTTTAATGAGCACATGAAAGAATCTTCAAAGTTTAGTAATATATGCATTGCTTGCTTCATAATTTGCACTAGCGTCTTGAGTCAGTCATGACTGATAATTATAAACAGTGTGAAGTTCATAGTAATAAATAAATACTGTCTCATTTGAGCCGATACAGTTCAAATCAATTATTAATGTTGAAAATTTCCGAAGGAAGATACGAGATTTTAGGAATACAGATCGTTTCGGTCCAGACTAATTTTGGGCAACATTTTTGCCGAAAACTAATTTTCGGCGAAACTCAGATTTTGGGCCGAAAACGAAAACGAAACTGAATTTTCGGTCGATCTCTACCTTTAATCCTTTATAGTTCTTTGGGATAATAGTTTCCCAAGTTTTTGGTATGTATTAATTACTTTAAAAAATTTGGAAATTTTCGTTTTCGGCAGAAAATAGGAAGATTACCGAAATTCTTTGTCGGTTTCGGTCTTAAAAACTTGTTTCGGTGTGATATAGAGTTTGTTTTTTCTTCGTTATTATTTTTAAAAAATTCTGATCCCCAATATTTTATTAATTAATTATTTGTATTTAAATTTTTTAATTGAAACTTTGGTATGCAATTAAAGATTAAATAAATTAAAACGATCTACAAGTTTGGTATATTTTTTATACAGTTGTTTGACAAAGCATATAGATTAAGAAAGTTTAATAATTAGAATTATATCATTACATAATTTGAAAGTAATTAGTTATTTTCCGCAAAAGAAAGAAAAAATGTGTATGTGATAAAACTTAGCATTGTAATGCCGTTAAATGTTTTTCTTTAAGAAAACAAAGGTTAATTTATCTCATCTTCGTTTTCTAAAATATAAAAGTTAATATGACTTATTAAATCTTTTTCGGACGATCATGTATCGCAGCATTCCTACTCATTTCTCCATACCGTTGGGTACCGGCATAGTTTAGTTTTTATGTCTGCTGTTGGAGCATGAACTGCGCCATTTTTAAAAGAAAATTACTATTTCTCCTTACAAAGTGCTACAACTGATGTAATGTGCTTTCTACTAGTATTACATACACTACCACTACGAGAACAAAAAGAAAACTTTCTTCTGCTCTCGTACTGACTGGTCGTCCTTTGCATGAAGAAAGACTTTTGAAACACATTGCATTAGCTTCTTTTATTGGGTAATACCTGCCGTAGTGCTGCATTTGTATTTTAAAAAATCGTTAAAAATGTAATTATTATCATTTATAAATCTTAATTAGACCTTTCAATCACTGTAGGGTTTCTTAAAATTGATCAATTTGTTCTCGAGTTTTTGAACATTGAAGGATTGGTTGATTGATTGATTATCCAAATTTTTCCTCTTTTTTTCAAAAACTATTTTGGATATCAGAATACGACAAATTACATATTGTAGCTAGAAACATTCCCTATCTGCCTCTGATAAATTTAGTGTTTGTTAATGCAATCATTTCTGAGCTTATTTCGGACATACAGACAGGCAGACTTTTTTTAAATGTTATTTTTGACTATACGTCATCTAAACAGTCGAATGAACTTATAAATGGGTTTTTTCTGAAAGTCACAGACAGACACTTCAATTTTGTACAATAGTATAGATTTAAGGCTGTTCTGAAATTCCCAGTTCAACAAAGCGAAACTTTCTAACACATTTTCTTACTCATTTTTAAACGTAAAGGTATAAAATAGGCAGGCCTGACTATTGAAGTGATTTGGAATCGAATGGTGTTTTCTATTTGTTGATAAATAAATTACTTATCGTGTTATAAGTTATTTTTGTCACATAACGGCAGATTTACCTCCATTTCCTCGTTATCGCGTTCAAAAATTCGCTTCAAAATGTCCACTTTGACAGTATTTTCTGAAAGATCTTTTGCCTCTTAAAAACGAAAATTCTTAAAAACGCCATTCGATTACATAGTTTCTGAATAAGAACACCTGCCAATTTTAAGCTTTTCCGAACAAAAATTAATTCAGAAATGAGCAGAAAGTAGCTCCTTTGGATTTGAGAAATCTTAAGAAGTATTTTCCTTGGTATTATGAGACCAAATCTTTATTTATTTAACGTTCTAAATATATTTAGAAAAAAAACTCGCTTAGATTCAAACTTTAAGATAGTTTGTGCTTTAAAGGTTTAACAATACAAACAACTTCCTCACCTATAGCTTTTCCTGGTATTTCAAAGAATCATTTTTCTTACATTCTTCACCTTGAATTGCATGTAAATAATTACTTCGTTTGATGGTTTTCACTATAGCAATTACCTTTTAAAAAAAATCGCTGCCGGCCCGGCCTACAGGCAGAGGTAGATTTCGAAGTTAAGTATACTAATTTCACCAATAAAAACTAAATCATGATTAGATATAAATCCACTTTAACAGTTTTATCTGTCTGCTTTTGACGAGTTTTTATTTCCTTTTTATAAAATAGCTGGTTTTATGAGAATCATGTTAAGGCGATATTAAAAATTTTTTTTTCCATACTCAACAACTCGAAATTTTCTGGCACATTTTCAGATTAATTTTTAATAAAAAAAAAAATATGAAACATGCTGACGTGATTTTTTAAAAGATTTATAAGCGACCTGTGTTTTTATTTTTCTTTCAATTAATTAAAACTTGATTAATAAACAATTATTTTCTCAGTAGGGCAATATTTTTCGTTTCTAACACAATCGCTTCGGGAAATTCTGTTTAAAATGCCCACTTTGACATCATTTTTTGAAATATATTCTGCCTCTATCAAAAAATCGATCATTACTGTACATTATATAGTTTCTGAATAAGAGAATCTAGCAATTGGATGCGTTTGAGAGCAAAAATGAATTTAAAAATGAGTAAGAAAATAGACAGCTTGGATTTGAATGCACCCTTAATAAGAGGATTTTTTTCGTCAACCGCTATGTATTTTTAATTTGTTTTTGCTTTAAGAATTGGCCCTATCAAAAACTTGTCTATATAAATGTTGAAGACAATATTAAGAAGATATATGATAAATTCATGGAGATTTTATATCTTGTGAATTGACGGAGTTATGAAAATTTTTCTTCTTCAACCCCCCTTTTTTGTTTTCGTTTTTTTTTTTTGTTTGCAGTACGAATTGGTCCTATCAAAAACTTGTGAATATAAAAGTTGTAGATATTATTAAGGAGATGTATAATAAAATTAATTGGATTTGATATATTGAGAACTGACGAAGTTAGGAATTTTTTTCTCAACAAAAACCCTATTTTTTGCGCCCCTTGAGTCCATTTTTAATTTTATCAAAAATCTGTGATACATAAATTTTTGGTCCTATTTTTAGAAGTAATAAAAACTTTAAACTGATTTGATATGTACAAAAATTAAGAAGTTATGGGGTTTTTTCGGTTTTCACAAAACCCCTCTCTATTTCCATCCCCTTTGTCCGCTTTTGCCCATTAACGAACTTGACTGAGATTTTATGTCCCTTGATTTTATGTATCAGTTTGGAAGAGATTTGTACAGAATTGCGGAAGTTATCGTTTCCAGAAGAAAGTGATAACACAGTTGCTTCGGGAAATTCCGTTCAAAATGCCCACTTTGACATAATTTTTTGAAATATATTCTGCCTCTATCAAAAAATCGATCATTGCGGTACATTATATAGTTTCTGAATAAGCGAATATACCAATTAAATGCGTTTGAGAGCAAAAATGAATTTAAAAATGAGTCAGAAAATAAGCAGTTTGGATTTGACTGCATCCTTAATGCAATGATTTTTCCAACACAATCCGCTTCGGGAAATTCGGTTCAAAATGCCCACTTTAACAGCATTTTTTAAAAGTATATTCTGCCTCTATCAAAAAATCGACCATTACGGTACATTATATAGTTTCTGAGTAAGAAAACGTACCAATTGGAAGCCTTTGAGAGCAAAAATAAATTGTAAAATGTGTCAGAAAATACGCAGTTTGGATTTGAATACACCCTTACTTAGATGATTTTTTTCTTCAACCGTTATGTATTTTTAATTTGTTTTTGCTGTAAGAATTGGTCCTATCAAAAACTTGTCTATATAGATGTTGTAGACAATATTAAGAAGATATATGATAAATTCATGGGGATTTTATATCTTTTGAATTGACGGAGTTATGGATTTTTTACTTCTTCAAACCCCCTTTTTGTTTTCGTTTTTAATTTTTTTTTTTGCGGCACGAATTTGTCCTATCAAAAACTTGTGAATATGAAAGTTGTAGATAATATTAAGGAGATTTATAATAAAATTAATTGGAATTGATATCTTGAGAATTGACGAAGTTATGAATTTTTTTCTCCCAAAAACCCTATTTTTTGCGCCCCTTGAGCCCATTTTTAACTTTATCAAAAATCTGTGATACATAAAATTTTGGCCCTATTTTTAGAAGTAATAAAATCTTTAAACTGATTTGATATGTACAAAAATTAAGAAGTTATGGGGGGTTTTCGGTTTTCACAAAACCCCTCCCTATTTCCATCCCCTTGGTCCGATTTTGCCCATTAACGAACTTGACCGAGATTTTATGCCCTTTGATTTTATGTATCAGTTTGGAAGAGATTGGTGCATAATTACGAAAGTTATCGTGTCCAGAAGAAAGTGATATATATATATAGATAGATAGATAGATAGATAGATATAAAGTTTTTTACTGAGGGTGGTTTTGGGTTCTAAGAGTCATGATCGGTGTAGATCTGCAAAAATTTTTCAGAAATTCCAACATAGGAACGATCCCAATAGGTAGTATTTCATACGAAATCTACCTAAAAGGCTGACATCGCATATTTGAACCATTCTAACCGATGATTCCAAGATATTGTTCATGATTATGATTTTTTTTACAGTGAAATATGAAAATACCTAGTTTTTCGGTATAGTTAAAAAAAGTAAATACCTACTTGCTGGGTATTTACCCTTCTCTCATCACTGATCTCTTGTAAGTGTATAAAACTGTTTAGCATCTTTAGAATATTTTATAACACAAATGGACAAATTCTAAGTCATAATGACTAATAAAGTTTGTACAAAACCTGCTGTGCAAACTGAGTCAATTTTTCTAACGCAAGATGTCATTGCACATTCAAATAACTTAAAAGTTTTAACCATCTAAGCAGCTGTCCCGTACTTTCCGGTTTCCAGAAAAACACTCAAATTAGCTATATAGACACAAATATTTCTAACAAAATTATATCTTAAGAAATATTTATAATGAAGATATATGGAACGTTTTATCATGAGACCAAAAAAAAAAAATAATAATAAAAGTAAAAGTAAACAAAATAAAATAAATAAGTTAATAATAGGAATTTTAAAATCATTTTTATGAAAATGCAGAAAAGTCTCAGATGATTTTAGGCGCTAAAAATATATTAATAGCATTCAGTGTTATTATTTAAGAAAAATATCTAATACTATGCTGAACTTTTATTGAATTGGAAATATTTTTGTTGTTTGGTTTGTGCAAAAGTTTACACTTTGGCATATTTAACACAAATTGCTTTATTTGCAATTTGTGTTAACGATGCCAAAAGCGCTTGGTTTTAAGCACAAAAAATATATTAATAGCATTCAGTGTTATTATTTGAGGAAAAATATCTAATATTATGCTGAACTTTTATTGAATTGCAAATATTTTTGTTGTTTCGTTTGTGCAAAAGTTACACTTTGGCATCGTTAACAAAAATCGCTTTATCATTTTTATTTTTTTTCAATTATGCATTTTTAGCAAGCAATTCTTTCTTATATTTGGAGATTATAAGTTAGATTACAAAACTTTGGATCTATTTACTTATTTGTTTATTTATTTTATTTCACTTTTATTGTGATGTTAACTTTTCTTACGACAGTTAATTATTTAATTCTCTAAAAAATAACTTTTGATCTCAGGAATAAATTTGTGAACGACCCACATTTTCACCATAGAAAAATAAGAATCTACCTTTACCAATATTCAACAAAATAAGATTGCTAATGACTTCGCTGCATGAAGTGAAATTTGAAGTTGCTATTTTAGAGCAGGAAGCAAAAAGTGAGGTAAAATTCATTCAGTTTTTAAATTTATTTAAAGCTAGAAAGCCAAGCTATAAAAAGAAAAAAAGGGGTGAAGTGCACAAGAAATCCTGAAAATCTTATAAAGTGCACAATTCATAAAGAAATTATACATATATATATATATATATATATATATAATTTAACAGATCTGTTAAAGTCTTTTCATCTATAAGTACCACTAATGATTATTCTCCAACTTATCTTACTCTAAATCATAATTTAAATCGTAAAACAACACGAAACAAACGAGGCAAGTCTTCTTCTGCTGTTGTAGTTTCCAAACAATATATTACTAAACAAATAAATAATCTTCAAAGTAACTATATAAAGACATATAACTGGTTATTAATTCGTAAATACACATTTTCTATTAAAAAGAAACAGATTGTACAATATCTAAATGTATTTCTCAGTAAATCTTACTCTAAACATTTCTCTGATTTTTTTTTTACCTAATTATGACAAGAGCTAATCTTTTCAACATTAAATTGCCAAAAAAAAAAAAAAAAAACATAAAATTCAAAACACGAATACTCAAATAATAATAACTTTTTCAAATCAAATATTTGATAAAATTAGTATTAATTCTATAATTAATGATAAAAACTGTTATTTCCCTATTAATAATCTTCACATATCAAAAACTTTTAAATATCCGATTATTATCGAAAGAAAGATTTTTAACTATAGTTCATTTTCAAAAAATATATCGGAAGCAAGTACTTTTCCGTGTAAATGCAATGACCCCTCTCTAAAAAAATATATATATTAATAATGATCATGGGCATATAATTACTAGAAATCTTAATATTGTGAATGATTTTAAACATAAAAAACTAATGGGTTATGGTACTAAATATAGACTTCCATCAAAATTTAACGTAAATTCTATTTTAAAACAGTTCACATATGATATAGGTATTTTTATTTATAAAATTGCAATCTCATACAATAAACCTATTGAATATTTTAATCAATGGAAAATACTAGTTATTGAAAAATTAACTAAGGCTTTGAAATATAACATTTCGGATTTACTTACTATTAATATACTATTAATACAAAACATCTTTTCCAGCAAATTACTAAATTACATAAAAACTATGTCATTACATATGTAGACAAATCTCCTAATAATTATGCAATCATATGTAAATCTTATTATCACCGACTGCTTAGATGTTGTATTTCTTGTAATAAACCTTTCCAAAAAACTAATAAAAAAGTAATTGTAAACAATCGTGAAATTCAAAGTTATTATAAAGTATTAAATATTTCCTCTACTAACTTTAATTATCCTTATTTAGTTCTTATACCCAAATTTCATAAGAAACCAATTAAATTTAGAACTGTAACTATTAGATGCAATGCATATAATAATATAGCCAATTAGTTTGTATAAAAAATAGCTATCAACTGGTCAATATTATGAAAAATCTTAAATGTGTAAACAATATAGCGACATATGATTTTAAAGATCTTTTTAATAATATAGATTTATTAGATCTACATAATATAATAAATGCATTATTCAAAAAGTATCATTATAAATTAAATTTACCATTAAATATAGATACAGATTATTTTAAAGCTCTAACAAATTTCATTATCTATAATAATTTTATTTTGCAAGATAACACATTATATGTACAGACAGTCGGTATACCACAAGGTGGATGTACTTCCAGTTTATTATCAGACTTATATCGCTCTGAACGTACTTTTATTCATAGTAATATACATTTATATCATTATATTGATGACATAATTTTAATTGCCACTGATCAAACTAATATTTCTCCATTTCCAGTAGATTATCCTACTAATTTAGAATTAACAAAAAAAACTCTTATCTAACATTACAATTAACTTTTTAGATCTTAAAATTACTCTAAAAGACAACAAAACAATAACTGATCTATATGACAAATGTAAAGAATTTAAATTCAAAGTAATTGTAATACGGTACATTTACTAATTTTAAATCTTTTCTTCATAATTCTGTATATCGTGAACATAAAACTTAAACTTTCTAAATGCAATTTTGCTCAAAATAAAATTAACTTTTTAGGATATAAAATTAAAACTGGAACCCTAACCCCCTCTAATGCCAATATTGATGTAATTAAAAAATTAAAACCCCCTACGAATGTTAAAGAACTCCAAAGATTTTTGGATTTAATGTGCACCATAAGTTTATAAACAAAAATGCCGAAATTAAGAATCCTCTCAATAAACCACTTAAGAAAAATGCTTTGTGGAAATGGAGTACTAAATGTCAAAATTATTTCCAAAAGTTGAAAGATTCACTAATAGCAAAACCCATCTTAAAAATTTATGACCCTAAATTACCCATCCATATGTTTGTTGATGCCTCACAGGTAGCGGTAGGTGCCGTACTTAAACAACCGAATGATAATGGGTTTTTACATCCAATTGCTTATTACTCCAGAGGATTGAGAAGCTATGAAAGAAACTATTTTATTACTGAACTAGAGTGTCTTGCCATCATTGACACCTTAGACAAATTTTACCATTATTTTCACGGTGTAAGGTTTACTATTCACACAGACCATGCATCTCTTGTGTGGCTTAAGAATGTAAAAAACCTAAGAGGTAGACTCTTTAGATGGTCTTTGAAGCTGAGTATGTTCCAATGTAAGATAGAATATTTAAAGGGATCTACAAATGTCGAAGCCGACATGTTGTCCAGAAACCCTATTTCTCATTTTAATCGACCACTCACGTTTCTGTTAGATATTAAAGAGGTACTTAAAATGCAGGAAAGGGATAATGTGTGCAGAAAAAATTTCTTAAATGACAATGGGCTAATGGTAATTAAAAGAAAGGGCTTTGGGAAAATAGTAGTCCCCATGTCCTTGAGAAGAAAGTTGCTTGGAATTGCTCATGAAAAATTTGGTCACCTTGGAATTAAAAAAATGCAAAATCTAAATTCCTCCAATTATTATTGGCCTGATATGACTCAGGATATAACTAACTTTGTAAAGCATTTCGATATTTGTCCGAAAAACAAAAAGCCTAGACAGAAAAAATTTGGCTTATTACAAGCTATGCCTTTATGGGGAGTTTTAATCTCCCCATAAAAACGAAATGGGGAGATTTAGGAGGTATTTCCAGTCAATCTCTTCATTAATTTTTTTTTTTAAATAGATTCCATATATAAAGTGCTTGACCCTCCTGTTAATGAAGCACTTAAAATAGCAAAAGAGCGAACTGATGAATTACATTTAAAATGTAAGAAATATTATGATCAAAATTATGTTGAGCCAAAATTTGAAGTAGATGATCTCGTTATTTATGAAGAATTTCATTACCCAAATACTAGAAAGCTTTCTCGGGTATTTTCTGGACCATACCAAATTCTTCGAAAAATATCCGATGTAAATTTTGAGATCGATAGAAAAACCCCATTTAAAGATACCGAAATCATCCATGTTTCAAAATTGCGTCTATATCGTCATCCTAATAACTTAAAATTGTCTCGTGAACAATTATCACTACAGCAGCAACAAACGCAAGTTAAATCACTAACTTAAACTTAATTTCCTAACAATAATGAGTTTGTAATTTAATATTAAAATTTTAAAGCTCAAAGTAAAATATTTTGATTCAACATTACGGTATGCTCTTGCAAAGGCCACGCAAGAATTGAAATTGTATTTTGATTAAACTCGTTTATATGGGATAAATTAGTTATTTCAATTTAAGATTTCAAATTATTGTTGAATCTAAACCTTAAATTATAACATTTAAATTATTATTTATCAATAAAAACTTAATCTTACTCGTTATAAAAAAAATAATAAAAACATAATTGATATTCTTTCAAATGATTTAAATAACTAGCTTAATTTATCAAAAATAAAACCAATTCCTAAGAATTAAAACCTTTAGAAGAAATACTATTTCAGGATTAAAATCTGTACGGATGCATATGAGATGGTTGCGAAACCGCTTGCTTATTCGAATTGCAAAAACTTTTCGTCTGCTATATATTTTTTTCTTTCTTTCCACGAAACTCAAAAGTCATTTTTATTTTGTTGTTGTTGTTGTTGTTGTTAACGTTTTGATTTTATTCTTTTTATTTAAGGTAAATGTAATTTACAGATGCGAATTGTGAAACACTATTTTGATTCTTTTTCTGCCATCTATTCAACATATTATAACTTCCCTTTCCATATATTTTTTATTTATGATTTTTTTTTTCTTTATTTAAGTGTACATGTAATTCCTATGTGTCAGATAAACGGGAATTAGATTTAACGACACACATACGAATGAATGATGTTACGAGATATTTATAGATATGAATTTATTATGTTATACAGGATTAACATTATATTATTATTATTTATAAAAAGATTAAATATTCTAGGTTGATGGAAATATAGTAACTTGAAATACTAGTATTAAGAATGTTATTGAATTAATTATATAGAGGTTTAAATGATTTTTGATGATAATTATGCTAAAATAAAGGATATAAGTTACTGAAACAGTGATGATGATTTAACCCTTGAAAGGACCTATGAGGCCAATGCACCTTATAATCATAACCATCATAATGTCTTCATTTCTGGTCACAAATCATTACTTTTTTCGAAAACTTATCTAAGATTAAAAATAGTACGAGAAATAAAATTACGTAAGATTTAACAGTTTTTGTGATTGATACTGTTATTATACTGAGAGAATACAGATCTATAAATGATGAAAAGACCATGGCAAAAACCTATCAAAGATTGTACAGTTGTATATTTACATTTATGTTGACAAAAAACTTATTTACTTTTGCTTATTAATTTATTTGATATATTATTATTATAGAAGGTTATTCTTAGATTATTTATTTATTTATTATTGTTATTAGTATTTAATATTGTTAGAATTATTAGTGCAACATAGTCTGTGATATAAGATTTAAGAAAACCAAAGAACTCTTATGAACTCTACAGATTCATATTTCAGTACGGACTAAAAATCACTAGAGGACATATAATTTAGTGAAGATACTAAATAAATATGGTCATTGATAAAAAGAGATGGTTTTGAAATATGTTGTGTCACTGTTGCTAATTAATGAACTTATATTAATATTGTTATGTTGTTATTCACAGAAAGCAAAACTTATGCTAATTTTGAATATTAACCAAATATTTTTATAATTGTTTTTATTATTGGACATGTACTTATTACAGCAGTTTCCACTCAGACGCGAATTTTTTTAATTTTGAATTATATTTTTTTTTTCAAAATGAAATTAAAGATTTGAGCAACGTGATTTGGTGACCAAGTGACGGTATCATTATAAAGATGATTGTATAACAAAGAAACAAAAATTGTAAAACGAGTATCTGCTTTCTCTCAATGAACTCGCAGGTCATCGGGACCTACTAGTTCATTCATTTTTTGAGGGGAGGGATTTTGTTACATTATTAGATCTAATTCCGCGATTTCCTTATCTTATTCTAGGATTTATAGCCACTAAATCCTTATTCTTAAATAATCTCTATCGTTAATTCTGTTAAATTCCCTTTAATTTAATGTCTCACTTGTCTAAATTACTTAAATATTACGCTTTTAGTATTCTGAAATTAAATGTTCCATTTCTGCTCTTTTTTCTTTTAGAATGTTCTTTTAGCTTCCATTTTATTTTCCCGCGCGTATTCCGGGGTTATCTTTTTTACCTTCAAATTCATCCACTCGCTCTGTCAGCGTTCTTTCCATGGCGTGGTATTCTTAATTATTAATTGGTTGAGAGCGCGACCTACGTCATATTTGTATTCCTACACTTGACGCACAAAAATTGTACTACACTTGACCGATGCTCGATGTGTTTCAGCAGATTTTAGTCGTATTTCCATTTTTCATACCACTCCCTGGTCACTGCCCACGTATTCGATTATCTACAACTTTGTTCATCCCTAAATTACTACTATGAAGCGATGGCTAATATTCTTGGTGGAAACTGCGCCGCCGAAAGATGTTTAAATAAAATGCTGAGCTGAATTTACGTTTTGTCTCAATTATTTCTCTGGAAACTTTCACGGAAAAATGTATTCCATGGCCTTCACTCGTCGACTGATACAACTTTCCAAATCATCACATGACGTCAATGTCGTAGTCTTTAAAATGATAGAATTCCAGTTTTCGTTATACTAGTACAACAGGATCGAATTTACCTGTTCTGACAACTTATACTACTCTATTATTGCTGGATGTGATCCACTACTCATATCGTGACAGCCAGTTATTTCTTTTCAACAAGAAAAATAATCCAATGTCACCACAATGCAACATATACATATAAATATAAAATAATAAAATATTAATAAAACATTAAAATTGCAAAATAATAATAAAAAAACATTATAGGACGGATGGGTGGGTAGACGTTAGAGTACGGAGGAGGGTGGGGTTGTCTGGATAATACG
Organism: Maratus speciosus; assembly: GCA_963932465.1. NCBI lineage: Eukaryota > Metazoa > Arthropoda > Arachnida > Araneae > Salticidae > Maratus > Maratus speciosus. Next base: position 329,335,908 of record OZ010796.1, on the reverse strand, counting down.
CAATGGTTAATTTGGAGGGGAAAGGAAGGGGGCATTTGAATTATACATATGTTGATTTAATACAGTTTATAGTGTTGATTTGATACTTTTATATGTAAATTTGTGTAGTTATATTTATATATTTTTTAATTCAAATTAAATTTATTTATATTCATTAATCCTTAATTTATAAAGTTAACGTTTAATTTGTATTTAAATTATTAGCCCAGTGAGGACAATACCATATTAATTTCTAATACATAGTATATTATATTAAATAAGAATAAAGTGCATGTTTTAATTAAATTTTATTGTTTGTTCTACTCTCTCCCCTTAATCCGGTTTATTTAATTTTTAAGAAAGTTTGTGGAGACATTAAATGAAACTAATTAGTTACAAAATTTAATTATTATTATTTCTATTATTAATACTAATTCCTTAGCATCATAATTATAATAATTTATTTATTTATATTTAATTATATATCTATTTAAATGTTGATGCACTGTAGTCAAAGGAATTTAAAAGGTGATATGTTTTAGCTAGGCACATTGTTTTCTTGTTTTATATGAAACATTAATTAATGAATCAATATCACCAATTTACATATTAATTTTATTTAATATATTTTTTCTTATGTTTTCTAATTTAATGGTATAAATTTATTAACATATTTTTAATTAATATTTTATTATCATATAAGTTTGCAGCACTTCACTGATTCATAGGAAATACATGTTGGATTTCATTTTTTAAATTATCTGTAGAAGGCGCTGGTCCCATATATTGAGGAATATGCTTGACCATATTGTACATTATTACTCCTTGGTCCATCAACATTTAAAAAAGTTTTTTGGCAACATGTGCATATAATCTCATTTACTTGTATTTAATCTTGCCTCTTTCTAAGTCAGCAATGCTTTCAATTTAGTAATGTGTATTTTATTTCTTAATCCTTTTTAATTTTGTTTTTCACAATCTATTTCTCTATTTTTTGTGTGTTGGTAGTCCCAAACTAATATTATTTAGCTTTTTTATGGCTAATATGAAGATGAAACCACACACGTTATTTGTGGAACTTTAAGCATTTGGGACCTGAAGATTCTGTCTAAGCTCTACAAATATCCATTATTCTTTTTCTGTTCATTTTATTTATTTTTTTTTATGTTTGTTGGTAATTTATAATGTTTTTTTAATGGTCACACACATATATATATATATATATATATATTGGTAATCTTTTTATTTTAAACAGTTATTATATTTCTCATATATTAACCAGTTTGCATTTTCTTTCAGATGTCATGGAAACTACATTGGTTCGAGATGCGAAATAGATGGCGAAGGTAAATTGTTTGCTTTATATTATATTTGTATTTGCTGCAATTGAAAAATAATGATGTATAAATAGAGAATTATTTTAATGATTAACATAGAAAATCTACATGTTTGAACTCTTGAGCATAAGCATTACCTAATTAAATGCGTTGAAGTTAGCTCACCAGTCACCACAAGCAAAAAATTGATGATATGCAAATTATGTATTTGTCAAAAGTTTGTTATTATTGTAATAACAAGAATATCAAAATAATGTTATTATTATCTTGATATTCTTGTTATTTAATATTCTTTTAATTAATATTTTAATAAATTATTTTATTAATCAAAGAAAAATTGCTGAGGTGTACGAAATCCCGCAACCGGAAATATTGACACTTGAAGAATTACAGCTGTTGTTTCGAAGCAAAATTAAGCATTCTATTTCTTAATAATATTAAATAAAACAGACGAAATAAAAGATAAAAAAACAATCAAGAAAAGTGTTTCGATTGCTTAAGAGGACTTGCATATTTCCAGAAAAGCATTTCGAAATATAGCCATATGGAAGTAGCTGGGCACAAATTGCATGCACGGATGTTTTGCATTATATTCCGCTTGTCTTTAACTTTCTAATTCCCACTACAAGAAATTGCTAAGGAAAAAATTATTTTTTAGTCTTATTTATGTTATTGTGGGTCAGATAAAATAAGAATATGAAAAAAAATGGAGTTTCATTATATTTTATAGGATTTCTGTATGGTATCATATATGCTACCATTGGCAGATTAGGATGAAATATGAACGATTTTACCATATTTCAAAAGTATTTTATTTTTTGAAAATAATTACATTTTTACATGTCGTACGAACTAAAACAATTTCTTTCTTTGTTTAATCCCTCCGTATATAAAAAGTAAACTTCCGATTATCCGTCCATCACGGGACCGACGGTGTGGCGGATAATTGAAATAGACGGATAATCGAAAGGCAGCACAAGACCGTTACTAAAATTACATTTCAATATGTTAATTTATAAAAAAGAACAATTAAATTTTTTTTATTCGTGCTTTTGTGCTTTTGTTTATAAAAAGCATAATTGATAATAAGAAATCTGTTTATCGGGCAAAGGTAGAATTTTACTAAATGCCTGAATTTTATGTAATACCTATTTTCATCCAAAGTTATCCGTTATAAATTTTCGTTTGCATTTTGTTTGGGGTTTTGCTGCAGCAAGATTAGGAATTCTGCTTAATAAAAGTACTTTTGTTGCACCCGCTTCCTCTTGCATCACAAACGAATTAATGCATTTAGAGAGCATAGAATATATGACTGACTCCTAGTTGATAATTTCTCGATTTATCACATTCACCCGCTTCAGGCTGGATTCAAAACATTTTGAATAATTTTGCCATTCGTTAATGCTTCATAACCAATATCATTCTAGTCACAATTAAGCGAGTCTGTAATTTCATTCGCAGAGATATTTTCTAGCTGTTGTTCCTGACGTGAGACAAGCATTTTACTCAAAACAGCGCCGTCTCACTCGGGTTTTTTCGCATTTGAATTTTCGTTGTTCGATTCTGATTTTTTTTTTTTTTTTTTTAATTAGGAAAGAAGAGTAGCGATTGATAGAGTGGCGGATAAGCGGAAATTTATTGTATATCCAATTTTTTCATATAATTTTATTTTTTCTACCATTTATTCAATCTTACGCAATAAAAATAATTATTTAAAAACCTCATTTTATTTATTGATTTTGTGTATAATTATATATATAGAATACTATTGTAGTATATAGCGGCAAAAAATAACTTCTTTTTGCCGATGGCAGCTAGTGGTTTGTTTATCTAACACATATAAAAATAAAATTTTGTAACTCTGTCTATCTTTCTAAAAAGATACACAATTAAGAAGTTAGAACCATGAAATTTGACATATAAGCGTATTAAAATATTGCGGCGACAAATAAAGCAATCCGTATTCTAAATAAATTATAGTTCATTTTTAATTAATAAAAAAACAAGATAACAGCTTTATTGTTGCCAAAAATTCAAAACATACAATAAAATTTAATGCACAATAAACGCAGCAATTCAAAATATAGTAAATTACAGCACAGTTGATCTGCGCGGGATCAGCTAGTGCAATATATACCACGTAGTACAAACATACTAAATACACATGTCCAAAATCAAGGTCACAAACATAAAATCTGTGAAAACTGATGAACTATTCACTGTGTTGCCACGAAATTTGGCACAAGGGTATATTACAATATAGCAACATAACAATATGGAAAAGATTTTATTTGTAAATTAAGAAACAGGGTATATCAAAAAGTGTTAAATCATGAATCAGAGATAAAGCAGTTATCTCGAGAAAAGTCTGTCTAACATGGAGTATGCCACCGTGCACTGCTATACAAGCTTCACAACAAACTCTCATACTGTTTATGAGGGTGTCAATAAACACTTGTGGCAACAAAGCCCATTCTTCCAAAAGCGTGGCTTTTAACTCCTGGCGGGTCCTGAGAGGAGAGTTACGCTGTGCAATGACTCCCAACAGGTTCAATCGTATTGAGATCCGGTGACCTCGAGGGCCAATTCATATGGCGAATATCCTCTTCTTCAAGACAATCATCAACAATGTGAGCTCTGTGTGGCTTCGCATTATCGTCCATAAGCATGATATCCGTGCCTACAGCACCCCCGGAACAGCCTCACATGCGAAATTTGACTTTCCATAAGACTTTTAGCATTGGTGGGAAATCCTGCAATTTCATTGGCTGACGCTTCACCGATAGCCAATGAAATTGAACGGGACTTCTTTTCCTGAAAGGACAAGAGTAAAATATTGTGTAAAGCCGGCACATGGTATTTTGGTATCTCAAATGTATGAATGATCTAGCCTAGTGTTCAAGACTAGGGCTGGTTAAGATTTTACATTTGTAATACTAAAGTTGCGAGTTCTGTCCTTTCGCTGGCGTTTTCATTTTTTTAGAGTATTGTTTTGATTTTTATTAAGTCAGTTAGTTAAAATCAGTCGATCTTTATTACCAGTTCTTTTGTAAATTTTTTTAGCAATTAGATTTTTTAAAATAAATTAAATAATTAAATTAAAAAAATCAGTAAACTATTTTCTAGTAATTAAAGTAAACATTTATTAAAATGCAATAATAAATTTCCTATGCTTACATTAAAAGTATTTTCATGTTATAACTTTATAAAGTTTTCATCATTTTAAATTTGTCTGTTACTATAGTAACAGATAAATGCAAAATCATCAGAATTAATATATTCGGGGTTTTTTATTTTAAAATTATCCTTGAGACATAAAAATCTTTATTAATTTATGATAGCTTACTTTATATTTTTTTATTTTAAATATTACACAAATATTTAAATTAAATTTTTAAATTCATAGGACTTATAGGATATTTTTCTAATAAAGAAATTCTTTAATAATTAAAGTGTAAAAATAATATTTTCTTAAGTCAGTTAGTTAAAATCAGTTGATCTTCATTACGAGTTCCGTTGTAATTTTTTTTGTCAATTAGATTTTTAAAAATAAATTTAAATAATTAAATTAAAAAATTCATTTAATCTATTTTTTAATAATTAAAGTAAACATTTATTAAAATGCAATAATAAATCTCCTAGGCTTACATTAAAAGTATTTTCATGTTAGAACTTAATAAAGTTCTGATCATTTTAAATTTATCTGTTACTTGGATTGCTTTTAATTTTTTTATCGTAAATATTATACAGATAATTAAATTTTTAAATTCATATGACTTATTTTTCTAATAAATAAATTTCTTTAATAATTAAAGAGTAATAATAATATTTTCTTAAGTTAGTTAAAATCAGTTGATCTTTATTACGAGTTCCGTTGTAATTTTTTTTTGTCAATTAGATTTTTTTAAATAAATTTAAATAATTAAATTAAAAAATTCATTTAATCTATTTTTAAATAATTACAGTAAACATTTATTAAAATGCAATAATAAATCTCAGAGGCTTACATTAAAAGTATTTCCATGTTAGATTTTTATAAAGTTCTGATCATTTTAAATTTATCTGTTATTTAGATTACTATTTTTTTTAATTGTAAATGTTATACAGATAATTGAATTAAATTTTAAAATTCATATGACTTATACGGTATTTTTCGAATAAATAAATTTCTTTAATAATTAAAGAGTAATAATAATATTTTCTTAAGGCTGTTCTTAACTGCTCTGATTAACATGCGCAAAACGTTTTGACACATTTACAAATTCATTTTTTTAACGAAAAGGTATGAAATTGGAAAGCCTGGCCATGGAAGCGATTTGGAATTGAACTCTTTTTCCATTTTTTGATAACATTGAGTTGTAAGCGATTTTGATCGCGTGACAAACACGTTTTTCGCCCGCTCTTCAGTGCTCTTTCTTCCTTCGCGTGGAAATTCGGTTCAAAACGTCCACTTTGACACTATTTTCTGAAAGATCTATTGCGTTTGCAAAAAAAAAAAAAAAAAAAAAAAAAAGGAAAAAACAGATTAATTACATAGTTTCTGAACAACAACAACAGCTACTTTCATGCATTTTCGAACAAAAATAAATTAAAACTTATGTCAGAAAGTTGCCTTTTTTGATTTGAGAACACCCTTAAGTCAGTTAGTTAAAATCAGTTGATCTTTATCACCAGTTCCTTTGAAAAAAAAAATGTCAATTAGATTTTTTTAAATAAATTTAAATAATTAAATAAAAAATTCATTTAATCTGTTTTTTAATAATAATGTAATAATAATATATTGTTACCTTACATTAAAAATATTTTTTTGTTGGAACTTTAGTAAGTTATATATACATATATAATTAGCAATAGTAATTTATTAAAGTGTTCATTTCTCAAAATTAAGTATTATCTTTCATATATAAAAATATTTATCAATTTATCAGCTGCTTTCTAATTTTTTTTATTGTATATTCAATACTACTAAATTCTTATCATATATAAACTGTATGTTTAAAATGAATATTTATTAAAAATTAATTTTAATATCTTCTAAACTTTCATGAAAAGTACTTTTATGCTAGAACTCCAGTAACATATAAATAGTAATTAACAGAATTAAATTATTCATCTTTAAAAAATAACTATTTATCCTTTATATACAAATTACATTAATAATATATATTTCAACGATAATTTAACCATTGAAGACAGTAAATTTCTATACTTTAAATAATTGAATGTATGGTAAAAATGCAACAAAAACAATATATATATATATATATATATATATATATATATATATATATATATATATACATATATATGTTGCAATAAAAATGTAATATACATCAAACATGAACAATGCAAAATATTTTGCTATTAGTTGCAATATATATATATATTTAAAATAACCATTATTATTATTATTATTATGGAGATTTTTGTTTTTATCGTTATTTATTAATTTATTATTAGTAGCTTTACAATTTTTATTGGAAATATATTATTGTGATTAAATTTTACTACATAATAACACTTAAGAGCTAATGTTATATAATTAAAATAAAATATCTATTTAAATGTAATAATAGTATCTTTTAAACTGACATAGAAAAATATTTTTATATATCTAGATGGAGCTTCAATTACTTATTTTTAGTTAAGCTGTTAGAACTTTAATACTGATTGCAAACATCTGAGTAAAAAAAAAAAGTTCTAAGCAGCTTATTATAACAACTCATTATTTTATCATAATTTAACTAAGTCACTGTTGTTTTAGAATTGTTAACAATTTTCTTACTAGAAAATTATATCAAATTTAATAATTAATTATATATTATGTTATTAACTGTATAACAATTGATTCTGTGCTCACTATGAGAAATACATAAGTTTTTTTTAATGCATCAAGTTATTATTATCAAGAAATACATTTGATGAAATGAGTAGCAGCGCTGTTACTCGTAAAATGGATTTCTTCCTTTCAGGGAAAGAAGTTCGGTTCACCGACAGCCAATGAAATTGTCGGATTTCGAACTAATGCTAAAAGTCTTATGGAAAGTCAAATTTCGCACCTCACATAGGCTTCAAGGACCTCATCCCTAAAACCCGACGTCCAGTCGTGTTGTCCCTTTCACTGCATCCAACAAGAAAGCCCAGTTGCTTTTTCAGGAAGGCTCACGTTTTCAGCACCAGCCTTGGCGAGTTGGCGAAAGCGAGAACGTTCAGCCAGCTCTAACGCCAATCGTCGTCTTGTGTTTTGTTTTGAACCGAAATGGCGGAAGACGAACTAGCATATTTTAGAATAACAGTCCTACCTAAATTAAAGAAATATTTTCAGTTATGTGTTCTAGATGAAAAGAAATCTTCTTCGAAAGAAATTGTATTACGAATTCTTAAACTCTGTTTTATCAAAGGCCTTTATTACTTTTGATGATATAGACTAAAATTTTCATTATTTGATCCCTTCAAAAATCTAAATTTTCATTCAATTGAGCATTATTAATTCCATACCTCTTAAACAAAAAATCATTACCTTCATATATCTAGATATTTAATTACATATAAAGATGGATTTATGGGGATGATGAATTAATGCAGTTTCTGTGCACTTTGATAAACACAAATTTTAAAAAATACCTGTGACAGAAAATTACTATATTTTCTGCGATGAACTTATATAATTAATTTAATACCAAATCATTCGGCAGAAACAGTCCCCAAAGTCGAGTGAAAATAGGCCAAACCCAGAAAGAAAAAAAAAACCTTTCACACCCCCAAACCGGATGTTTAGAAATTGCCCTTTTAATGTGAGATGAAGAGGTGGGGAAGAAGGAATATTGAATGACTATCTTTTGTTACTTCAAAGTAACAAATAAAATCACTAGAGATTTTTTTTAACTGTCTATGATAGTGAGGGGCTATAGATTTAAATAGTTAAATTTATCAATTAACAAATAGAAAAAACAAACCAAAAAATTAAAAACTTGGAATATTTAACTTTTGGGGGAGGGTGGGGGGAGCAGAATTTGAATAATTGGTTTTTTACTTATAGTTACTTCAAAGTAATAAATAGGACAGAAAATTTTAAAAAAAATGTAAAGAATTAAAAAAAAATGAAAGCGTGTGCACAAAAGGTTAATCCTGATTTTTTTTTTTTTTTTTTTTTTAATCTTTCATCCTATTTGTTTCCTTTTCTTTTTTTATGGTAAATTATTTATTTGTTATTTAAAAATCAACAGATAGAGCAAAACAGTAAACTTTATGCACTGTTATGTATAAGCGAAGGAATAGTTAACATTTCAGACACAATTTTAACTAATCTTTTCTGCAAGGCAACAATGAATTTTAAATGGTCAAAAAATAGTGTGCTGGAGGAGAGGGGAGGGGGATTTCATTCGAAAGAAGAATTTACATGATTTATTCAAATATGACGAATTATTATTTTAAAATAATAAATAAAACAACTAAGGCGAAATAATATTTAAAAATATGGCAAAAAAATTAAAATAAAAACTGAAGAATTTTTAAGATTTTTAATTTTGTGCACTAGGGACAGACCAATGTTTTTTTTTCATAAAAACTCAAAAAATGATAAAAATTTAACAACATTAAAATGTAATAGTAATTGATTTAATTGCATGCCTCAATTTGCAATTATTTTAGCTGATAGATTTAATCGCACGATACAGCTAAATAATTTATGCTTTATCGTTCAATTTAATTATAATTGCATTGATTTTAGTTTCAACTTTCTATTAACTTCTATTCGCAATTAAATTAAAACAATTAATTTTTAGTGAATTATTTCAGTGAAAATGTGTTTTATTAATGCGATCAACACGCCACACAATTATGCCGCTTAATAATAATAATAAAAAAAAAACTAAATTAATTCAGTAATATTACTAATAAAACTATGTTCAATTGTGTCATAAAAACATGATCAATACAATTATATTTATTAAAGAACATCTTTACGTCTGTTTTTAAAATACGTTCTCAATTTCATCGAACATATAGCGATTTAATGAAATAAATGAATATTACAGAACTGAAAAAAATAACTTATCTTTGAATTATATATATTTGTGCAATTAAAAGTTATTTTAATCCGAAAAAGCTCTTTGTTTTAAGCAAGGTTTTAATTGCAAACCACGGCGAAATAACATTTCGTTTAGCTTTTTATATTTGCAGAAAAAACAAATGAAAAAAAGCACATCTCTTCCTCACAGCAAGGGAATGGGGTTGCTTAGGGCTCCTATAATACAGGCTGAATCGTCAAGCATTTTGTTTCCCACTTTGACCAATGAGCGATTGTTGCCCACGCGGCGTGGCCAATCATTCTTCTCCTACCGGCAATTAAATGGCGGCGTGAGTCAGCCCTGAATCGTCAAGCATTTTGTTTCCCACTTTGACCAATGAGCGATTGTTGCCCACGCGGCGTGGCCAATCATTCTTCTCCTACCGGCAATTAAATGGCGGCGTGAGTCAGCCCGTATTATAGGAGCCTTAGGGTTGCTGTTCGCTACGCGTACGACGTCACGAACAAGAAAGGGTGCGTAACGTTGAATTCATCCCCGCGCCAACCCTTACTCTGGCGATAAGGTGCTCAGATCGTGAGCCTTCTTGAAAAAACAGCCCGGTTGTTGTGGTTGTTGTGGAGCCGAAGACATCAGCCTTGGACACAACAAGAATGGTGACGTGTTCTTTTCAGTGATGAGTCGAGATTCACCACGCACAGTGATTCTCGTCGAATCTTCTTCTGGAGAGAACGTGGAGTTGGCTATCATCCCTCCTACGTAAAAGAAATCGACAGATTTGGTGGCAAAGGAATCCTTGTCCGGGGTGGCATAATGTTGGGCAGCCGTACATCCACATGCCTTCGATGCGGGTACTGACAACGCACATCGCTATAGGGATGAGGTCCTTGAAGCCTATGTGAGGTTTTTCCGGGCTGCTGTAGGCCAAATTAACGCCCGTGGTAGCAGATCCGCTACCTTGATTTTAATTACTCAGTTTATCATTAAAAAAGAAACTTATATTGAACTTTTTTGTGCAGAGAATAGAAGTAACTCTTTTTACAGCTCTATATCATATGTATTTGCTTTTATTTGAATAAAATATTTGAAAATTTGAGTAAAAACTTACCACTGTCATTGCAATTTTATCTTGCTTGTTAGACATGTTGTTTTAAACTAATTTTTTTCTTATTTAGTGCTCCATCTGCATCCAAAATTCATAACTAATATTACATAAAGGTCCAATTATTGTTGTAATGACTTAAAATATACATTATTTATGAAACTGTGTGCTAAAAATTAAAGTTGAACATATGGTAGCAAATATGCTACCATGGGCATTAGAGGTTTAAAATCAAAATGTCACTCTATTGATTTCTTATAGTTGACTAAGGTACTTCATTGAGATAAATTGCTTGATAATTCGTCTTCAGTAGCAATAACATAATAACATTGACACAAGCCGTTCGTTTAATTGGCTCACAAAATAGCAGAAATGCAGCTATCATTTATAAGATTCTCCTTCATTAAAAGTAGAATAGAAGTTATTCCGCTTATTATTCAAATATTCTACTTATTCAGCTTGTTTTTAACAAAGTAAACTGCATTAAAGGTTAATATTCATTAAACCGCTTATATTAGAATACCCCTCTTATTTTGCTCGTTTTATACAAACTAAGTTGATTTTAAGCTGATTATGCATTTTCCTGCTTTGCACATTAAAGTATCAGACCACTGATCTTATAAAATCAACTACTCCCTCACATGAACGTGTTTTTCCCAACTCCTCTTTTGTCAGGTGGTACAATAATTTATGTTCAGTGAAATCTGCTAAGACGATCGCCTATCAAAAATAAAACCTTTGGCAATACATTTTCAATCGCAATAACACCACCAAACAACGCTATCACAAGCAACCTATTTAATTTCCCCCAAAAATATCAGAAATGTTAGATGTTATTTAAAAATTTCACTGAATTAAGGCTGTAGGTCAGTTGGATATTCGTTTTCCTTTCCGAATGTACTTACATTTTCTATGAATAGCTCATGAAAAAATATTGTATTTCCAATTTCGATTTTTTTATGCAATTGCTTAAACCTGTCGCTCTTTACTTTCGTTTACAATGTTTATTAAAAATGAATGTAAATAATTTATTTGGTGTTAAATACTCAGGACATAATTTAAAAAATAAGACTGCCCGTCAATAAACTAGAATTTTTGTAAGGCCATTTGATTTTCAAAATTTTTAAAACGCAGCCAAAGCTTGCGTATGCATTGACCTAAAAGTATTTTATTGTGATTTGTTTGGAAAATAGACAACACAAACCTTTTCATTTTACACGTTCCATTTCTTTCCCCTCCTAAGATAATCAAGCAGTCCGCAAAAAGTGACTCCCTACAGTGACGAGACCATGAGTTAAACATTGAAGGTATTTGATAGAAATGTTTTCAAAGGGTCCTTACTAATTGTTTTCGCGCTTCTGGTAGTTTCTGGAAGAACGAATTTTTTTTTCTATGAATGGCAAAATGCATTTATTTATTAATTTGACTGACCGACGCTCTTGAGGGTTAAATCTATATCTCATTCAAAAATTACTCTTTCAGGGTTTATTTTACGTTATCTCTTTAAGCCATCACGCTTTAATCTTTCTAATAAAATTTTTCCCTTGCATATTAAAATTATAAGCTATAAATTAAATTTATGTTAAAATTTAGAAAAATGTATTTACAATGCTTAAAATATTAATAAATTATTCTATTTCAGTTCTTGGTGTAGCACTAGGAGCATCCCTTGCAGCTATCATTATCATCCTTCTCACTTTAGGTTGTCTATGTATATGGAAGTAAGTTTATTGTTACATAACGTTTTTCAATCAGTAGCTTACGCTTAAAATCAGTTTCTTGTAGTACTATATGCCATTTTTACATATTATACAACCAAAACTTACATTTCGTTTATACATCTGTACTAATAAAGCAAAGTTTCGCCCTGTCTGTGTATGTGTCTGTCTGTGCGCAATGGCTAGCAAAATCTACCACACGTAGAAGTCTGAAAATTTAGGTGAGGATAGTCCAAGACAGGTCCTGATGCACCTGAGGCTCAAATTTTTAATTTTTTAAGGTCCGGGGCCCCTGGGTCCCTTTAAGCTTTTATGCATTAAATTGTTAATAACTTGCCCTCTTTTTATCCAATCTTCTTCGTTTTGGGAGAACGTTTTCCATTTAGTTATTATCGCCTTTCTACTCCCCAGATAAGACCCTGGCCCCTTGGGGCCCGATACAGGGCCCCTTCAAGTTTTTGTGAAAATAAAAGGTTAATAAATTGCTTCCTTTTAATCGATCTTCATTTTTGAGATCCTTTTTCCATTTAGTTAGTCTCACATTTCTACATTCCAGTTAAAATCCTGGGCTCATAGGGTGCGTAGGACCTGGTCCAGGGTCCCTTGAACTTTTTGTGCGCCAAGAATTTTTCACCCTCTGATTTTCTCACCTTCTCAGTACATAATTTTAAAGTTGAATCTTTGACTCTTCTTCCTGGATCCCTTTTTAAATATTTACCCATTTTTTTGTGCATTTAATTCCTACCCTGTGCTTAATTTTGACTGACTGAAGATCTAACGCGCTAAGTACTCAGACCATTTTAACGTGTTTTTATGTTAGGCAGGCACGTAGCCAGGGAGGGGGCTAAGGGGGCTGAAGCCTCTCCCGAAAGTTTAAAAAGACTTTGTAAAGTTATCTTTAATGATAATAAAAATTGACAATATTTTTCTTGTTATTATCTTCCATTACATTAAAACTACGTATGTTTTTAGTTATAAAAATATAAATTTATTCAATTATAGTTATAGAAATCCCTGGTTATATCGCTCATTCAGATATTGTTCGTTATTCATATCTACCACTAAATATATAAGTTCTTCTTAAAACGCAATTTTAACAGTCTTTATTCACAGTAAAATTCGATAAAGGTAATTCTATATCATTAATTTGACTAAGAAAAGTAAGTGTAATACACGTATGACGTAATAAGTAATAACTATAGGAGTTAAATATAAAACACCTGCTTGCATGTTATGATCTTCCTTAATTTTCTCTATCCTCATTATATCACGCATATAATGAAAACTTAAGAGTAGTCAATGTTAAAATATTTTGTAGAGAAAGAAACCAAAAACTTTAATATCCGCCTATAATGTAAAATCATGTGAAAATGAATGATTTTAAAGAAAGTATCTTTAAAATAGTGTTAAAACTGTAAAAGGCTTTTTATTTTAAAAAAATATTAGTTGTAGGAAATTTTAAAAAGGAATGGTTAAAGAAAAACTATAGAGTATCGGAAAGCTTTCAAAGGGCTCCGGCGTCCTCCAGGTTCTTCACTGAAAATTTTGCTTTAAATTGTTTGCGCATGAATCTTGAATAGAAAGAAAATGTGTACAGAGTAGTTTCTTTTTCTGAGAAATTTTCTTTTGTCTTTTGAAGAATTATCAGCTTTAGGGATGGATACCCTTATGTAGGAATTTTTTGGCAGTTTTTCCTAGCATCCCCCCCCCCCCCTAGAGAGTTTTCTAGGAGGCAACATCTAACGTTCTAACAATCTTATTTTGTGCAGAGCAAGAAATGCTACTTAGATGATACATCATGATAGCGGTCCTCTAACGTTAAAAAAAACCGATAAAAAAAAGACTGTAAGCTAAGAGCGCTTTTCAGATTTAAAGCAAAGTTTGGAGATGATGAATTGAAACGACATATTATAAACGGCCGTAGAAATGCTACTTACTTCAGTCCAGACATTCAGAATGAAATCATTCAAATATGTCCGGATATAGTTACCAAAAAACTAATTACCAAAATAAATAACACGATCTGTTTTAACTTGATTGCTGATGAAACTATGGACAAGTCAAGCATAGAACAGCTTGTCCTTTGTATTGGATATGTAGACTATTTATAAAAATTCACTAAACCCATATTTCGGGAATATGTTTTAGGTTTCATCCTAGTAAATGACTTATCCGCCAAAAATTTAACAGAAGTAATATTACAACACTGTGACGAACTACGTCTTGAGATGTCTAAATGCATCGCACAGGTGTATGAGGGAGCGGCCAGTATGTCTGGTTATGTTTTTTGTATCTAGTCTAGAATTCGTCAGAATTATTCAAAAATTAAATACGTCCATTGTGCAAGCCACTTGTTAATTTTTGCATTGTCCAACAACATGCTGATTCCTGCCATCCGAAACTGTCTTGGAACTGTTAATGACGTCTTGCAAGCTGAAATAAAGATCCTGAGACTAACATTTAGGCAGAAAACACGTGCAAACCCTTAAATTACATCCGCTGAAGAATATTACATGGTCGCGGTGACGGTCTTTATTCTGAGTGTAGAAAATCTTATTCAAAAACTGAATGACAGATTCATTTCGAATGAAGACATTCTAACAGATTTCCAAGTAGTACTTCTTCTAGGATTTGCTTCTCCTTAAAGTAAAAGCTGAATATGAATTATGGTGCAAGCGAATTTATAATCATGATACAAACACAGAGGTCCCGACATTTTTAGAGTACTGTAATGCAACGTATTATAATACGATCAAATACTTGCTGACAGTCTTTGCTACAATCCCGGTAACAACAGCCAGTGCTGAAAGGTCTTTTTCCACAACGAAAAGAACTAAATCTTTCCCTCGAAGCGTTATGGCCGATGAGAGACTGAATAGCCTTGCAATGATTTTCATTTATTGGGACATTACAGTCGACCCTGATAAGGTAATCAGCATCATGGCTGAGAAGAAGTCACAAAGATTGCTTCTGTAGCTCTAGTAAACTTACTGTACCAAGATTACTGTATTTATAATTATTATAATTCTAATCAGATAATGTGATATACAAGTTTTATGATTACATATATCTGTAACAAATAATTTTTTCTTTGAAAAAAAATAATATGTGTAATTAATTTCATCTATGGGTTAATCATTTTAAGACCCTGCGTTCGTAATGCGAGACACTCGCACGCTAATGTTAACCTTTAACTGATATTACCGGTCTCTCAGACCGCAACTTTTTTCAATTTTTATAGATTAACTCGCAATTTTCAGTTTAACTACAAATACTACCGAAATTTTGTTCCATTTGGAAATTTAGTACTATCACCAGAGACTTTTGAATAGATGAAGTTTAATTATAACAGTCCTGTGCAAAAAGTTAAGTACAAAAACGCCATCCCATGAGTTAATTGTGCCTTTTATTCATCTTTCGTTGCAGCGGTCTCACAGACCGCTTCACACTAGTTATGTGACAATTTCTGTGACATCAGTTAAAGGTTAATCATGTGCTTTAAATCTATTCTAATTGTTTGCATTTCAATATTTTTAACGTTTTTCTCATAGGATACATGAGACTCATCTCAAACAATGTTACTTTGTACTTTTTTTTTTAATTTTTGTTGCAGTTTTCACTTAAAAACACTTTCGGTTTCCGAACCAGTTTAGAAACTTGAAGTGCTCTTTAAAATCATAAATTGTAACAGATATAAAAAAAATATGAAATAAAAATTTTTGACATGGACATGAAGTATCCTATGCAGAAATATACCTTAGGATAAGTCTTGTTTATTTTTTATTTACGCTTTAAGTTATGCGAATTACTGCTGTTAGATAGAAAAAAATCCAAGATTAAGCCCCCTCCGAAGGGAAATCCTGGCTACGGGCCTGATGTTAGGGTCCTGTTTTTAACTATCAGTGGGCCCCTTTTGGGTCACTCTATCGCAGAATCAAAATATGCCCAACTCTTTAGAGTGACTATTCACTTTGAGCAAAAGTGAAAATTTTGACTCTCTGAAAGAATGAATAGTCACTCCTGGGAAGTGAATGTTCACTCTAAACAGGGGTGGATAATCGCTCTTTCAGAGGAGTGACTATTCACTCTTGCTAAAGGAGTGCGTTTTTTCACTCCTGGTAGGAGTGAATAGTCACTCTTTCATAGGAGTGAATGTTCATTTTTTATGGAGTTAATTCTTTTTTTATTATGCTTTTATGGGCTTTTAAAAGAATTATATCTTTTACAGCATACAATGAAAATAGACAAAAGTGTAGTAAAGACTGGAATAAAATACTTTATTAGCAATATTTATTTAGTTCATAGTTTGTAACACTAATTGAACTTTTAAGGAAAAATTATTCAGTTAAAGTTACATATGAATTAAATTAGATTACTGACAGAAAAAAACTAAAATATTTAATACAAACTTATCCCTTGTGTTTGCTTTCATTGCATGCCCTATAAATATACGATAATTTTAAAATGTCCATAAGGGCAAGTAATTAACCTAAATCTTAATCAGTTAATATTATTTTTTTTTCAGATACCCGTTTAGTATTTTAATAATTCCCGTGATGTACGTTAATTATGTTCTTTTTTTTTTTCATGTGTCATTCAAATTTGAAATATTTAGATCTCTGTATTCATTGTTGTTGAATTTAAATCTAATCAAACGTCATTGTTTACTGTATTTTAGTTACTTTTAAAGTGTGTTTAATAACTGTATAATAGGTGGATGTTATATGATTAACAACGTGTGATTTCATTTTAAAGTTTGTTTTAAATATAAAATCTTATCTGTTTAGTGCTATTTTGCAGAACCCTATTGTTCTAAAATATTTTTAATTTTTCCACGAAAAACACAATGCTTATTAACTCCCACCTTTTTTAAATAAGTTCTAAGCTTGATCTAAATACTAAGAATGTGTAAGATTTCTTATGTGTTGGGATTTGTCATTGTTTTATCAAATATGAACATGGAGTCTAGATTTTTATGTTCTGTGGAATATGTTTATATTTTTCTTTTAAACACATTCCTTCACTTAATCATGAAAATTATATGATAAGCCATATCTAATTTAAAATTTTTATTCCCGTATATTTTGTATTTTGGGAATAAATAGATTTCGTATGTTTTATAGGAAAAAATTCATCTAGGAAATAGGAAAAAAGAAAGAAATATAAAAAGAAAAGAAATGACTGCATATGTACTGTTCTTATTGTTTGTAAAACATTTTTAATGTAAAAAGTAGTTATTTTTCTCTTTAAAATATATTCAATCTTATATTATATAAGTGATACTATGAACATTAAAAAATATATACTAAAGCAGTTTTATCTATAGACTTCATATCAGGCATAAAAAACACTTTATTTCAATGCTTAAATATCATGTTTTATTTTTTAATGTCAATAATTACGTGTATCATAGCTATTTAACTCATAATCATAACATACAAATTCTACCAGGAATAGATTGTTAAAATTAAATAAGACTTACCTTTACAATAACATCCATACGTTTTAATCCTAAAAATAACGGACGCTTTCTTAATAAAAGCGTCGTAGACTTTTGCTGTTCAGATTAGCTGATGAGTAATACGAATACATACAATTAGAGATCGACAAAAAATTCGGTTTCCTTTTCGTCCCAAAATCTGAGTTGCACCTAAATTTTCATTATTTCCCTTTGATTTGAGCTGTATTGGCTCAAATGAGACACTCTTTATTTAATACTTTGAATTTCACTGTGTATAATTATCAGACATAACAGGCTGGAGACGGGAGTAAAAATAATAATGCAAGCAATGCATATATGAGTCAACTTTGAAGATACTTTTTCGCGCTCTCTGCAGATAACAGTAATAGAAATTTGAAACCGCAAAACTCTTTCGAATACTCTTTGAGAATGTTCTTCTGTATCTTTTATGAATTAATTACATTTAATTTTGTATGAAGATAAAAAGTTCCCTAAATAATCGCTTTAATAATATCCGTATATTTTAATTCTAAAATGGCGAACGTCTTTCTCGTATCTTAAAAAAGTGTCGTAGACAAGACTGTTCTGATTGGCTGATTATTAATACCCATACAATACTCACTCCTGCTTAGAGTGAATAGTCACTCTTTCAGAGGGGTGACTATTTACTCTTGAAAAGGAGTGTTTAGTACGTTTTAGTACGTAATTTCCAAGGTTGCATTATGAAATGGAGTTTTTGAAAATTAAGAAGTGACATATTTTGGTGCTTTTTTATTATTTTACTCCATATATTGGTTCAAAGATGAACGGAAATTTTCTAAAAAGTGTATAATGCCAGGCTTTCACTCTCGTCGGCGGAGAGAGATATTTCACTCTCAACAACGGAGTGACATATTTCACCTTCAACAATGGAATGAAATATCTCACTCCTTTCTAGGGAGTTGAAAATTCCACTCTTTAAGGAGTGTATTTTTATAAAATTCATTTCAAAAAGAGTGAAAATGCCTGTCACTCTTCCAAAGAGTGAACTTTTCACTCCTCCCAATTTTAGAGTGTAGTTCAAATTAAAGGTATCAGCTATTGGTGCAGTGTTCATCACTGGTAGCATTAGCTTAATATCCTCTTTATTTCTTCAGCGTACATATTTAGTGAGAATCACTGTATTAAGGAATTAAAAATCCCATATCCTAAAATTACATTAATTTAAGGCAGTTCTCTAATCCAAGCTGGCTACTTTCTGATACATATTTTTAATTCAATTTTGTGCGCAAACGCATGACATTGGCTGGTGCTCTTATTAAGAATGTATGTAATCAAACAATTTTCCATTTTTCAATAAAGGCACAAGAACTCTCAGAAAATTCTGTCAGAGTTGGCGTTTAGAACCTAATTTCTCGACTCGACTGCAAAATACTGAACTGCGGAAAAGACAAAAAACTGACGTTACGAGAAAGCAATTGCTTATAACTCAAGATGTAATTCACCTATCAAAAAATGAAAAAACTGTTCGATTACAAATCACTTCAATAATCATGCCTGCAACTATCATACTTTTACGTTTAAAAATGAGTTAGAAAATGTGATGCATTGTTGAGCGGAGAAAATATATATATATAATATTTTTTTAGAACAGTCTTTTTAAAATACACGAAAGGAATGATTTTAGAATAACTTTTTATTTATTGATATATGTTTGTAATTTATTTTATGCTAGATTATAATCTAACACTTCTATTGACAGCCGAAAATGGAAGCAACAGCAACAGAAAGCTGAAGTTCTCTCTTCCCGATCTTATAACAGCAATCAAACATTCAGTTACATAGGAAACATGATGAATAGTAATACAAATCCTTATCATCTCACAATGGAAGATCGAATGAGATGGGCTCAGATTTCAGATGTCATCAAGAATGCTTCTATGGTAAAATATCTTGAAACATCTTCCGTAATTCCTAGGTTAATTTACTGCCATATAAATTTTGGACAAAGGGGGTGAGAGGGGATCATTAAAAAAAAAATACATAAAATCTAATAATTGCGGCTGGAAGAGTGAAGAATATCACAGTTTTATACATTTTGTATTATGAAAACTTTGTACTAAAATATTCTTTATAAAAGTTTAAATGATAACAAGCTTTAATTTTTTTTTAAATTTATTTTCATTTAAATCATGTAAACGTTTCATTAATGCCCAGTAAACACATACCTTTCAGCACACGATCGGACCACAGCCTTCAGTGTCGGCATCGGCACAGTGGTTTCGGTAAAGTGTCGTCAGCATGTCAGCAACTGAAACTTAAGAATCTGCTTTTTCAACTGCCGGTTTCCACAATCGGCCCCCTTATGGTTGCATATCGGCAAGTAACTTACACCGGCAAGTGACGCAGGACCGATATGTGATTTCTGATAGTGGGCCAATTAGATTTGCCAACATCGGTCCGAATTCGGAATATTTAGTCTTAGCCGACATTTTTCTTTTTTTTATTTTGTGTGAGTTATATTTCATATATTTCAAATAAAATTCTAACAGTGATGAACAGAAAAATTGCCAAAAATAACCTATATTTATTTATTTTAAAAAAATTGTTTTTGAATTCATTTTAAAAAGGACTTACAATTATTTGAATCATCAAAAGATTTTTTTTAAATCGCTCCTTAAAATTATTATTCATTATAAACTTAATCGTAGAAAGAAAAAAAAATACGTCATAAGTTAATTCATCTTATTTTCTAATTATATACTCATTTTAAATGTAATAGCTAAGTTTCTTATTTTACTTTAAAAAAAACAAATTATTAAAAAGTTAAAAAAATTATTTTAAAAACTATAAAAATATCAAAAAATCTATCCATCTTTTAGCATTAAAATTTAAAAGAAAGATTCAGAAATCTCCCCCTTCTAAAAAATTATTTGCCAAACGAAAAAAAGATAAATTAATATTTCTATTTTATTTTAAGATTAAAAAATGCTGATAAGTAAAATAATTAACTTTGCTACATTGCCATTAAAAATATATTCTACATTAAATCATCAAATGACATAAAATGAATTCTTATTCTAATTAAAAGTGATTAATTTCCAACTTATTATTTATTAAAAGAAGTTTTCCCATGTTAAAAAATATGTTTTATAAATTAACGCAATGCATGTAATTATATATAATTACTAATAAGAAAATTTTATTAGCTCAACAAAACCTCTAAAAATAATTTATTTCCTTAAATATTTAATGATTCTTAAATTGATAAGAAAAACAAATTCGTTTGCTTTAACTAATTCGCTAAAATATTTATTTCAATCATTTAAATACTAAATTAATTTTTAAACACACGCGCATAAGACAATTACAAAAAAACAGCAACTTTAAAACACTTCAAAATTCCAATTTTCCCATCTACCATTTACCTACAACGACAAACCATCACTTATCGAAATGCCTTCCCCTTACTACCCCATAGAACCTTCTCTTCAACAAGGCTCAGTGGGCGAGTTGTTAAAGTGTTTACCTTCTGTTCTTGAGGGCATCAGATAGAACCCAGCCTGCACGCTAAGATGGCTCATAGGTGGCGCCATCAAAACAGAGTTTTTCCCAATTTATGCTAGTGTCGGGCTGCAGCTGGCATTCGTATGGTTAGCTATCGGCGTGATTTCGGCATAGTATCCTGCCGGCAGTCTTGCCGGCACCGGTCCGACCAAGCGCCAGCCCAACAGACCGACTATCGCCCGGGGGACCACAAAAGTGTTGGAATCGATATCGGCAACTGATATCGTGCCGTTACCGCCAGAATCGGCAAGCGGCAGTCGTCCGACTGCTTCCCGATAGCTCTGTGTTTGTTGAGTGGCATTTATAATCCTATTGCAATAATCGTAATAATAGTGTCTATTTTTTTGTACTTTGAAAAGAGAAAAATAAAAACTTTAATGAAAATTACAAGTAAAAACAGCAATAGCTATTAATAGGTTTTTATTTATTGCCGAAACGTCAGTAAAGGCTTACTGTGGAGACTCGAAAAGTTTTGGTTTCCGTTTGTCTGTCTGTCTGTCTGTCTATTCCGCGATAACTGCCGTAAAAAAGCATCCGATTAGCTTAAAATTAAGGATACATGTTGGGGAAATTCCCGGATTTAGCTGTATAGTTTTTTGTTATATTTGGTTCATTCGTTCGGAATATGTAGAACATTTTATTTTACGACTTAATGCTTTCCTATAGCAATTCAGACGATTTTTCCATTTTTATTTGTTGAAAGGAAATGGCTCATATGATTGAAGGTTTTAAATGGTAAATTAAGGATGATGAAATTTCCTAATTAGAACCATACATTATTCATATTAGTTTGAAATTTTGCGTATACATTTGTCAGAGTTTTAAATTCGGTGTATAACATATAGAGGGATTTTATATATATGTTCCAATAATATAAAATATTTTTTTTATACATAAATTTACTTTTTAAGCACATATTTCATTGTTTTTATTTTCTTTTAACTGTTACCTAGCAACAAACTACACCTAAAAATATCGTAAATGTGAAAGTATGTGTAATTGTTTGAAGTCAAATCAAAGTCAAAAGGGACGAATTAATGCCTTTATGTCTTTATATATAGATGGAATTTACCCCAGAAATAAAGAAAGACTATGTTCTATTTATTTTGTTCAAATATTTTTCTTTTAAATTAAAAAGTTCCTTATTTTCATAAGGAATAAATCGACATTTTGCTATGAAATTTGACAATCATTTTTTTTAAACCGTTGCCAAGAAAATTCAATCCCGGAATAAAAATTTATCCTAAACAGTTAATTTTGATTTGAAAGATTTTCCTGTGCAAGAGGAAAATGAAATAAAAAATAGACATGAATACGCCTTCATATTAGAAATAAAGCGAAAATACGAAAAGAAGGTGAATTCGATCTCATATCTCAAAAATAAAACGAATACGCTTTCAGGTTGAAATAAAAGGTGCTTGTGTTATGATATTAATTCTTATTATTAAAAAAAAAAAAAATGTTACTAATATCTCAGGGTTTATCGTCTGCACACAGCTAACAGAAATGTTAAATTTTAATCGAAAATTCCAATGAGAAAAAAAAAAAACTTTTGAAAAGCAAATATATAGTAAATATCAAAATTATACACCGCAAAATTATCGCTGTCGAAAATGACGTCATTGTATCGGGAAATAAATATTTCCATTCTTAAAAACAAAGCATTAACTAGATTGCCTGAAAAAATATTTTTTGACGAGTGTTACTTCTTAATGTCGCCTCATTTCAGAAAATATGAATGAAAATTATTTTATTTTTAAAAGAAATTACATTTTCATTCATAAAACCTAAACTTTTAATATAATGGCGTCAATGTAAATCATTTTCTGTCCATCAGTATTGAAAAATAAGGCTCGGAAGTGTAAAAAGAAATCTAACAAGGAGAGGGCCAACCTTGTTAATAACAGATTTTGATTATTTTAATATATGTTGTAGGGTAGAGACCCCTTAGTGTCAGGTTTAACGGATTTTATTCAACGCTCCTTGGTTCTTGAGAAACCGGGGGGGGGGGGGGTCTAATATTAGTACACAACTTAAATACTTACTTTGCAGTCGAAATGCCGGGTTAGTCGTTGCTCATTTGGTATGGCGCTTGCCGGCTGATCCGCGGGCCCGGGTTCGATACCTGAATTTGCTACATTTGTTTTTCTCATTTTTTGTTTTATACTTGTAAGCGTAACTTAATAATCTCATTGTCAATTAAAATTTTAACCTATAAATTTTTACTTTAAACTAAATAATTGTAATAAAACATCATAAAACTGTTAATTTTTTTAAAATCACTTTTAAAATGTATTTCATATATTCTTTATCGATGCAATGATATTGAGCAATTGTGTCAATTCGTGATTTTAAAGAAACATCATTTACGCATTGCTTTAACAAAGGAAGTCAATGCGATAATACTATTATTCTGCTTTCAAAGTAACAAGCATAATTATATTAAAAATTAGCATCAGAATTAAATTACAACCGATTTTTTGCATATTAAAGATTTTTAAATTTGTAATAAGTATGCTTGTGCTTTCAATTATTTTTCTTTCCCCTTTATCTTTTTTCTGCTTTTATTTTATTTGAATATTCCTTTATTTTATCAAAACTAGATGGCGACACAACAGATTTTGTCACGATTTTGGAATTTTTATCATTCAATAATAGATCCACTTTCTTTTTAAACCTCTTTAAAAGATGAGAAATAATAGTTTACAAATAAGAAATGATAAATTAAGTTTGTTAACATTATAATTAATGTATGATATTAAAATTTTTAATTTAAATTATTAAATTATAATTACAAGTATATTTATAAAACAAAAAATGAAAAAAACAAATGTAGCGCATTCACGTATCGAACCCGGGCCCACGGACAGCCGGCAAACGCCATACCAACTGAGCTACGACTAACCTATTATTTTCGTTGCAAAGTAAGTATTTAAGTTGTGTACTAATATTAGACCCCCCCCCCCCCCCCAGTTTCTCAAGAACTAAGGAGTGTTGGATAAAATCCGTTGAACCTGACACAAAGGGGTCTCTACCCCATAGGCGTAACTTGGGCTCTAAAACTAGGGGGGCAAAAATCTGCAGGCGCTTTTGAAAAAATTTATGTGCCCCAACCCCTTCTATAACCATGTACACACACACAATTAAATTAAATACTTAAATAAATTTTAAACTTAGTAATATACGAAGAAAATAGGAGAAATCACAAACTAAGCATTTCATATTTTTAAAGAAATATTTAGAAATATTGACTGCACAATAGTTATATCTCTTATGTCTGATGAAAAGTTCAATTAGAAAAGAGTTCAAACAAACTTATTAAAAATGTGACAAAGCTTTGGGCTTTTTAGGAATTTTTTAAATGATGAAGATGGTGTGGGAGGTGATTGTGATAAATATGTTTAACGCTTTCTGTCAGAGGACAACAAATAATAAAAGTTTATTAAAACAAAATCTGCAGCTAGCGTTCTGATTGAAATGATTCAGAAATTTTGCTGCGATGGTTTTTTTTAGGGTACACAGGAGAAATTTAGCTTACGAATCTAAAAACTGATATTATCTTTAAATATCAAAAATTTTGAACTATCTGTTCAGGTTTCAAATTAAGAAAAGCAAGAAAGAAAATTTGTGCATCGGTTATAGAACATGAAAAATTTTCAACATTATCTATATATTGTTAAGAAAATTTCTTCTTTCATACGATGAAATGAGCATAAATAAACAATATAAAAAACTCAGAACGCAGTTAAAAATCCATTTTGAAGAATTGCTTTCCATAGCAGATAATGTATGCAAATTCTTTTGTGCAACCCTTTATACGATCTATAGAGCTTTACTCATTCCACATAGCGAAACAAAAATTTAAATAGCTGGAAAATGCAGGAAACAACTAAAAAGGTTTTTCTAGGTAATTATCATTTTTCAGTTGACAAGATATAAAATATACTTTGGTTCAGCCATGTACATCATGTACATCCAATAAAATTTGGTTCAGCAAAAAAAGAATAAAACGCATAAATATTGATCGTGCATTTTTTGCATTTTCAATGGCAATACATATGACTTCTTTAGCGCAGATGAATTTATTCATATTCTAA
Source organism: Maratus speciosus (assembly GCA_963932465.1). Taxonomy (NCBI): domain Eukaryota; kingdom Metazoa; phylum Arthropoda; class Arachnida; order Araneae; family Salticidae; genus Maratus; species Maratus speciosus. The sequence continues at coordinate 329,310,641 of OZ010796.1, read as the reverse complement.
AAGCATTTTGTTGTATAATAAGATATAGTTTAGCTAAAAAATGACAAACACACTATAGGAATTCACCCCTATAAACTGGCATCCTTAATGATTTCTTTCGTGTAGCTCTGTATTTGATCTATAGAATTTTACAATTTTTCCCCGAAGACCATACCCAGCAAAGAGGAAATTGCTGGCCAGCAGCAAAATAGGTGCTGGCAATGATGGAGAAGTGCTGGCTGATAGTCTACCACTGCATGACCGCTGCTGGACAGCTTCAGTCAACTTTGCTATTGGAAATCATCAGATAAAATTCTGGTGGGCAACCATTTTATATCATGCGCTGGCCCACCACTACATGGAAGTGCACGAACTTTTGCAGTATTATTGCTGGGAACACTTGCGCTAGGTGGCGCTGCGAATATCGAAGACATTGAGTATTTGAACACAAATCTGAAATGAATATCTTAACACAATTTAAGCTGTGAAGCTAATTTTTTTTGAAACTGTAAAAAATATAGCACCACTGCCACCAACAAAATAAATAAGTAAATGAATAAATAAATAAATTCTTTATTTCAACGTGCATTTTTCTTCTCCTTAAATCTGGTTTTACTAAATTACAAACGATTTCGGTTTTCATAATTTACGCAGTTCAGAATCAATAATAAAAAAAAAGCGTATAAAATACATAGGATTTCTATACAATAGAATAATTTCTATAACAGTTTAATGATTTGGAACGTAAATTACAAAAGAAACAAACTTGAAATAGTGTAATGAGAGCTTGAAAACTACGAGCAATCGTAGCGTACGCTGAAAGCACTTGTTCATGTCCGATCACGAAAACCAAGCAGCATCGAGTGCGGTCAGTACTTGGGAGGGTGACCACATGCAGTTCAAATATTTCTATTGACATTTGTATTATAGACACTTCTCCAGATGTTTCTATAGCTCTTGGTGAAACTAGCTTATAGAAAAAAGAGCCATAATTATATAATGCTTTGTTTTTTTTTTATAGAATTCTATAAGAAATTTTTGTAAGGGCTGGGCCAGCAAAGGAATAGCAGTGGGATAGGTGATAGCACTGCAGGGAAAGTGCCAGATTGAAGTAATGTGATGGCATACCAATGCTGGTCTGCTGTTGGCCATCACTGATGGGCCAGCTGCAGTCGGCTTGGACACTTTTCGACAGGTTTAAGTAATGGCACCCTTGCACTTTACTGCTGATAGCACTGCTGGCTGCCATCTTTTTTCCAGTTGATGGGCCACTGTTTCTTTCTTTGTTGGGATAATGTAACGGAAAACTTTCGCGATCTTTTGCCGAAATTCACGCGTTTATTTCGCTATCGTGTGTCTAAATTTACGATTTTTTTCCGAGATCGTTTGCCGAAATTTGCAATTTTATGCTGGGGTGTTCGACGAAATTTGAGATTTTATTTCACAATCATTTCACGAAATTCTTGATTTTTTTTACGCGACCGTTTCATGAAATCGCGGTATTTTTCCGCAATGACTCGACGAAATTCGCGATTTTATTCAGCGATTATTTGACGATTCTTTTACCACTACCGATTGCCGAAATTTACGATTTTTTTCACGGCCGACTATGAAAATTGTGAATTTCTGCAATCGTGTGCCGAAATTCGCGATTTTTTTCGCAATCGTTTGCTGAAATTTGCGCGATTATTTTTCCACGATTGTTTTCCGAAATTCGCGATTTTTTCCCGCGATCACTTGCCGAAATTTTCGATTTTTTTCGCGATCATTTGTCTAAATTCGCGATTTTGTCAGAGATCGTTTACCGAAATTAGCGATTTTATTTTGCAATCTTTTCACGAAATTCGCGATTTCCTTTTTCAACGAATTTCGAGATTTTTGTACGCGACCTGTTGACGAAATCGCGATATTTTACAGCAATCGTTCGACGAAATTCGCGATTTTATTCCGCTTACCGAAATACACGATTTTTCTCCGCGATCGTTTGCCAAAATTTCCGATTTTTTTCACGCGTCATTTTCTGATATTCGAAATTTTTTTTCCACGATCATTTGCCTAAATTGGAGATTTTTTTCCGGGATTGTTTGCCGAATATCGCGAATTTTTTCCGAGATTCGCGATTTTTGCAAGATTGTTTGCCGAAATTGGCGATTATATTTCAAAATCGTTTCACGAAATTCGCGATTAATTTCTGCCCTTGTTCAACGAAAGTTGCGATTTTATTACGCGATCTCTTGGCGAAATCGCAATATACAATTTTAGACAATGAGATTATTAAAATATAAATACAAGTATATTTATAAAACAAAAATGTGAAAATCAAATGCAGCCCGTTCCGGTATCGAGCCCGAGTATTGAGTACTCCGAATATTAAACAGACGCCGTACCGATCGTGCTATGACCACTGCAATAATTTTGTTTCTGAGTAAGTATTTAAGTTGTGATATAATATTAGACACCCCCCCCCCCCCCTTGTTTCTCGAGAGCTAAGGAGCATTGTATAAAATCCGTTGAACCTGAGACTATGGGGCTTCTACCCTACAAGATATATAAAAATAATCAAAATCTGTGATTATCAGGGTTGTACCCTCTCCTTGTTAGAACTATGTAATATTGTAGTATTTAGTCGAAAATTTAATTAGATTTAAATCGCACTCATACTGGTTTAAGATGAATCCAGATAATTTATCAATACAAAAAGTTAAATCAAATACTGATTTTAATTTGTTTATATTTTAATTGAAATGCTTTTAATTTTACACATTTTCATAGTGGATTCCCCTGAGAGTTTTTACTTTATAAAATATTAAATGCGGATTTTTATATAATTTATAATATTTGGAAGGAAGATTGGGAAAGAAGGAAATTTCAAATTTTCTGGTACTTATTACAAAAAAATATAGCGCCAAACCATACCCAAGCCGACCCGCGGTTTGTTTAGGGTCGGGTTGGGCTTATATTTTTCCGTTGCGTGCCTCCTTTTTTTTTGCTGCGAGTCGGATTTGGACCGGATTGACTTTCATTGTTTCGAATTCGAGTCGGTTTCGGGTTCAGTTTTGACTCTTGCGGGTCGGATTTCAGTTGACCCATTTTCGTTCAAAAGAATGTCCAAAATATTTTTTCTAGTAAAAAAAAATCTATATACAATATGATCTCCGAAACAGACACCTCTATTTAGCGGACACTTTTTCAATTCGTAACACACTTATATGTTTGTACACTTTTATTTCAGAATAGCATCTTCCATCACAATCTACACACACGTAACATGTTTATGTGTACAATAAACGACAGTGGGTGGCCAAATTATTAGTTACACTACAACTTTTCTTATTGGCAAACTTGGTTTAATGGTTTTGTGCTGATAACACTGACAGATAACATTTGATAGGTGCTATCAACTGGTAGGGTATTCTTAGTGCATAACGTGCGTCAATGATATTATGGAAACACTTGGTGATGGTGATTTAAATGTTTTCAATTGTTTATGATGAATTCTATTCTTTGCAAAATGTGTCAAAAGAAAACACAACAAACGAAAGAAATTTTATAAAAGCCCTGATTATGGTCTGGCACCATAATGAGTTATTAAAAGGAAAGCGTAAAAAAATGTATGCATAGCAGGTCAAGGGGAGTACAATCCGTAAAGGGAGGTTCGACGAAATATTGAGGAATTTGCCTTGCAGCGCTTGTGTTAAGATTTTTCACAATAAATTTCTATTTTATGAACGAAAGTTTGTTTTTATTTATAAACCCATAAGTGTTCAATCTATGTGTACCGAAAGTAGTTTAACAATCCACCAGTAAACAACAACAAAACAAAGCTTCGGGTTCTTCGCAATGTAAAGTTTAGGCATATAAACTAATTATCTGGCCACCCACTGTATAATACGACTACTAATACGACACATGTATTTTCATGTCTATCAAAAACGAAATGCTTGTAATATTTTTCATATTCAAGGAAAGAAGATAAATATGAGAAAAAATGACAATGTTCAGAGACAAGACACAGTAATCATGAAATCTTTTCCCACACACGCATCTAAAGCTAAACAAACATCCCTGAGAATGAAAAGGGAAAACAGTCTTTCTACTTTGTACAAAGAGAAAAAAAAGGGAGACAGAAAATATTTTTACTTGAACTGTTAATACGCAGAGGGTTTAAGACGTAAAACAGAAATTACTTATGTCAACATGAAAACTTTAATTCTGGTAGTTTTGAATGTGATTTATCCAATTCTAATTTACAGCCACGATAGTACGTAAATTATTTAGGTGTAAAAAAGGAGAAAAAATAAATACAAAAATGTGTTTTTACTAGAAAAGAAGACAAACTGGAGGGGCAAAAACTCGACTTTGCCCATGATCTTAAAAAACTAGGGGGACATGTGCCCCCGCTCTACCCTACAACATATATTAAAATAATAAAAATCTGTGATTAACAAGGTTGGCCCTCTCCTTGTAAGATTTGAGATAACCATTAGCGCAATCAATAAAAAGTTACATATGTAAATTAATAAGACCACGGGGGGTTCAGGGGGGCGGAGCCCCCCTGAAGAAATCTACTTTATTATTTAAAAAAATACCAGAATCAGCAGCTCATGCAAATTTCGAAATATCCTTCCATAACAACGTTTTTAATTTAATGCTTCTAATGTCTTAAAACTTCGTATTTTTTATTCTTATAAATAATTACATAATTTGAAAATTTTAAATTGCGGTTTGCAGGAAATTGAATATTACCAAAGTGCGTCTAAAATGAATGACTTTCAGAACTGACGTTGAGGCTCCTGATCTGCAGATTTACTAGTTTTAATCAATATTTTATTTTCAGTATGTTCAGTATAACATTTAAATGAACAAATATTTAATTACAGCTTTGTTACAGGTTATACGTTGTAATTTAAAAAACTGCAAAATTCGTGTCCATACTTAGAAACTGTATTAAATGCATATGTAAAGACCTTTCATTTTTCCTTGTAATTTAGGAAAAACTTAACTTAGATCGCCAGAGACTCAAATGCAAAATCTGTTACATCGGAATATAAAATAACAAAAACTTTATTGTTATAAAAAAATTTTACTTTTACTATTCATTTAAATTATTCTAAATTGCCGGCATATTCATTATTTCCTTTTTTTTAATACGCTCTATTATTTATTTCTAGTTAAATTCCTATAAGTTTAAAACGCGTATCTTAATAATAGTTTTATTCAAAAACGTAATCTAAACTTTTAATTCCTTCATTATTTTATCGTCTACCAAACTGTAAAGTTCTGAACGCAGTTTCTTATTTTTCGAATGTTTATAAAAACCATTTTTATTCTATTTTGTCTCATTTTCCCGCCAGCTGGGTGACAGATTTTTCACATTGAAATCCTTCCATTAGCAGTGCCGAGATTCTTTTCTGTGACGTTTCTCGATTGCTCTCCATTGGTTGAGTGACGGATCGCAGTTTCACTTCGAGTCTCGTTCATGATTTTGTTTGGTTAGCCTGAAGTTTCCATTTCAATCGGATTTCCTCCACACATTCTAATAAATACCTCGAGCATGAGCTCAGAAGTAGATTTTTTGTTCTGTTTGATTGTTTACATAATCTGTTACCTGGTGTCCTAAGTCACGTAGAATATAATTCGTTATTTAACATCTCTTTCTCACGAATAACTAGTTAGTGCTCAAACGGGATGGCTCTGATTTCTCATCCTGTGGGAATTGTTTAATGTTGGTATGTTCTGATGGAATAAACAGTTTCCTATGACTACGTTTCCATGTTTTAATTGGGAAAACCCCAGATTTCTTCATACGCCTTTTTTTTCATCACTCACGCGGCCTAATCTGCCTTCATGATGAATAAATGAGTGTTTGATTGGACTCTACCAATATTATCATCGCTCCACAGCTGTTAAATTTCCACAGAGTTGACACCTCCACTAGCGATGCTTGCGCTAAGTGGTATGACTGCTATACAACCTCACTAACGGCTGATTAACATGTGGTACTAATCCAGTAATATGTCGTAAAAAGCACGACGTGATTGTTCCACTTAACCCATCAATTTGTTTCGTTATATATATATATATATACAATTTTATAGTATATTATAATTGTTGGTTCATTTATATATATGATCGATTTTTCATGTGATTTATAGTGAATAATTACAAAAAGGTTTATTACATATTCTATATATATAACATTTTTTCTTTTTTACCAGCAACCGAATCCAGATCATCCATATCTATCTCCAACTCCAGCACCACTTGATCAAGCAAATTTTTCAAACCGCTGTCAACCGAGTGAAGATGAGATTTCTTGGTATGAATCTCGAAACAGATCGCGCTCACGAGTAACTGGACAGTATCCGGTATATGAAATATGTTATTTTGATCATTTTTGGCTTAGGTTTTCCTATATTCTACCTTTCACTCTAAAACTTATTTACTTTTTTTTTTCAATTTTTTGATTAACTATCTTGCTTTAAGTTCGAACCCACTGTGGTTTGGATTGAACTTGTGATTGTTTTCTTAATATTTTTCCTTTCCTCAACATAATCTCTCCAAAATATACATGAAGTCATTTTAATACAGAAATGCATGAAACTGCACATATTATTCAAGTGAAAAAGAATCACATTGCGATTCTTTTTTACCTATTAACCTCTCTGTTATTATCTTGAATTATAATTAATTGTTGGCATCTGGCCCCTACCTGTGATGCCCTGTCTTGAAAATTGGCTTAACCCCTTAACGGTTGCATTAAATCATGGTTTAAAAATTCAAATTGCTTATTGGCACCACTTTTTTGGAAAAAGAAATATTCACCTTATTTAATGACAGGTAAATAATTACCATAATATATAGCCAATTACACTATTTTATAAAACTGGTGGGAATCATACAAAATAGAATAAAATGAATGAAAGGCACAGCCAATGAATATCACGGGAGCGAAAATTAAGGGGTTAAAATGCTAATTTTAACACAATTTTTTAAAAAAGAACTTTATCTTTGTAGGAACACAGGACGTTGGTGTCTTGGAATTGAAATAAGAATAGCTCCAAATTGTATGTATTCGTCAAAGAAAATGACTTTGAAGGCTGTTCTCAATTTCACTGCTCAACAAGCGTGAAACTTCCTGACATATAATGACATACACATTTTTAAATGTAAAGCTAAAAAATTGGCAGACCTGACTATGGAAGTGATTTGGAATCGAAATGATTTTTCCGTTTTTTCATTTAAAAAATTACCTATTGAGTTATAAGCATTTTTCTCCCTTCACTGACTGTTTTTTCTGCTTTCGTCGGAAAATTCGGTTCAAAACACCAACTTTGATAGTATTTTCCAAAAGATCTATTGTGTTTACAAAAAAAGAAGAAAAAAAGGAAAACTTCTTTCGATTACATTGTTTCTGAATAACAACACCTGCCAGTTTCAGGCGTTTCGTCGTTTCTTTCCCTTTTTCTAAAAAGAATCTGTAATGCTCTTGCTTGCTAAATGTGAATTGCATATCTAAATTTGTATTTTATTCAGTCCTAAAGAATTTCATATATTTAAAAATTATGTCAAAAGTATTTCCACTCAAAATTAAAGTGCTTTATATTGGAATGTATGCAAAAGAAAAGCAGCAGCAACAACATAAAAAACAATAAAAATTATATGAAAGTAAAGAACATTTCTTATAGAAAGTTTCACTGTTTTAACAAAACCAAATTTATAAGCAATTTCATTCTTTACCACCCCCACCCCTCCTTTTAAAAAAAGAAAAAAAACTTTTTATAAGATATACTACATTATTTGCAAATGTTTTTATTTGGTATCATTTACATTAGATCATTGGTTATCTTCAGAATAAATAAAAATCCAAGTATGAGCTCCCCTTCCCCTTTCTTAGAGAAATACTGATTATACAAAGATCATTCAATAAATAAACAGAAAAACAGTACAATATGTAAAGTAAAACACAATAGAATTTTTTATTGGTTTTTTTTCAGATTTTCTTCTTTTTTTTTCCAGTTATTTAATAAGTGATTCCATAATGTGCTCTGAAGAATGTGTTCAAGTGATATGCTTAGAAAAATTATTCCATATTTATTTACTTGTTAAGATTATGTTGATAGTGAATAATTATAAAAATAGATTCAAAACACATTTTTGTTAAAATACAAAACTTTTTTTTTAAATGCTACAAAGGCTAAAGAAGATACAGCAGAAGAAAAATTTATGCTTTCTAAACATGTAGTTCCTCTTGGCTTTTATGATGTTTATAAGAAACTTTGGTACTTAGACAAAATTTATGGTATTAAAAAAATACAAGCATATAAAACTTGCCTCACCTAAAATTTTGCGTTTTTTATTTTTTCAAAGGTTATCCCCTCATGAAATGAAATATTCAAAGATGGCAACAGGTATGGATTTTATAGAATTGCCAGAATAAATTTTCCACAAAATGAAAGGCATGTTCCCATTTGTACCTAAAATATCTGATCATTTAACAAAATTTTTGAAAGGTCCGAGGGCAAAATCACAGTTGTTATCCTTCAGAGAAATTTAGATACTGGCATCTCTGAATATTTGTCAAAATATTGATGCTCAGTATTTAAAAGCTTCTGATTTTTTAAATTATTATTATTATTCAATCAAACAAACAAAAAATTCTTATAAACAACTTTTCAGATCTGATTCTTATTGAGACATACATATGATATAATGTTGGTGTCTAAATGTGATGGTATTTTTATGAAGCTATGTATATTTTATTTAAAAATTCAAAGGAGTCCATTCCATGTAATAAAATAAATTCAATGTGGGAATTGGAAAATTTACATTTCTCCTACGAATTACAGTGTGAAAATATTTCTAGATATTAATTTGTAAATAAAACTCTTAAAATAGTGAATTTTGGGGAAATTAAAAATAGGATACATTGCAGTGAAAACTGCAGATCAAAGGCACACTCTTACTCTTAGCCCGATGGACAATAACACAGGCCTGCAAAATTGAAGTTTTTGAAAATACAAGAGAAGTTTTCATGGATTCTTATGTTATTTGGTGTGCTGATTTAAAAAATGACCTCCATTTCGTTCCATCACATAGGGATTTTTTGTAAATCGATATCGATATTTTTGCTAAAATCATATTTGAAAAGGAATTCTCTTGAACAATTTTGCCTCTACTATCTGGCAACAGTGGTTTTTATCCATGTAAATGTATGTAAAGTAATCAATTCTCGACGAGGCAAATTGATTTTTCAGTAATTGATTACTTTTCAATAGGTTTAAGTGGATGAAAACAACTGTTGCCATATCGCACGAGCCACCTCTGGTCGAGGATAAAACAAAAAGCCCTCGAGTTCAGGGATGTAGTGGAGGGTATACGCTGTATACCCTCTGGATTTTTTTTAAGGAACACCGTATACCCTCTGTTTATGAAGAAAGCTATAGTATATATACACTAGGGTATACCCTCAGCCTTGAGCGTATACTCTCTTGCATAGAGCGTATACCCTGTGTTTTTTTTTTACGACTATACCACTGCTCGAGTTTAAACATTTTACATCAAATTATGGTGCAGTTTTTAGAAAAATATCATCTATACACTATTTTAATTTGTTTTTGTTAAGGCGACGTACATAAAATAGACAACTGACCAAGAGGAGCAAATATTACGTATGTGTACATGAAAGTTTCAAACAAATTTTAAACTGAGCAAAAAACAAAACAAAACGAAAAAGTTTATATTTAAGTACGTACTCTTTTTCTATTAAAATTCTTTTTGATATTGTTCCTTTATGTTCAATCTCAGGCCTATCTCATGTTTGTGTTAACATCCAACAGTAGACGGCGAGCATGATCTTATCCCATCTTTCTTTTGTGCTCCATATCTTTGATGTCTTGCTGGAGCCTTTCACCTTGTTCTCCGCTGGCTGATCCTAAATTTGCGGGTAAGAAAGTGCACATGTGAGTGAAGGAAATGTATTTTGATACTTATGGAGCAACCCAACGCTTAAAATTTGACCATCATATTCATTACAATTGGTTTATAGTCAGGATTCTTGTAATTGCACAGAAATTTGCTGACGACATCATTGAAGGCAACTCAAGCTTCGTTTTCCTTTGTTGTCATACTAGTCTCAAATTCTTTATCCTTCATAAGCTTGCGGATATTTGGACCAACAAATATTTCCTCTTTCAACTTGGCTTCGGATAAACCTGAAGCTTTTTGCACAGGTATTTGAAACAACCGCAATCATTTGAAAAAATTGCAATCATTTGAAACAATCGCAATCATTTGAAACAATACAATTTTGGACTCAACTAAACTGTTCCCAATCACATTCTTAGTGCCTGGTTTAAGATTTTGTCTTTTCGGTCATTCCTTTTTGACCCAATGTTGAGTCTTATCACAGTTGTCCCACTCACAAATGAAACATTGATACTTTGTGTATCCGCCTTGTTGACCAAGAAGCATGGAGGTAATTTTCAAATCACCGCAAATGGCCCAACCGAAGTCGGCATATTTTTGTTGAGGACGTAAGCCAGGTTTTAATAGCGTTCTTTTAAATGCATGGAGTATCCAACTGGTACAGATGCATACTGGCTTCCGTGATGAAGGACAGCTTTAAGGTTCCTTTTTGATGAATGTATAAACAGACTCCATTCATCTTTATCGTAGGTGATATTAAAATTGCTTTTCAATCCGGGAACATCAGAACAATAGACCAGGTTCTCCCCATCCTCAAAGTATTACTTAACAAATTCATTTTCTCGATTCCTGTACTAATAAAAAGTAGTTTCTTTGGCCAATAAGTTTCTTTTCTTTCAATCTGGAGCCCAACAATTCTGCTGCCTCTTTCAAAAGGCCCAGATCTTTAATCAGATCACTAAGTTCAACGTGAGAGATGGACTGAAGTGAATCACTTCCAGAGGGCTTATATTCATTATTGGAGCCTTGAACCTCTGGATGTTCAGAGTCTGAAGATCCTGAAAAGATGACTTTGCAATTCATTTGAAGGCAAAGGCACTGGCACATCAGGTCCATGAGGAACAGGGCGTATGGACAATGGAATGTTCATAAAAATCCAACTAAAATTGAATTTTTCAAGAAAACGTGATGCGATAGAATTTTTTCATTACTTATTTTTAAATTAGCGCGAAAAAATACATAAAGATCAGCTATCAATTCCCGTGTATTTTTTTTTATCGCAGGCCTGTATAATTTTATGCATCATGATAAACAAAGAGTTATTTACATCTTTTAAATAATAATAACTCTATATTACTTTTTAAATGTTAAAATATTTCGATACAACTCAGCTCATAGATTACATTTTACACTTTTCAGGAAAATTCATTTTATGCATTCATGTTCATACTTTACAGTTGGCCAAAACAAAAAGAGAACACCTCATACACTTTAATCATGAAAATTGTCCTGTAAAAAAGGGGGAATAGTCATTGTAATGGAACTTATGTCTTCTTATATGAACATCTAATTTTAACATCGTATTTGGCTTTTTCGGTAAATTTTACCTCAGAACAAATGAGAAATCATTCAGTCAAGTAATTAATGAATTATGAAAGTTTAAAGTTTGTAACTCCTAATGTTAAATTCATTTGTAATAGTTGCAAAACAGATTGCAATGTTTTGCAATTTTTTTTAACTGTTTTTAAAAATAACTCAAGAATTACTAGGCGGAATGAGATGCAAGTTTGAATTCACACATTTGAAATTTCTAGAAATCAATTACTGTTTAACAAATCCATAAGTTATAATTCATATTTGTTTTGAAAATTAATTTATAAAATGTATTTTTTAAATCTGTTTTGCAGTTCCAAACTTTAAACTTTCATAATTCCTAAACTACCCAACTGAATGACTTCACGTTTGGTATCCTGAGGCAACATTCACCGAAAAAGCCAAATATTATGTCAAAATAAGATGTTTGTACTGAAAATGTAAGAGTTTGGTACAATTTCAGTATGAAGACGACCCAATAAGTTTATTTTTTATCATAAATTGAAAAAAGACACAACTTTCATAATTCCTAAGCTACTTGATTTCCCTTTTTGTATCCTAAGGTTAAAATTTACAGAAAAAGCTGAATATGATATCAACATTAGGTATTCATAGAGAAAATTTATGAGTTTGGTACAATTTCAGTTTAAATTAAGTTTCCGTAAGCTTTTTATATAAAAATAAATTGAAAAAAACATAAACAAAAAGAAAACTATATAATTTTCAGTTGAATAGCTATTTCTGTTAAAACTTCTTGATAAATAATGTAACATGCATGTAAAACACAAAAAATAAAATGTGCTTTAAACTTTTTCCTCCTTTATATACATAATAGGCATTGTATATTTTCCAAAAAATATTGATCTAGAATTTGATCTTAACTAAAAATATATGCCACAGATTTATTTTTTAAGTTTTTTTTTTTTTCTATGTTAAAAGCAAACAAAAATTTTAATGTTAAAACAAAAGTAAACTATCTTTCCTTTCCGTATCTCCAATGTATGTTACTGTTATGCAATATATCTTAATTACAAAACAAAAAATGTACACATTAAGTGATTTTTCTTTTGAAAAAAGAATGCTGCATATAAATTCATAAGAAAAAATTCTGTTATTTTACACATATTTTACACAAAATTTTAACTTTCAGGAATAAAAAGCTGGTGAAATTAAATTTAATAAAATAGCATTTTAAACTTATAGACGAATGCCTTAATGATTCAAAATAAAGAAAAAATGGTCAGAAGCGATGATTTTTTTATTTAACTGGCGTTTAAGTTTAATTTTCCTTACCATTTTACCACGCTAACTTTTTATTTTCTACTAAATTTTTACTTATAATGAATTTGCATAGTACCCACGAACATTCAAATAAGAAACAATAACAATGTAATGTTGTTTCTTTCAACAAGGTCTTTGTGAGAATGCAGCATTCTGGGAGCCTGTACGAGGTCAGTTTCTTTTCAACACTGCCCACATTTTGACACATGACCAGACCAATTTTTTTTCCCCCAATTGCTGTACCAGCTGATGAGAATTCTGTTCTGGCTCAAGATGTATCATCCTTTTTCTTCATGTTTTACTAATTTTTAAAATAGTATATCAGCTGACAAAAACACAAACTAATTGGTGTCTAGAAAATTCATTATTTAAAAAATTATTACTATTATTATTACTTTTTATACTTTTATAATTAGGTACAGTTATGAAATAATGCATTTTATTATTTTTTTACTTTTACCTTAGAAAATTTTTCATGAAAAATTTAAAATTATTTAGCATAACTTAATAATATTTCTGCTGATGAATCTACAAAGTAATTTATGTCTAGATAATTTCAATAATATATTTCTAAAGAAGTAATAATTAAATTTTAAAACAACAATGCTCATAGGTAAGTTTTTACCAAGTGTATAATTACTGAAAATCTTCTGTTTGCATATTTCTGTAAAGCTTAAATGCAGCATCATTTTTCTTTCGAAGAATATAAATCACCAGTTTGATTTTTCTACATATAAATTAATTATATTTTCTTCATCAGAAATATCATTTTAAAAATTACACAGAATAAAAATTCATGAATAATTATGAAACCTATTTTTAGGAAAATGTTTTTTAGGATTCTGTCTGCATATTCCTACAAGTGATTGCATTATTTCAATGCCACAAAGACTTTAAATAAATGATCCAGTCTTGAGTATTTAAAATGAATGCAACCACTTACAAAGAAATTCTTTTGCACCCTGCAACATAGTTACAAATAGTGCACACGTTGAAGCTTATTTTTCCAGCTTTAAAACTAAATATTCAAAAATTGGGCATATTTACATTTAATATTTAAGGCAACATATCGTGAATGTGTGATCAGGTTACAAATTCAATATAATTTACAGTGATCATTATATGTTCTTAGCAGAGTCCTGCTGGTTGTACCCAACCTGAATCCGAAAGTTCCATTTGAAGTCAACCTTCAACCTATCTTGAAGCAAACAAAAATATTTTCCACAATCGACAAAATTTTCATAAACCCACAATCAGACATATTTTAGCCTGAACCCAAAATAAAAGGAAATTAATTCATGTTTTAATCTAATTATGAAAAGTAACTGTACAATAATATCTTTAATAACAATTTTATCGTTATAGAAAAATGGAAAAATTCTTCCTGCGGGTCGGATTCAATATAAAATGTTTCTTGCAGGTCAGATTTAGGTTTTTGTAAGTTGGGTTGTTGGGATAATCATGAAAAGTTTAAGTACAACTATTTTTCAGATGAAAATAAATGTTTTAATATGGATGAGTATTATATTCAATTTACTGCAAGAAAAATAAAATGTACCTAAGAAATACAATCAAACATTATTATTTCTTTATGTTATGTTAAGAACCCTTTTTCTTCTTTCTGAATATGAAAATTATTAGCAAAATTTCCTTTTTGAAGCATACAAAAATGCATGTATTGTATTTGTGATATTTTATGCACATACACATACATTAGATGTGTGTAGATTGGGGGGTGCCTACTATTTAGACATGTACAAATATTTCACTAAATAGAGGTGTCCGCTATTTGGAAGTGTCTGTTGTAGAGATTTTATTGTATATGAAGACATCAGAAGTCAAGTGGTACAAGTGACAAAATTTCAATTTGGAGTAAATTGAGTTCAAAGATAGTTGATGTTAAATTTGAACATAAATAATAATTGACTGAATCGAAATAGGAAACTGCTGCTTGTTCCACAGTGGTCTTTGAATTCTTATATCAATGTGAAAAAAGTAGAGTGCAACTTTCTTTCAATTTAAAATTAATCAATATTGATCATTACTCGGAAAAAGTGGTTGATCTCTAAAACACAACTCATAATTAGAAAATCACTATTTCTTTACCTGAAAAGAAAAAAGCATATTTCCAGGTTGTCTGTGCACTTAGTTCAATTTTGTCACTTATATCCTTTGGCTTCTGGGGTCCTCATATAGATTTTTTACCTCAAAAATATTTTTGACATTCTTTTGAAAATCAGGTCAATCTGAACTCAACCCACAAGAATCAAAACCCAATCTGAAAAAGACCTGAACCTGACCCGCAGCCAAAACTAGAAGTCAACCCAACTCAAACAGCAGGTTGTGTCAAGAACTGATACAGGACTCCAGTTCCTTTTTAAGAGGACTTCAGACTAATATATTTTGTTCTGGTTCATTTAAAATAAACATTTTGTTTAAGTTCCAGTTTTCATTCTCATAATAATGATTTTTGGTTCAATTCCAGTTTCCGTTCGATGAGAAATTAAACAAAAACTCCAGTTTTCATTCTGATCTAGTTCAAAGCCCTGGTTTCAATAAATTATTGATTAATACAAAATATACTGAATTATTGTTTTCTTTTCACCCTGAACTTTTCAATAGCCTTAAAAAATAACTAGGCTCTTCCATAACTTTTTTGATTTAATATACATTCATATTCATTATCCTTCTTAATCTTTATGACAGTCCTCCATACTGCCCTAAAACTTTTAGATTTGAAATCAGACGGGGAGGGGGGATTGTGTTGGTATTGGATTCTTCCTTCAAGTTTGCATTTTGGCACATTAGTTAAATACTATTCATTCCTAAAATTAACTTAATGAATATTTTCCATTAACTTCTGACATGCCTCATATCAAAAAACTTAAATATCAGACATAAGTAAATGATAATGGCTATTCAAATTTTTTAACAGCAAAAATGTTTTTATCGTTGTTCTGGGACTGAAAAATAATTTTGGTTCAGTTCTGGGAAAACAATTTAGGTTCTGATATGGTTCTTGTTCCATAAGAAATATTTTTTTATTTACAGTTTGGTTCCAATTTGAAGTCCAGTTGATTAGGTATACTACTTCCACATATATCTTAATCACGACTTCATTACAAAGGAAATGTTTTACAATAATGACCTCATATATCTTAATTATGGCATTTCCTGATATATCTTGTTAAAACAAAAAAACCTGTCTGTAACATATAATGCAGCAAAAAAAAAAAAAGGGGGGGGGGGGGGTTATAATTTGAGTTTTTAAATATTGAAGCAGAAACTGAATTTATAGATGAATTAACTTTCAATGATTTTGAAATAAAAACAAGATCAAATTTATAAATTGTTATCAAAACTATGTCAGTATAGAGAGAAATCCAATGCATTTTGCCAGTTCTATAAGTTCTTTATGAATGATATGAAATGAGCTTCATATTTTCTACTACTAAAGAAAATAGTGGTAACTATATTATATAATTTCAGGGAGTATCGGCTCCATCTTGTTTTGAAATGGACATTCCAGTACGACCTCCTTATGCAGGAGCTGGTTATCTCAGTTCTAAAAGACCGAAACATCATCCAACAATACCAACAATACGGTATTAAACATTCATTCATATGTATAATTTTGTATCTGCCAAATTCATTCTTTTTCATAAATGTGATATTTCTGTAATAAAAGTATTAAAACATTGGTATTATCATTTCTTTGTTTCTCAATATTCTTTCAAGCTCAAATAAATCTTTCAATATTCTTCCAAGCTCAAATAAATCAGATTGACCAAAAACTAAACTCAGAAATGACTACATATTGAAATAAATGAAATTTCATGTTTGAAGATTGAAGCAAAAATTAAGAATAATGCTTTTTGCTAATAACTAAATATCTGTTAATTTGTTTAAAAAAGAGAGATGGTTAAATTTCTTTAGAACTATGAAGTGCAATAAATGTTAAATCAATTTAATATCATTTTAACTGAATTAAATTAATAAATTACAGCTGCTGTTTGGTGATTTTTTACTAAGACAACAAATCTCTCGCTGAGTATACATATCATAGCATTTATAAAAGATTTAAAATGTTGGTAATCTGACTAAAAATAAATAAACATTGAGATTGAAATTATATATACCAATTAATAAGTCTTCAATTAGGGTCTTAAAAAAATAAAGGAAGGGAGATTTTAACACTAAACCTACTGTAGAAAGGTCATTTCACCTGTATATTAGATTGTCAAAATTCTACAAGAGTCTGTCATCACCATTTTAGTTTAGACATATCTGCTTTATTTAGTCACAAATTTCTGTGATTTAATAAGGTGAAGTTTTTTTTTCCAAAATTAGTAGTCACAAACAGCTGTAGATGTCTGCAGCTATGCTCATAATCCACTACAGAAGTCACTCAATAGTTTAAGTATTAACATTACCATAAAATGAAATGTGTTTTGTACAAAGCACATCTTTCAATACAAAAAATTTTTGCTTTAGAGAGTATACACAGGCTTTCAATAAATTAGCGTAGCATAAAATATGACACCAATTTTAAAGTTAAAAATTACTGTTGCTGATTTCCACATTAGTTTAAAAAAACAACAAAATTTAAAAAATCAATTCATTTTATTAGGATGAATCAACAATTTGTTACAAAAAGTGACAGAATGAGTATCACATTTAGAGTTAATGAATATATACTTTTTTAATTACAGATTATTATTTTATTTAATACTAATTAAACCTTTAAATTCATGAAATGAGCTTTTGGCACACACACACAGAGAGAAGAAAAACCAAATAGATGAAATATTTCTAATAATTCGTTTGTTTTAATTAACACTTTCATTAAAAAAATCATCAGATCTACAAAAATATAAATGCTTACAAATGAGAGATTAGTTATTTTAATTATACTTATTTTGAAAATAACATATATACTAAATTAAATATACAGATAACAATACTAAGAAACTCTTAATAAAAATAAATGCAGAAACATGTAACATACATGTGGAGAATAAGTGAGGAAGAATGAGTGAATTTTATGTACACAATTGTTTTAGAAGACACCAAAATAACCTTTTTTGATTTTAAAAAATAACTGCCAAAGAAAATATGGCAAACAATAATGGAGAAAATTCTACACTATGAAACAAATAATAAATCTCTCAGAGGTAAATTGTAAATACATCATAATTGTTTTCACCGTCATGGTTAATGTATGAAAAAATACAATCTATATCAAAATATTTCATAAATGAAATACATGAAAGCATAAATAAATAATAATCAAAACTACAAAATAAATGACTCACAGAAAATGTTGGCACCTATATTGTATTTTTAAATACATATGTAAATAACCTCTGTTAAAGTTGCTTTCAAAATAAACATATATAAAAATGTACTAAATCTGAAATAAATACAAATGGCATTCACGCAGAATTATAAATTGATAAACTTTTTATGAAATTTCCATTCATTTTCTACACATTTACAAAAACATGACTTTCTACACATTCATTTGAAAAAGTATACCCATATGAAAATTACTAAATCTTAATTAGCACAAAATTTAAGAAATTTTTCATTAAATGAATACATTCAACTAAAAAAATCACATGAAAAACCTACAAAATATAAAAAATTTATAAATATCCCAAAAAAGGTAAATAGATTTATGGTTTAACTACAGAAAATTCTTTTTTCTTTATATATTAAAATAGTTGCAGGATTTTCATTTCAGTAGCTATCTTTTATTTACACAAAAGAAATGCCATTTGGCTGTACTTTGAATTACTTAATAATTACACTTGTATTCCTTTAATGTAAGTAAAATACTGAGTAACAAGTTTACATTAGATTTATACAGATTAATTAGTAACACTGCTTAACTAAGAGTTATCTTTTGAACACATATATGAAAGGCTAAATGTTTCTTAAGCTGCACCACATTCTTCATTTAAACTTTGGAACTAATTAAATCAATGCTATTTAAAAATAATAAATAAGATCTGTAATTGAAGGTAAGTATCTACTTCTAGTCTGAGAAAAAAAGAACACATTGGAATTTTAAAACAATATAGTAATTATATGTAATTTCTAATATAAATTAATACTATAAATAAACTACTGAAATAATGCAAAGACAAATCACTAGGTTGGATTCCAATTTTAACATTAATAGCAAAATCGTTATACAAAACGAAGAATTTAAAGATTTTTAATTTACATAAACAGTGTGACTGACAAAATTTGTGTCTTAATACAGAAGAAAAAAGTCCACTTCCACTAAGTTTATTTTAGGTAAGAAAGAATTTCAGTACATATAAAATTAAAAAAAAAATAATAATAAAAATAAATTTCTATATAAAAGCAGTCTGAAACTTAGAAAAAAAATATAATGATAAAAATTGGCAAATATTTAGCACATGCGAGAGGTTTATCCAACCTCTGGTTTCAAATCTGAAGACAAATAACTTCACTCTGTTATTAATATCTACAATTCATATTAACAGCAAAAAAAACAAAAATGAAAAAATAAATTATATGAAATGTTAGCCACAAAATAACAGAAAATAAACTAACTAATGCTCTTTATAAATCTCTAGATGGCAGTCAAAAATAGCTCCTTCATAGAAGGCAGGTGTGACAAGGAACTATATCATACACTACACTACAGTGTAACAAAACTGTGGGGGAAGGTAGTCAATTATTGAAAAATGTCCTTAGAAACAGCACATATTAAGGCCAACATGCAGTCATTAAGTTTTAATTAGATTGCACAAAAGTCTAAATTTGTGGAAGTTTAGCATAAAAATTGAGATCAATTTTATGTCTGGCAGTCACGGTACATAGAAGATCGTTTTTCAATCACTTTCAGATGACCTTCCATATTTCTATTTAGATTGTCTAAGAGTTCTGAAAAATCTTTCAGTCTTTTTTCATTTTCGTCAAATTCATCTTCCATGCCTAGTGGGTAAAAAATAAAAAATAATTTCAAATAAATGGATAAAACTGTTGAATATATATATATAATACAATAATAAGTTTGAAATATATCTAACAGCTTAATAATTTATTTTCATAAGGTTTGCAAAAATCACTTCATTACCAAGCCATAAAACAGTCCCTAGCATTTGTCAACAGTTAAAAAAGGTTTGGCATGGATGAAGCTGGTATATATTATACCTAAACTCTCTTTATATGCCCTAAGAGTGAAGACTTTAAATAAGAGATTTTTTTAAGTAAACAAAAAAAGCTGGAATAATCAATGAAATTTTAATTTCACTTTTTATGTCAATGCTACATAATACCAACTTCTCCAGTAATAAATTAATATGCAAAGGACAAGATGGGAAACATCAACAGATCCTCTCTTGAACTTATGGCGCTATTTAAGTGTTTCCTATTGACATACAGATTTCTATATCTTAAAAAAAAAACAGATACATAAAACATAACATGTTATTTTTAATTGTAGAATGTTGATGAAGCTATTTTCAACAATTAGACTGATCTACAGTATGGGATACTTATTTTTATCAAAATTAATGAAAGCTACTATGGAATATAGGAAGCAAAATATTCCACTTTGAAGTGAAATTAAATTTTAATTATGGCTTACAAACTAGATTTAAACTCATTCAGTTTTATTCCGATCGATTTTAACTCATTCAATTAAACTTAGGATACAAAAAATATTTTTTAAATAATGAAGACCAGTTAATTATTAAAAATATAAATATAAAAGGAAATTTATAAACTGCCGTATTCATGACAGTTAAGTATAAACTTTAACTTTTCAAACAGTGAAACTATTTCATTACGGTAAAAAATGTATTTTTTTTTCAGAGAACATGGATTTTCTGTCACATTTCATGAATATATCAAAAAGAAAAGAATTAAACCTGTAATAATGTCACACTAGAGAAACTTAACTACAAACAAAAATTATGATATAGAAAGCATTTTAAAATAATAAAAGCATTACATAAATCAGTAATTAATTTTAACTAACTGAAAATTATGTGTTACCTTGAAGTTCATTTAACCGACCATTTGCTGCTTCAGCTAATTTTTTAGCTCTGTCCCTGAGTTTATCAGCTCTTTCTTTAGCAGCACCACTGACCTTTGCTTTATCATCTAATGCTTGAGAGGCACTCTCATACTTTTCTTCTAAGTCTTCAACATCCTAATGAATTAAATAATCAAGAACTAAAGCAATTATTTGTAATACTAAGTTACATTTTTTGGAACTACTTTGAGCTTAAATTCAGCTTGTTTCTACTACTACATATGTACTTCATTTTTTTTTAAGAGAGAGAACTTTTATACTAAGCATATCCCAAATTATAATTATCTGAGCTAAGTGCACATTCTGAAATTATGTTTTACACACACTGTGAATTTATTTACATGCATCTATTTAATATTAATTTATAATTACTATACTAATACTATAAATATCATCTTTATCTATATCAAATATTTATTTTTACTTTAATATTCCTCACTTATATCAGCTTCACTGGGTTACTCTTTAAAAGTTAAACCACATACATTATTAATTAGTTTTTTTCTAAATAATTTTATGTTATTTCTGTTTAATAGTTATATCTAATAATAGATGGTAGCACTATAACTGATCTAATTCAACCATTTATGGTCTAATCAACATATTCACTTTGATCGCCTAACTCCTTTGATTCAGTCGTTTTATACTTATCCAGTATAGCAATAATGCTTCTAACAACATGTGCAAATCATCACAAACTCTTTTTGAAAATTGCTGTGTCATAATTACCTGGGATTGTGGAGGAGATTGCTTTCTTTAATTCATTAATTTTTAATATCTTATTTTTTAACATCTCTTTTCTGGTTTAATTATGTACAATTTCCTGAATATTGCATTTTTTTAGCTTGCTATAGTGCATACAAGGATGAAACCGTACATGTTTTTTTTTTTTTTTTTGAAAAATATAAGGCAATTTGGGCCTTGTGATTCTGCCTTGATTCCACAACTATGTAAATTTTTACAATTCTTTCCAATATTTCAATAATATTCAATATTTTACTACATTTCAATTTCTTATCTGCTTATTATTTTAATTTATTTTTGGATAATTTTTATAAAAGGTATAACTTGATTTTCTCATTTGTGCATGATAAATTAATGTTTTACAATGATTATATAAAGAATGAAAAGTAAACCTTTTTTAAAAATTAAAATACCCAAACTATTTTCCCTAAAATACTAAATCCTATACTTAAAACTAATTTACCCATCACAAATATCTTTGATATTGATTAGTGTTTAAAAAACATTAAATGATCACTCAAAACCATAAATCATAATCAACTTACCCCATTGTGACAGTTAATAGGGCTCATATCATAAATCAAACTAGATGATTATGTTCAGAAGATAAATTCAGATTAATATCCAAATGGAAAATCCAGAATTACAAATCAATCAAAAAATTTAATCAAGTATCCTCAATATGACAGTTATTAGGAAGTTCACTTCATAAAGTCTAACCAATTTTCCCCAGTATGAGAGTTATTAGGTTTTGTTTAGACTATAAAATTAAACTGTTGCATGATTTAATCAAATGATTACACATTTAAGATAATAAATTCTAATCAATGTCAAATTTTGAAATGACTGCTGGTGATGATGCAATTAGACTACAGTCAAGACTATTGTTGCCTCAAAACCACACCATTAAAAAAATAATAAACCAAATAAAAAAACAAATAAAAAAATGCAATTTAACAAATTACAGCGACCATTTGGAAAATGATTTTTTCAAAGACTAAAATTTAAGACATAAAAAATCGCATGGAGTTGATCATACATTACGTACGCCATGGATTACATTTTTTGGTACTGTAAATTTTTAAACTTCTACGGAGCTGGTCATTCATTACATATGCCATGGATTAAACATTAATATTCCTGGACCAATTTTAAATGAAGTTTCATTCTTAAACTTCTAAACATCCCATAATATTACTTTTTACACCGTCGTATAGAGAAAAAAATGTACTTTTAAATGCAATTTGAAAGCTATATCTCAATTTGTTTCTGAGTTAATTTTTTTTGTAGTTTTTATACTTTTTTGTCATAGTGGAAACAGAAGTATCCATCTCTGTTGAAAGTAAAGGGAAAATACAGATTACTGTATAGACCAATCAGAAACGAATAAAATGCGGATTCAACCAATAAAACGCTTCAGATATGTTTTTGATTTCCTAACCTTACAGAGGACAATAACCATTTTTCCAAATGGTTAAGAAGTAACCTCTCACTATGCTACTTATGCCCCTGTTGGAAGAAGTTAGAATTGCATCAACAAAGTGAAGTGCACAAACAAAAAAGGGCCTTTTTTTTGTGTCAAATCCAGAGTCAAACTAAGCCATGACACTCCTAGCCTTTAGTCAGTGATGACAGCCACTTGGTTCAGCATTTTTTGAACAATAAAATCTTAACAGCAGATTCTCATTACAAATGGGTCTGATTCAGACAGGGGCGCCATTTGAGGGGGGTTGGGGTGGTAATAGCCCCCCCCCTCCCCCCAAGGAATTTGATTTCTTAGAAAATTCATCAACCATCAATTGTCAGACAAAAAAAAAAAATTAAAAGTTGCTCAAACACTAAAATAATTTATCAATTAGATTGTAATAAAAACATAAACATTAAATAAATGCTTTATGCATGGAAATTAATAATTATCAAAACAATTTCCTATTCGTACTTTAAGGTGAGACATATATCGTACTTCGGCTTATTTAAAAAATACATGAGAGACATTTTCTTTTATCAATCAGAATTTTTTCAGATAGTTTTTTTTGCAGGGAGAGGGGGGGGGGGGGATGAAGGAGTGAGTATAATTCAAGTTCTTATTTATCTGACTTTACTTTTTTTGGATTATTAGTGTCCCGTTATATTTACTACAATCATTGCAACATTATCAAATTACTTAATTATTTGCTTTATTAAATCATATTATATATGGTACACTCTCAAAATTCTTCAACGCCTAGGAATGGAGTCTGCGCACACCCGACAAAACAATTTCTTCAACCCAAAAACCGAGAGACTTCCACTAAATCCCAAAGTAGAAGAAAATTGCTCCATATTTTAACACGTTTATAATAAAGTAATCTATGATTTTATCCCTTATGTACAGAAATGAACATGTGGGTTATTACTATGGGACACGATTAATAGTCAAATCTATGGTTTTTTATTTGAAAAATATTCAGCCATCCCGACTGAAAGGGATAAAGCACAATCCAAGAAACTTAAAGTTTACCTCACTCGCAACGAAGAAAATACATCAATCTATCCTGCTGCAGGACTGTAATTTCAAGTACATACGCAATCTGCTAAAAAGATTTTTATACTGAAAGGCAACTCGACTCTAAATGAAAGAAAATGAATCCATATTTTAATACAATTATTGTAAAAGAAGTCTAAAATTATATCTTTAATATAAACTTTACCTTTTATGTATATATATATATATACACTAGGGGGCTCTGCCCCCTGCAAGCTACGCTCGCCAACCCCCGTTCAGACACTGTAGAATCTAAAAGCACGCTAATCTGATCGGTTTTAAAAACATTATAGAAGATTGAATTATACTAAAAAAACCTGTAGCGATCTCCCTGTAAACGGGTTTCCATTGAATTCCCTTTGATTGTAAAAATTTAAGGTAGAATCAGTTGCTGTTAAGACATCCAATGGTTGTTTTCGTGTTTGGTTAAAGAAGATCAGTTAAACATTTGAAAAGAAGCTAAAATAAAATGAATAAATAAACAGAGTCTTTGTCTCTCGGTATTTTTTAACAGCGTTATAAAACGATTGGCATAATACAATTACTAAAATTTGCTGCTTTAACCCCTTCAAGGGCGGTGGTTCATTTTCGTACCACTTTATTTTAATTCTTAAATGCCACATTAGCATCAGAATATTGGGATGATTGGGAATTTCCCTTTTATTAAGTAAGTGAACAAAAGCATTTTTGTATTTCGAAATTTGTTTGTAAATTCTGGTGCCATTCCCTGATTTCAAGATTTTACGAATAGAAATGCCTTGTCCGTGAAAGGGTTAAATGCATATTAATGTATTTATTATTTTAAAGTTTCCTTTCCCTTTTAATATTCACAAAAATAAATACAATTTTCAGGACATATTTTTCAATATTTTCCTGCCTTTAACACGTACTCATTTAATAGTAATTTTAAAGTTTTTTTTTTCTGTTTTTAATAGTCACGTGAAAATAAATTTTTAATTGTTAGGAAATATTATTCTTTGCACTGTTTTTAAAATTGAAAATAATCTCTATAATAATAGCCTAAGTCATGTGACTATCATCAACAGCTCCAGGCAGATCCCTTCGCTTTTTATATTCCAGGCGGCCATTTTGGTACTTTAATGTTAGCCAGCCACAGGTGTGATAAGTCGCCGAATATTATTCTATCCCCATTATTTCGTTTATATTATAATAGTCCAAGTCATGTAGCTGCCATAAACAACGGGCTGATTCCTTCACTTTTTATAAGAAAGGTTTCCATTTTGATTAAAGAAGCAAAATTATTTTTTCGAATAAAACTACATAAAAGTTGCCATGATCACAAAGAATTCCTGGTACTTTTATGTTAGCCGGGTGAAAATCTCGCCAATAGCTTTTTTTTTAACTCACCAGTCAGCATTTTTTTATTTTTCGAGTGGTAAATTAAAATGGTGCTACTTGGTTATCCCATCGACCAAAAATCTGTCGCCAAACTTTAAGATTAAATGCCAATAATGTTTGATCATAAATGTCACATTCACTTGACTTTAAGGAAGTTACACATGTTCACGCCCATCAAGTGATTTTTATTTCAACGTTTTATTTGTATTTTTATTAATGTTATACTAATTTATTTGTTCTTTTGTTATTTTTAAAAAAAATATGTCAATTTGTATAATTTGGCTATTTATATAATTTGGCGAAATTGGTCGACGGGAGAAGTAGTACCATTGAAACATTGCTTTGAAGTGGAAATTAAATATCATGATTTGTTGCATTGTCACATATGCACCAGGTTTGGTGTGATTATTTTTTACGACAATTTGTCGAAAACCTCGTTTTCAAATACCTGTTACATATGTATTTTTAAATTATTTTCTGTTATTTTTAAAATGAAATAACAATAAATAAAAGTAAAAGCCATTTATTTTAAAGGTTTCAATTTTAAATGAAAGTTTTGTATTAAATAAAATGATAATGAAATACAAATTGAATTCTGAATAAAAGTAACATGATGCATTTCTCAGCATACATTTAAGGGAGGCCAAACTCGTTGCCAAATTAATTTAAAATAACCTTTTCTAAAATATGAAAAAAATATCTTATGATTAAAATTTTAGTTGCCATCATTAGAAAAAAAGTATTTAAAATTAGAAAAAAATATTTCGAAAACTAATTCTAATTTAAAAATTCTAATACCAGCTTTGAGATCTGTGATCAATACGGATTTTTGGTGTTAATTTCATCGCAAAGTATTCCATATTTTAGGAGAAATCGCCGTGAAACGTAATCAGTTGTTTAATCAGTCGTTTCATGGAATCGTTACATAAATTCGTTTCAATTTGATTCATTAGGATTTTATATGTATAGAGTAGATAGTATTCATTAATGTTGTCAAATATGTAGCTTTTCATCTAAAAAATATTCAGGATTTCTTTGAAAAATAGTATCAACACGAACCCACCTCATAATAGTGAAAACGCAATCCGAAACAGTTAATGCTTTACCTTACCTTTACTTGCAAAAAGTCACTAATGAAAATTTTCTTATTGCTATTGATCACAAAAGTTGCAAATTTTGTGACCTATTCATGACATTTGAGGGCTGATTATCTCATGACTGATTCAATTTCATGAGTCTTTTTTCACGATCATCTGACGAAATTTAAGATTTTTTCCACGACCATTTCACGATTTTTTTTTCTGCAACCGTTATCGAAATTGGGTTATTTTTCTCGTGACCATTTGTCGAAATTCACAATATTTTTCCGCGACCAACTGACGAAATTCCATATTTGCTTCTGCGATCTTTTGTCAAAATTCGCAATTCTTTTTCACGGTCATTTGTTGAAATTCGTGATTATTTTTTTCTACCACCAACTAATAATATTTATAATTTTTTGCGCGATAGCTACATGAAATTTCGTATCTTATTTCACGATTGTTTGGCAAAATTCCCCTCAATTGTTTGACTAAATTTTGTGCAATATTTTGATGAAATTCACGATTTTTTTCGCAATCCTTTTACAATATTCGAGATTTTAGTTTGTACAACCATTTGACGAAATCTGTTTTTTCTTTCGTGATCTCTGATGAAAGTAGCAAGATTTTCCACAGTTGTTTGGATAAATTAGCAATTTTTTCCCGCAACATTCTTTTTTTTTTTTTTTCCAAAGTTTGCAAAATTTGCGATTTTTTTCTATGACCCATCGACAAACTGATTTTGCGGAATATGAAAGGAAAAAAAATCGTGGACTTTCATGGGAAAAAAAAAAAAAAAAAAAAATTCGCAGAATAATCACAGGTCCACGAAAGAATTTAAGGAGACAAAATCACGCAGAAATTTTTGTATTGTGTGGGATTTTCCCATTTTCTATTAGATTTGCGCAGTATTGTCTGTTGTGCAATTCTGAACGTTTCCTGTTCCTCAAAGAAAATTTTTCCTTGTTCTTCGTCAGAAAACTCTTGAAATGGCACCCCTGTAGTAAAACATGAAAAAAAAAAGAAGTTGAAAGGGACTAGAAAAAAGTTCCATTTTAGACAGGTCTCAGCAAGTATAATTGTATGACGTGTTTTCATTGAAACTTGATTTTTTTCCCCCCTTTGAGAAAGAATTCTGTTATAGACAGGCTTCGTTTTCACAAGTTTTACTGTAATACATTTCTTTTCAGACCTATACTATAGAGTGGATGGTTTAGCAGTCTTTGAGGATACCTGTAAAAATGGAATCTATAATAGAATCCTGTCTAAAAAAAAAAAAAAAAATTCATATTCAACATATTGAAATTTTACATGCTAAGATGGAAACCTGTTTAAAACGAAACATTTCATTGATTCTAGAGTTTCTGTATTAAAAGTTTTTACTGTTTTTGTAAGCATGATGCAGTTTACATTTCTTGTTAGGGGGGTGGGTAGACGCTTCGATCCTACCCTTAGCTATGCAACTTCCCTCAAAAAGTCTCTGCCCCCCCCCCCCCCTCCAAGAAAGTTCTGAAATGGCACCCCTGGATTCAAATAACAGATCATGTAGCTGCTAATGAATAATAACAGGTCCTAACGAGCTTGCCTCTGTATTATTCCCTACCATGACTATAGAGTCCAAACATAGATGTTGAAAATAAAATTATAAGATGTTGAAATAAAGAGAAACAAGAAACAGCACAACAAATGGTGCTACAAAAGTAAAGAAGTGAAATTCCTCTCACATACATATAATAAAACTTGTGTGTATGTACAGTGCCAGAAAAAAAATCTTGACACTCGCACCACAATCTGTGTTCAGATGTTTTATTTTATTTTTTCCTGTCATAAATAGAAGAAGTAAGCAAGAGTTTCTATCACGCGCTGGTCACATGGGGTGATGGCAAAATGCCCTTGCAGCTTAAGATGACTTAGCGTTCTCCCCTTATTTTTTTTTTAAGTTCTAGTAGTGGTTTGAAAAGAGGGCTTTTTTTAATTCTTTTCGTTGCAAAAAGAAACTCTTCCGGTGCACATAATGCGATGTAAAAAGCTTACAATTGTTGAACAACTTCATGCTTTGGCTTTATTAGAACAAAATGTTCTTATAAGTCATATAGCCTTATATTTGCAAGCATCATTGCAAACTATCTATTCCCTAAAAAAAGGCAAGGTCAATTTACCACATGGCAATACACCAAAACAAAAAATCAGTTGAAGACGACGAAAAAAGACTTCAGCCAGGTCCGACAATTTATTAAAACGTGAGGTACTGTTAAAACCAACTATAACAACTGCAAAAATAAAAAAGAAGCATTATAAAGCACACAGATAGTGTCATGGTATGTGATGCTTTTAGTGGCGAAAAAGGTAGAGATGGACTATACTTCCTTCCTAAAAATATGACTATGAATGGTAGTAAATATTCAGAAATTCTACAAGACCAGTTGGTGCAATTTTGGTCACTTCATGGATGTCAATTTTTAATGTACCGTATTTTCGGGTGTATAGCCCGCGGGTTATACAAGAAAAAAACATTTGGAACAGCCGCTGCGGCTTATACACGGTGCGGACTATACAAAGATTATTTTTTAAAAAAGAAACGGAAAATCAGGATTTTTCTATAATTTTTAAACCCGAAAAAATTTCAAAAATCGTCGAAATTTGTAAATTTTTTTCGCTATGCCGCGAAATTTAAAGAATTTTCCCATGTTTGTAATATTTTTTTACTGTTTAAATGCTATTATTATTTATTTCTGTCTTTGAAAATAGAGATATTATTGGTTTGTTTATGACGGACTCTGAAACTTCCGATTTTGAAGGATTTTCTGATTCCAGTGATTAAAATAAATATTTTTGAGCAAATTACTGTGTGCCTTTTTATACAGTAGTTTTATATAACTTATAGTAATTATTGTTCAAAATAATAACATATTTTCTAGGAGGTAAAATGCCCTTAATGGTTCCAGTTGTATATTACATCCAGTTCTCTCAAAGTTACTGTTGTGATAATTTACCTATTATCTGCTGCTGCAATTCAAAAAATTAAACTGAGATAAATGGTATTTAATGTTTCCCAGAAATGTATGCAATTAGCACAATAATTACATTTACTTTTTGACATGAAAAAAAAATATTGTGGAAAAACTTGTGTATTGTGTTGCTTATGATAGCTAATTATCTACGAAATGGGCCCGGAGAGGCGGGGATGCCCTCCGTGGGGGTCTTTCTAACGGAACCTAACCCGTATTTACGCACAAAAATCCAAGTTTAGAAAAAAACTCCGAACGATTAGGCCGACAGGCGTGATTGGGTTCGAACCCAGGACCTCCTGTCTACCAGCTTTTGAGAGCAGAACCTCTCGGCCACTGGTGGGGCATAGAAAAACGAAAATATTTCTTGAATTACCTCTGACAATAATTTTGTTATTTTTAAAAGGGAAAAAAAAGTGACTTTTTTTCCAGATTAAAAATAATGATAATAATAAATAAGTTAAAATCTGGTTTTATTATTATGGAATTATTAAAAAAAAAAGATTTTAGTACCGTAATTTATGGAAGAAACGCCGCAGCATTTACGTGTTTTAAATTGAAATTTCAAGCGATGCGGCGTTTACGCGCAATTAAAATTTTTTTTTCACTCCCAAAAATTCAGATACCAAAGATGAGAAATTTCATATTAATGAGATTTTAAAATAATGTGGGCGAGCCGAAATTTTCAGACCCAGGCGATCGAAATATATTGACACTGCCTGGGCTAAACTTGAACCATTTATGCTAAAAATTTGGCCCACCCAGCCAAGAAAAATCAATTAAATCAAGTCTGTGATCCTATCAATAAAATTATTTAAGATATATTTTTTACATACTCATGCAAACATTTTGCAGCTTAAACTAGTATGTCCACAATCTATGAAATATGGAATGGCAACATTATTGATTACTTAGAGAAATTCATTTAAATGATAACTCATTAGAAAAAAAAATGTAGTTTAAAATGGAAGAAAAATATTTTAGAAAAAATTTTGAAGCTCTATAAAGATTTTTTTAAATATATTTCTCTATAATTTAATAAAATGAAATAAATTTCTAAAGATTTCGTCGAACAAAAGAAAAATTTCTCTGTTATTTTCGCAAAAACCTGCCGGTTTAACATGGCCCCGAAAAAAAAAAAAAAAGTAGTTCTCCAGTCCCGGCCCGGAGCGGCCGCAGATAAAAATTAAGCTTGATCGCGGTCCGGCCAGAGTCTAATAAAAAGAGATTAACCAGGTCCAAGCAGATCTCTAATGTGTACGTTTTAAGTGAAAATCCTATAAAAATGATTTAAAACAATATTCATAGGATACATAAAACAAATTAGTGGATATAATTTTTTTAAATGCTTAATATTCCATATTTTCTAAGAAGATATAACTACAAGACAATAATCTATTTGTAAAAAATGTATTTTTCTAGAAAAAATACATTCCCCCTCCCCCTCTATCCATAACAAAACAATAGCAGGTAAAATCAGACTACAAGATCAAATGTTGGACTCTACTCTGAACCTGAACTGCAAGGTCCGGATTGTATCCTATCCGAATCCGAAAATTCTACTTAAAGTCAACTCGAGACCCGACAAGAACAAATTTTGTCAACCGAAATATTAAAACCAGAAACTAAAATGAAAGAAAATTAATCCATATTTTAATGCATTTACGGAAAAGTAGTCTATAATTATGTTTTTCTTGTATCAAATTATTTCGGCTTTTACCATTTTAACAAATATTCAGCAGCATCTTTTGGAGAAAAAAAAAAAAAAAAAGTTAACTTGAACGAATCAAATTCCAACCCAACCCACGTCAAAAGAAAGAAAAAAAAACCCCCGCCAACCCGACCCGAACTTTAGTCGGGTTCGGGTACTATCCGATTACCCGACCCAATGCAGGATTCAATTCTGTACCAAGTGATTGAAATAAATATAAAATATAACTTTTAAATGTTCATGCAAGAAGTATTTTTAAAACATCTACAATAACGCCAAATATTCTCAAAAACGACCATAAAATAAATCAGATTAAATTGCATTGTTAAATCATCTTGTATTTAAGAAACAGCGCAGTGATGGTAAGTATTTTTTTTTTTTTTTTTTTTCCTTGGTAATCATTTTGTGTATAAATGGTTTTAAAGCAAAATCTTCTAATTGAAATCTATATTTATTTCTTTGAGATTCTGACAGCTAAAAAGTTCCAAACAGAGCGATAGAGGGGGGGGGGGGGGGGGGGGGGGAAGAAAATAGCTTTAGGATCGCACGTGATATCTTTTCGTAGTAGTTAGCATGAATCATATAATGTTTATAATCCTTATCGCTCCACGTGCAAAGAAATAATAAAAGTAGGTCATGAAATTTCTTGCAGATTGATTGGAATAAATAAAACTGATTTGAATTAAATAAAAAGTTTTGTTTTGATTCTGATAACTTTATTATAAAACACGCATACACACATAAATAATGGCTGCATTCACTATAAGTCATTTTTAATTTTAAATATATAAAACTATTGCCATATTTATTAATACTTAACGAAATCGAACAGCGTTTTTCAGTTTTTGATAAGGGAAAAAACATTTAGAAAATGCTGAAAGTTGATTTTTTAACTGAATTTCCAGATGAGACAGCTCGGGAAAGGTAATCATCAAATAGCAATCACTTATAACTTAAGATATAATACATTTATCGAAAATAGAAAAACGCATTCGATTTCAAATCACTTTGATACAGGAGGTAAGCTCTTGAACTACCAAACCGATTCCAAAAGTAATGGTATCAAAAGGATGGTGTTAGTCCAACTTAGAACATAGGCTATATCTTATGTCCGTGCCACTGGCCAAGAGGGGGTGCAGGAGCAAAAAACGTTCTAAAAATGTGATTTTTGTGTTACTGAAGGGCCTAGAAACATGAAATTTGGAATGGTAGTTACTTATAAGATACTAATGATCTCTAAGGACATTTCTTAAAAAATTCGAAACTTAAAAGGGGTGAAACTGTGCAAAATGCGTTTAAAAAATGTTCTAAATGGCGATTTTTATGCAATCTCAAGAAGTACCAAACCGATTTAAAAAAATAATGGTGTCAAAATGATGGTGACAACCCTTTCTCCAACATAGGCTACATTTTATGTTGGTGCCACTATCCCTAAAGGGGGTGCAGGAGCAAAAAAACGTTCAAAATTGTGATTTTTGTGTTACTGAAGGGCCCAGATACATAGAATTTAGCATGTAGTTACTTATTAGATATAAATGTTCTCTAAGAACATTTCTTAAAAAATTCGAAATTTAAAAGGGGTGAAAATGCACAAAAAGCATTCTGAAAAACATTCTAAATGGCAATTTTTGTGCTCTCTCAAGAAGTACCAAACCGATTTCAAAAGTAATAATTGGAAATTGATGATGACAGCCCTTGCTCCAATATAGGATCTACTTCATGTCGGCATCACTACCACCTTGCAGTTGCATTTAAAAAAAAACATTCTAAATTGTGATTTTTGTGATACTGAATGGGCTAGCAACTTGAAATTTGGCATGGTAATTACTTATGATATGTAAATGCTCTCTGAGAAATGTTCCTTAAAAATTTGAAATTTAAATGGGATGAAAATAAATGAAGCGCGTTCTAAAAACATTCTAAATAGCAATTTCTACGCAATCTCAGAAAATATAAACTGATTTCAGAAGTAATGGTTTCAAATTGATGGTGACAGTCCCCGCTCCAACATAGCCTATATTTTACGTTGTTGTCACTACCACCTGGGGGTTACAGGAGCAAAAAATGTTCTAAATTACATTTTTTGTGTTAAAGAGGGGGTCTAACATTTTAAATTTGGAATGGTAATTACTTCAAAGTGCAAATGCTTTCTAAGAATTGTCTGAAGAAAATTCCAAATTTAAAAGGATGAAGTGAGCGAAAAGCGTTCTAAATTACAATTTTTATGCAATCGTATGAAATACGAAACCGGTTTCAAACATAATGGTTGCAAATTGACGGTGATAGAATCTGCTCAAACATAAGCTATATTTTATGTCGGTGCCACATCCCCTAGAGGGTTGCAAGAGCAAAAAACTTTCTAAATTGCGATTACTGTGGTGTGGAAGAGGCTAGAAACTTTAAATATAGCACGTTAGTTACTTAAAAATTATAAATGTCCTCTAAGAACAGTCGAAAATAAATTCAAAATTAAAAAGGGGTGAAGCGAAGGGAAGAAGTGAAAAGCATTCTAAAAGAGTCCTAAATTACGATTTCTATAGAATCTCATTAAATAATAAACCGATTACAGAAGTTATTGGTTGTAAATCAAGAGTGATAGTCCCTGATCCTGTACACGCTATATTTTATGCCGGTGTCACTACCACCTGGTTGACAGGAACAACAAGAAAGCCTTTAAAAACATCTAAATTCCGTTTTCTATAGAATATTAGAAAATACCAACCGATTTCAAGGTTAATGTTGGCAAATTAATGGTGACAATCTCTGTTTCAACATTTTTCGAGACATTCTATTTCAACTCTGTTTCGGCATTTTATGTTGGTGCCACTAACACCAGAGCGGTGGTAGACTGTTAGACAAGAAGCTTGGAATTTGACATGATGGTTAATTTTAAGATATAAATGTGTTAAGATGGTTTCTAAAAAATTCAAAACTTCAAATGAATACAGGTAACAATTTTTACCTCTTTATAATATTAGTATAGACTATTGGGCAAATAAATAAATAAAAGCCAAATTTGAGACTATTACTACAAATATCTTAAATAATATAAGTTAAATATTTTTCTAAGCCCATCCTGTTATATACTTTATAAAAATAAAATTTTTGTTAATGCAACTTCAACAACTTCACTGTTAAACAACATATTTGCCTATTATCAAGTTTTAAATGTTAACTTTTAAAAGAGTTAAGAACAAACATTTTCAATACGTTAGAATAGTAACATATAACTTACTTTTTCAGCTTGTTCAGCTAAGCGACCAGCGATATTTGCTTCTGTAGCAGATTTTCTAGCATTTAATTCATTTTCTGTGAATTTTTTCTTTAATTTCTCCAGCCTTTCTTGCAAACCATGAATATCATCAACAGATTTATTAGATATTTCTTGAGCAGCAGCTGTTTCACTGGCAATCTTAAGAGAAAATTATGAAAGCACATTATACTTCTACAATTGGAGAATGCATAAATATTTATCATAATTCATATAAAAATGATCTCATATACTACAAAATTACATGGACAACATGCTGAAACAAAGTCCCATACTTTAAAAAATAAACTAAAATCATACTTCAAGAATATAATCCAGGTACCAAATGACTGAAATCAATGCTACATATTTAACATCCAGGCTAGTATAACAAAATAAAGGGAGGTTACATCAGTTATATTTAACCATTTATTCAAGTAATAACAAGATAATTTGTGCAAAACAGAAAACAGATGTACAACAAATATTGCATGCAATTTCTCAAGCTTGTTAAGGTGGGAGGGAAATAGTATAAAGGCTTTCAAAAAAGGTGCTGACTGTGAGAAATAGAAATCTAAAATAGTGATAAAGGGGATGTGTGCACTAATATTAAAATTATTTGTACCATTTAACTGATACAACATTTGTCCAGTAGGATGTTTATCTGGATTTGCATCTTCATTGGATCACTCAAATACTTCCTGACATCTAATGGAAATGTTTCATCATAATCCATGCTTTAAGAAAAAGCAACTATCACGTAATATATGAAAAGCAAAACAAAACATTTAATTAGACATGTTAGCATAAAATTTCTATTTTAAAATAAATTTTACTGAAACAAGTTTTGCATGCTATTTAATATACATTTCAGTTTAAAACAACAGCTGAATTTCAAGTGAACACTTTCAATTAGCCTGATATATCTTCCCTGTCAAAATAATTCTGTATTCGTAATAAAACTTCCCTCACGTATTTACAATCTTTAGGTTATCACTAACATCAATCCAGATATGTTAGTCATAGAAGTGTTTCAAAGTATACAGCTTAAATTTATGCCATATACTATATATTTATGCCTATAGATGTCTACTAACCTGGGCAAGATCAATATCAGCAGCCTTGATATCACTGTTTGCTTTATCAATTGCAATTTCAGCACGCTCTTGGGCCTCTCGAGCTTCTTCTAAGGCATCTAATACTTGTTTTGCCGTCTGAAGAATTGCTTCAGCATTGTCTCTGAAAAACAAAACAAAAAAGGTTTCATAACAAATAATAGATGTGTTTTTATTAAATACCAATTTTTTAGTGAGCAGGCATAACTTCTCTTATTTAAAATGGTATTTTATGAAGTTTCTCATGCATTAATTAAATCTGGTTCAAACAGGGTGTCAACGATTTAAATCAGCAATTTAAATCATGATTTTAATCAAGTGATTTTTTAAAAAAAAATCATCGATTAAAATCAAAAATTTTCTAAATGTTTAAAATGACATAAAAAAGTATTCAAATCTAGGATGAACATAATTTGGAAAGTTTTTACAGGTATTGTGGCTTATGAATACACAAAACAAAGCTTTAAATAATTGTTTCGAAGCGTAATTCCTGGATATTGTGAAAAATAAGTACAGTAAGTTTGTAAAAAGCATGGTTTTTATCTAACAAACATAAAAAGCATTTAATTTAAAAATGATATTAAAATCTAATATGACTTACAATGTCATAATTTCCTTTTAATAATCAAGTTATTCATTCTTTTATATACAATAAACATAGCAATAGAGTGTCAATGATGTTAATCAACTGATTTAAATCAGATGATAAAATCACATATTTTCTGATTTTTTAAAATAGTGTGAAAAAGCATTATAATCAGTAATGAAAATTATCACTAAATCACTTGTAAAAACTGTAATATTTGTTATTGTTAATTATAACAATATTAAACTGTGTAAAAAGAAGTATTATACATTTAAAAAACATCTAACTAAATGTTAAATAACTTCAAAACAGTATAATATTTAATAGCTATTCAAATATTTTAAAGTTGTGGGGAAACAAGCCGATTTAAATTTCAAAATACAATTTTTGTAATCTATAAATTATGTGCGAGTTTGCTGTATACATTGCTACAATTTTTGATCAATTTGATATACATATGCTTTAGAACCTGTGTAAAATTATTGGCCGCTTTATGAATTTATCAAACGATTATTTATCACCTTTTTTTCAATCACTTTTTCAAAAATGTAGATTGTGTTCTTAATTAAACAGTTAATTGTTTAATAATCACAAAATTTAATCTGTATCATCAATTTAAAATTAAATGCAATTTATCAATAACTTTAAAATATAAGAGGTATTTAATATTGGTTTATATAATTATTACAAAATATTAATGCACATAATGTTATATGTTACTAAAGAAATTTTTAATTTGCAGTTTTTTTTAAATTTCTATAATTACATAATTAAAATTTTATTAATTAAAGCAAAAAAACATAGATTATGTTAGTAATTGGAGGGTTATTCATTTTTGAAATGCTTAATTCTTGGTAGATGTTTAATATTTTAACACAGGAAAAAAAAAAAAAAAATTGATTTAAATAAAAAAAAATCCGATTTAAATAAAAAAAAATCAGATTTTTTTAATTTTTTTTACACCCTAGGTTCAAAAGTTTTAATCATATTACTTTTTTTCTCATTTTGGCAGCATCTTGAGAGGCAGATAAAAGAGTGTGAGAGTATGAAAATTTTGACAGATGTTATTGGATATATTAAAATAAAACTTACTTAGCTCTATCAGCTCGACTCTTTAAGGCTTGAGCTTCAGCTAAATCACCAGCAGTATCGTTCAAAATTGCATCAATATTGGTCAGACTTGCTATAGTATCATTAATCTGACGTGCTAATTCTGTTATTTGTTCAGGTTCTAATGATATGGACTGTCTGAGACACTAAAATATTAAATAAAAATTTATATAAATTGTTTCAAAATATGAAAACTTGGTATGAAATTTAACTCTACTCACCAATATTAACATTCAAATAACATATCGAAATTTAAAACTATTAGCAAGATAGATAATCAAATTATGTTTAATATTATAAGCTTGTCTTGTTGCAAATATAAAAAATACAACTTTTAAAATTACTGAAATAATGAGATATACATAAATAAAATTAAAATAATAAAGAAATATGAGAAACATAAAAAAAAGCAAAATAAAATATTGCTTATAAACATTATAGGAAACTAAAATGCAATAAATGTTATTTCTTATTTCAAGTAATAGCTTTTTTCAAATCAGCTGATATAATTCCTCTAGTATTTATAAATAAAAAATACTACATTTGAGACAAAACTTATACAACAGATTACATTCTTAATTATTAAGAACTATATTTAACTTTACAGAACTATATCTCTATTATAACTTTATTTGACTCTATGAAGTTGCCAAAATGACCACATTATGAGTTTTAGTTAAATTTTAATTTCAAAAACAAGCTTTATGATAAAATATGTATTATCCTTTTCCTGAATGGGATAAAAAAAAATTTATAACACTATTTCTAACACTTTCCAACATAGTTGAAAAGTGTTTATGAATTTAGTCTGTCTGTCAGTCATCTATTTATGCTTTAACTCTTGTAAATATATTTCAAATGCCATCTAATTGTCACATGTTATTGAAGTTTACTATGCAAGTTTGTTATTGAAAATGGAGTGCGTGTCATTTATAGTTCATTTACAGTGTACTCAAAAGAATCCAGTTAGATTAAAAGAAAATCACAGACCTGCCAACCTTTGAAAATGAGAAATAGTAGCACCATGGTATTAGAATAAAAGGTAGGAGAATGCTGTGTTTGAGAATTAACCACAAGAGAGAAGTTCGATGATGCAGGTACTTGCCGAAGCGGCATCTATTATCTCCATTTGAATTTAGGAATGAGAACCTTTTTTTTTTTAAATATAAGGTAGCATTTTTCCCCTAATGTCACTATGTTTTTTTATTATTATTATAAAAATCATAAAACCAATTATTTTAAAATTTGTTAATTATTCATAATACATTTTACAAACTGAAAATAACACCTTTTTTATCAGCTGTATTATTTAAATGGAACAAAAAATATTAATTTTTGTTCAAGACAGATCTAGAATAATTTTTCCCCCTTTTAAATTTTACTGTATTCATGTTATTTTAAGTAAGATTTATTTAAATTAAAAGTATCTATATAAAAAATTGCTCTGAATTTGGCATGTAATTTTCACAAATATTTTGTAGATTAACTTAAAAAAAACTAAAATAAATGCAGAAATGCTTTTGTTTGCACTTTTAATTTTATTAAAAACCATGAAAACAAGAATTCAGTTTATGAATTTATTAAATATTCATAATAAATTTGACAAACTACAAATAACTAAAAACTAACTTTTTTTTCAGCTGTATTATTTAAAATGAACAAATACTAATGATTGTTCAAGACAAATCTAGAAGACATTTTTTCTTTTAAATTTGACTGTACTTTGGTTATTCAAAGTAATTAAGGGTGTATCTACATAAAAATTGGGTTCTAGATTTGGCATGTAATTTTCGTAAATATTTTATAGATTAACTTAAATAAATAAATAAATACTGAAATGTTTTATTTGTATTTTTTTTTCATTTATTTAAAAGCCATGAAAACAAGAATAGAGTTTGTGACTTCTTTAAATATTCATAATAAATTTGACAAACTTCAAATAAGTAAAAAAAAATTTTTTTCAGCTGCATTATTTAAAAAGGAGCACAAAATATTAATTCTTATTTTTAAAAAAAGTCCTAGACACTTCATATTTTTTATTTTCAATTTTACTGTACCCAGATTTTTTTTTTTTTTTAAATAATTTAGACAGTATCAAGTTAATGCTGAGATTTTATACATTTACATAAAATTACAGTACAGTCAGTAGTAGTATAAATATATTTAACAGATTGAAAATGCTCAAATTTTTGTCAATAAATACCTGACCTTGGAAGGAAGAGAAAATGTGTTACATATTGTTGAATTATTGTACTTTTATTTTTATATTAAATGCAATATAAATAAATACAAATGAAATTAACTGTTTTTCAAAATTAATGCAAACGTATAGTATGAACATAGCTGCCAATTCTTCCGCTTTTTTGTAACACAAAAATTTAAGAGAAAATTTTGCCTTATTTAATCGGCCGATTACGGCGATTAAAAAAGGTAAAATTCACTGTAGAATTTTTGTGATACAAAAAAACCTTAGGATGTTAGCAACTATGTATGAATCCTTTAGTGTAATCAATTTGTGTAGTCAATAATTGTTCCATTAGGATAAAGTCAATTTATTGACATTTTTTTTCCAAATAAAAAAATTAGCTGATATTTTTATATTGCATTTAATAAAGGTATTTTGATAAATTAAAGCTGTGTACATTTAAATAAAGATTACATAAGAAAATTTACATTGTCTTTATTTATGAAATAATATGATAGATGGCAGCTCTAGCAAGATTTCAATTGATTTTTTAGAATTGACTAAAAAAATTCATATTGTTAAATATTTATTCAATATATAACAGAAAAAAACATTTTATTTACAAATTTGGAGTTTAAATTTCACTAAATACTAGTTGTAATGTATATATATATATATATATATAAAATGTGTGAATCTTTTATTTACAGAAATTCGGATAGAAAATTCATTGTCATATACAAGACGTCTCCTATAAGGAAGTTAATTATTTAATGAGTTTATTTCCCAGCTCTTTATTCCGCTTTTTGGCTTTCACATAGCCTGTGTCACATTCATACACAAAACATTTCTGCGCCACATGAAATTATAATGTAAAAATATTAATTTATAAAGGAAATAACGCATTCATATTGAAAACAGTGTTAAAGTAATGCAGGTACTGTGTGCAGCAACGCAATGCGACCATTTCAGCGTTATGATAAAGTTTGCTTGGAAGATGCCATAAGAGAAGATTCTCCTTCTATAGCTCCGTGAGTAGCACCCAAAATTCAAATTAATTTAGAGGTTGGTTGGTTGCTGTTTTTTGTGCTGTAAATCGGGTTAACTCTGATTGCTTTCAGTTTGGACAGAGTTTAGATTCCTGCAGGTTGTGTTCAGGTTAACCCGATTTTTCAAAAGTTAGTTCTGTATATTCTTTCAGATTAAAAACTATATGTATCATAATAATAAACATAGATTTTTGTTTGTGTGTGATGTTCCCTGAGAGAGTATAGAGAGGGGTTATTCGGAGTAAAAAAAAAAAAAAATCAGAAACTCATAGAAAATTTCCAGTGGCACTGGGGGAAGGGGGGGGGGGATTTCTTTGTGGTGCTAATTATGCGTTTTTTCTGTGGCCCTTTCCCAAAATTTGCGTTTTTCCCCGCAATGCCGAAAGTCGGTTTCGGTAGCATATAGCATACCTTCCTCAGTGCTTAAGCACTGAGGAAGGTATGCTATATGCGAACTTCGCTTTTTCTGTGATCCTTTGATGGAATTCATGTTTTTTTTGCGATCCTTTGACCAAATTAGAGTTTTTTCTGCAATTTTTTAACGAAATGTGAGTTTATTTTTTCACGATCCTTTGACGAATTTCACGTTTTTTTTTTTTTTCTGCAAGCCTTTGACAAAATTTGAATTTTTTTCATGATTCTTTGAAGACATTTATGTTTTTTTGGGATCCTTTGAAGACATTTATGTTTTTTCGCAATCCTTTGAAGAAATTTACATTTTTTTTGCAATCCTTTGATGAGATTGGTGGTTTTTTTTCTGCGATCGATTGAGGAAATTGATTTTTTTCACAGTGTGTGTTTTTTGCAGAAAATCGGTAGCTTTAGACTGATTTTCATAGCTTCATAGTTATTAGTTCCAAATCGTAGAAACTACTATTTTTTTCATAGCAATTGGCAGGTCTGAAGTCATTAAAATTTTTGGAATCGCAAAATTCAGAGATTAAATCAAGCAAACAACCTTTTAAAACATACTGCATTTATATGAAAGGATAAAAATTAAATCCTCTTTTAAACTTAATATTCAAATTTCTAACTTCTTTTTCTAAGGTGAAATCTAATGATAAAGTTACTAAGTAATAAGTAAGTAATATAAAGTAAGTAAGTAAGATAAAGTAAATCTTTGACACTGATTAATAATAATGAAAAAAATCATAAGTTTCAGTTAAAATAATCATTATATGATTTGAAAAAACTCAAATAACATTTTTTCCCCAATGAGCCAGCTATTGGATTCAGTTAATTATTTCAAGTAAACAGAGTATATTTTAGCAATAAATTTTAATGAACTTTCTCCATATTTGACAGTTATTACAAGTAGAACAGGTAAATGAGATTAAATCATTATAACAAAACACAATTTCACATTAATGTCAAAAGTGGTAATTACACGTTAGTGGTGCAATCAAGATGATGCAAAACAGAGAAACTACCATTAGAAACAGTTTTAACCAATAAAGTTTCTTCCCTTTCTGACAGGTCTGCTCTCTGTCAGAAATAATGTGAACTACTCACTTTTTAATGTCAGGAGCGAAGTTTTTCCATGGCTGGTTTACGAGGATGATTTGTTAAAACTAACCTGTGATGTTCACCAGGATTTTTGTGCACTATGAACTCTCAGCCAAGCAGGACCTTTTTTCAGAAAAAGATCACAATGTAATTAAAAGGATAATAAACCAGGTCCCCAAAAGACTCTCCATCTTGCCATTCCTATATAGGCATCAAATACAAACATGTATAAGAGAATCTATATCGACGAGCTGCCCAGAGGTGGATTAACCACTACTCGGGCTCCTAGACTTGACTTTTTTACAGGCCCCCTCCTTTTCTTCTATGTGATATAGACCAAATGATTCAAAACACATGTCTGCTCAATTATCTCACAAACCACTGATGAAGGAAACATACTTCCATTTACAAAAAGTATAGAAATTAAGTAATGTTTTTAGATATGGTAATTGTTTTACCTAATAAAATTCTAAATTTAAGTTTGATACAGTCCCTGGGTCTTATAGGTTATATTTAGAAAATGTTTTTTGTCTAAGAGGAACAAAACAAAAAAATAAAAAAAACTATTCTTTTACAACCAAAGCTTACCAAATTATGAATTTTATGAAATTTCAGTGTTTTCTAGCACTAGAAACAGAAAGAAGTATTATTTAGTACAGGTAAACGGCAAATGTTAAAATTTCATAAAATTCAAAATATTATAATTTAGTAAGTTTTAGTCATAAAAGAATGAGATTTTTTTTTAAATACTCTTTTTAGATGGAGGACAGCATTCTTTTAGGACCCAGGGACTCAGGGGATGTACTTGTCTTGAAATTCCTAAAACTGCTGAAATATGAAAACTTCCTCAAATTACCTAAAATATGATAACCTGTCCTGAAATTTCGCGAGTTTGTACTATAGCAATAACAGTCATGATTTTTTCGTGGAAAAAAAAAAAAAAACATATGTATATTCCCGCTCAATCCCGCAAATCATTTATTTTTGGAAAATTCCATAAAATCAGCATTTTGGAATTAATATGTGCATAGGAGAGGAAAAAAAATATGAGCCATAAAATAGTGAAACATCTAGTCATCTGATGATAAAAAACTGATAAATTTCATCATGTGGTCACAGGAAAAAAAGGGAATTTGTCAGCCGGACAGGGAGGAAAACATCGCAAATTTTGTTAATCTGTTATTCAGCAATTTCCGCAGAATCGGTAAAAAAAACATCGCAACACAGAATTTCGTCAAATGATCCATGAATAAAATCACCAATTCCGGCCAATCATTTGAGCAAAACATCATGATTTTCTTCAAACAACTGTGAAAAAGTTTGTGAATTTCGTCAGGAGGTCGCATAAAAAAAGGCGAGAATTTTATCAATCGGTCACAGGAAAAAATTGCGAATTTCGTCTACAATTGCAGAAATTAATCACAAGATAAAATTGCGAATTACGTTGAATGATTGCAGAAAAAACATCACAATTTCGTCAAAAGGTCGGGTTAAAAAAATTGCAAACTTCATCGAACAAGTTCAGAAATTAATCACAAATTTCGTGAAATGATTGTTAAAGAAAATTGTGAATTTCCTCAAACAATCATGAACAAAATCGTGAATTTCAGCACACGATTGCAGAGAAAAATCACGAATTTCAGCACACGATTGCAGAGAAAAATCACGAATTTCAGCACACGATTGCAGAGAAAAATCACGAATTTCAGCACACGATTGCAGAGAAAAATCACGAATTTCAGCACACGATGGCAGAGAAAAATCACGAATTTCAGCACACGATGGCAGAGAAAAATCACGAATTTCAGCACACGATGGCAGAGAAAAATCACGAATTTCAGCAATCAATTGCGGAATTGTAGAGTTTACAATTTATTTTTCCCATACCTTTCCACCCTATTGCATATTTATTAGTTACTACCTACTGTAAACTGGATTCCTGTATTTATTTTCATTCTTTATTTTCCAGCTTGCTCATCAAGCATTTGTTTACGTTCAGACGTTGCGAGTCAACGGAGTTGAGTTACAGCGTGCGTTATTCTTTTTTGGCATGCAGCGATTTCAAGTTGCGATTGCATTCACAATATCTTTATTTTTAATTAATTATTTAAAGTTATTTTCAGGTTTATTTCAACTTTAAATTACATCACAGTTATTTTTAAAGATATTTTTGTAAGTTAACATTTTTCATGTAATTTAAATGTTTAAAGTAATAGTAAGAAGTTTCATAAGTATGCAAATGGCATGCTTCATTTTCATTTGTTGTCGCCATGCCGCTCTCATTTAAAAGGTCTGTGTTTCTGTGAGTAGGTTGTGTCCAGTGTGTTGTATTCCGTATCCTCATGT
Source organism: Maratus speciosus (assembly GCA_963932465.1). NCBI lineage: Eukaryota > Metazoa > Arthropoda > Arachnida > Araneae > Salticidae > Maratus > Maratus speciosus. Next base: position 329,266,212 of record OZ010796.1, on the reverse strand, counting down.
TTTGATGAATTGTTTCGGTGAAGCGCTCTATCGCTTTAGGATACGTATGATATTTATGAAAATTTAACTTCATAATTACCACCGAAATACTATTAAAGTAATGAAATATGGAAAATGTGTTTAAGCAGCATTTTGGAAAGTTAATGGTATTCTTGTATTTTGATGAAGTCAAGAAATACATTGCTTAGGGGTATTATTAAAGTATGAATCGAACCTTTTTAAAAGAGAAATCTTGCCCGTCTTAGTAATTATGAAGGTTAATTTCCGTTCAAGATATTTTGGAAAGTTCGTATTTTTAAATGAAAATCTGCTGGTTAAATAATCTTAGTTTAGCACTTCAAATGTTAATTTTTTTGGATTAATCATGCACTATATTCTTCTTACATCACGAATTAAGGAAAATTATGCTAAACTGCCAAGTCAATATAAAGAATACCGGAATCCAGTAAAGATATTTACCTGTAAACTTATGAGTTATCCGAGACCAAGATGGTTTCAAGTTGTTCATTTATATGTTATTAAAATTATTGAAAGAAACCACATTGCCTCTTCAAAGTTTCAACATAATACCAGTATTTGTAAGTACTCTTATTTTATTTTATTTTATTTCAAGAAGATAATTGTTATGTTTGCAATGACACCAACCCACCAACTTTGAACACTCTGCTTTGGAAAGGGATGTTATTTGTGAGTGAATATTTAACCTAAATTAAACCAAACACTTGCAAATCAAGAGAGGTTATGGGCCCCAGGAGCCCTTTCTCTGTAGGGAATTTTAAAAAGGTGGAAGGAAAGGTTGGTTTATCTTTATTTCTTTTGAAAAGTGTATTGATATATATTGAGAATTTTTTTTTGTGTGTGTAGTGTTAATATTTCTTGCTTATTTGATATATATATGTGTTTAGTCTATGTATGTTTATGGTAAAAATAAAATGGCAGCAGTGAATACGGTAATTTTAACTCGATACAATTATCGAGATTGGATTCGCTATATTAAGTGTATTTTACAGACTGAAGGTCTATTTATGTGGGTTGATAAAAAGAACTGGCCTGACGAAACAGGTTTAGGTGCCTTTGAAAAGTTTAAATTAAACCAATCTAAGCAGAGAGCTGCTGGTATTCTTAAAACGTATGTTTGCCCAGAGATAGGATTAACTATTGATCATTTAGACAACCCAGATGAAATTTGGGATACATTGAAATCTACTCTAGAAATAGAAGGCATAGCATTAACATAATTTCAGGTAAATGAATTTAGAAATCTTAAAATGAATCCGGAAGAGGATATTCCCTCTTATATAGCTAGATTTGAGGAGGTTTACTGCCATGTGGTGGATGCAGGGGAGGAAGTTACTGAAAACACAGGTGTTATCAATTGATAGAAAGTCTCCCAGAAAGTTATGACTATTTAATTAGGGAATTGGATAGAATACCAGAAAAAGATTTTAAGTTTGCAGATGTAAAGGACGAAATTCTGAAAGAACACTCTAGGAGAAATCTATGAGAAAAACAGCATAATGAAACATTTTTTGCTTCTAGAGCAAGGTTTGACAGTGAAAATAGTGTAAATCCCCATAAGGCTAATTTTTCAAAAGAAATGTATTCGGAGGACGATTGTAGCAGTAATAAATATAATGATAGAGATAAGAGTTATAAAAATCAAATATAATGATAGAGATAAGAGTTATAAAAATCAAATAAATATAATAATAGAGATAAGAGTTATAAAAATTATGTTTGACCAAACCTCCAAATGGTACGGTAGTAAAAATGGGAATGATACCACATGTAGTTGAAGGCATAGGGAAGGTTAGTTTTAAGATTAGAGAAAATAAAAAGGTTTTAAGTAATTTGTATGATGTACTATATGTACCCAATATACATAAAAATTTAATATCCATGTCTAAAATGGATTATGCAGGTATGCATGCAAAATTAGATAAAGGGTTTAAGATTTTTTCTCCTAATTGGAAGTATTTGTATACTGCTAAGCTTAAAAATAAATTTTACGTGTTACATGCACTTAAAGAATCTTCTTCTGATTTATTACAGGAAACTAAACCTGACACTGTTGTAGAATCTTATCAGAAAATCCTGAAATTATATCAACCTAAAATTGCTAAACAAAGTAGCTCAACAAACTGTAAAGTAGAAACATCTAGTCCCAAAAGTTAGAGAAAAGAAAATTAATCTAAATGAAGATTTGATTAATCAAAGTATGACAAATGAGTTAAGTACTAAAAGTGAGGTTAATGAAATGAATAGGCAGTACAATACCACTTACGAAATTGAACGAAATATTATGCTTTGGCATGAGCGCCTTTGCCATGCAAACATAAATGTAATTAAAAAGATGGTAAAGGAAAATTTAATACAAAATTGTGGACCATTGCAAGGAAAAGAAACCACTTGTGAATATTGTATTTTAGCAAAGAATACTAGAGCGACCCATCCTAAATTAGAGAAAATTAAATCAAATGAAATTGTTCAGTTGGTTCACAGTGACATCTGGGGTCCTGCACCTATTACATAGAGAAATGGTATAGATATTTACTTACCTTTATAGATGACTTTAGTCGTAGAGCATTCTGTTAACCATTACATTCAAAAAATGAAATTTTTGCAAAAATCAAGCACTTCATCACATTTGTAGAAAGACAAGTTAATAAAAAGGTGAAAGTATTAAGAATGGATAATGGACTTGAATTTTGTAATGATAAAATAAATAGTATGCTCGAAAATATGGGGATAAAGCATGAAAGAACGACCATGTATAGCCCCCGAATAAATGGTATCGCAGAGAGATACAATAGAGTGTTATTGGAGGATGTCAGAATTTTTTCATTAACGACAGGACTTCCTGCTTCTTTTTGGATAGAAGTTATAATGGCTACTAATTATATTGGTAATTGAATACTTCATATGGGCATAAATGCCATTCCTTTTCAAAGATGGTATGGAATCAAACCATCAATATGCCACAAACATGGTCGCATAGCCTATGTGCACCAGCCAAGAGTGAAAAGAAATAAATTTCAGCCTAGAGCTAAACGTGGAATTTTTGTTGGATATGGTCTGGGGTGAAGTGGTTATCATGTATATCTACCCAATGAGAATATAATTGTTCAATCGAAATACGTTACGTTCAATGAGGCACAATTGGGAAGATCTGCAAATCAAAAAGTAACTTATTGCCCATTCATCGACTTTTTGAATGATGATAGTAATGTTCTTACAGGTAACAAGAAAACTACAAACTACGACTGAAGCTGAAGTGAAATCCAAGGAGTATAGAGATAGTGAAGGATCTACTGAGTCTATACCCGAGAATGTGCAGGGAATGAAGACTCAAGAAATTGTAGGAGAGGAGGAGAACACATCTGAAGATGATTCACCCGATAATCTATTAAATGAAGATACTTCTAAAGCAGTCTTAAACAGATATATGAAGAAAGAGAAAGAGGGGACAAACTGCAGGTAAAAATTGATATTTATTTGTTGGCCCCATGTGATACCCAATTAAGATCTACTCAAGAGCTGAAGAATTATTGTAGTGAAAATAATATAATTTATAATGATAGTGTTGCTAATTTTTCAACTAAAAATACATATGAGGGAAAAATTCAATTAGAAAAAGAAGTAGCAAAAGTATCGCATGAAGAGCCTCTTTTGACTGAAGTAGTCATACTTCTAGAAGTCTACAAAGAATACTGCACATCATTTCTCTATTGCATTAAATGTTAGCTCAATGTGAAAAAAAATCTTAGCACAGGAGACCCTTTCCTTCTGGGCCCCTAGGTTTAAGGCATTACTCAGCCTAATGAGTAACCTGACTCTGGAACTGCCAGCAAGCCTCAAACAGTCCCGATGTTATAGAGACCCCATCCGCCTGCAATACGTTACTTATATATATATTGCATGCATATTGATAAACTTCAATTTTATTGATTCAAAAACACAGCCTAATAAAAATTTATTTGAAAATTAAGTCAACATAAGTTAACAAATGCTATATTTCTAATAGCGATTGGTCAATGGGAAAAATCATTTGTAGTGTATTTTAATGATTTTACACTATTTCAGACATGAAATTGGTATGCACTGACAAAGTGTGGTAAAACATGCTCTCTGTATAATATGGTCATTCATTTAAAGGGTCATTAAAAAGAATTTGGTTACATAATAGTGCACTGGAAAAAAAATTTTGATCATGTTTTACTAATGTTCTATTTCACACATAATGAAATTTGTATACATTATTGAGGTATACTAAATGATGCTTACTGTAGAATGTGATATGCATAACAGTTATATATTTACAGGAGGGGCACACAAAAGATTTTGGTTAAAGAACTGTCTGTGAGCAGTCAAATCTGGAGATGTATTTTCTGATGTGGTAAATTTTTACATTTAACTAAATTTTTGTATACTCTGTGGTGCATAAAAATTCTACGCATCATATACAGAGCTACACAAAATAACTCACAAGCATTACTGTGTATGTGCATGAATTGCTTAAGGATGTTTTTTAATTGAAATTTGCATATTCCTGCTGAACTAAATTTAGTATACTAAGAGATTTTTATAAAATATAAATCACATACAGGACTACACAAAGAACTGGATAGTAATTTCCGAAAGTAAGTTTTCAAAAAAACATTTTCAGTATGTTTTTCAGTTTTGTTGTGCAGGGTTATTTTACTGAATAAATTTTAGTTTAATATGAGGAGTATATAAAAATATATAAAAAATATACAGAGCTGTATAAAATTATTCTAGTGCATTTCTGTCTTTTGGTGGAAATTGTTAAAGGTGAATTTCAGTTATGTAGTACATATACAGATCTATATATCATATACAGAGATAAAAAAGAATTAAAAGTACATTTCTGGCTATAGAAGGTAATTGTTGAAATTAGGTTTCATCTCTTTAAACAATGAAGTTCCACTGCAGTATTGTGGAAATGTTGGAAATTGTTTCATAATTCTATGCTTCATGAATGATTTTTCTTTTTTTCAAATGCTCACAATAAACAAATAATCAATGAATAGAGATAAAAGGTGTGTGCAAAAATTTCTCTTAATAAAGGAGAGTAACAGAAAAATTTGTAAAAAAAAAAAAAAAATCACAAAATTTAGAGATTAAATTAAACACATTTAAAACCTGCTTCATTAAAAAATATTTATATTACATGAATATTGATAAACTTAAATTTCAAGATTAAAAAATACACTCTAATAAGAAGCTTTTTAGAAAATTAAGTCAACATAAGACAGAACAAATGCTATATTTGTAATAATTATTTACAGCACATATGTATTTTTTTTCAAAACAAATATAAAAACAGAATATTATTAAAACTTCTAATACTAGATAGAATGGAAAAATAAATATGGTTGAACAAATATATAAAACAAAAGGTTTACTTCATCGGCAGCTTCTCTAATTTCAGCTGGCTTTGCTCCACCACCTTCTAAAAATTTATCAATAGTGTCCAGCAAATCTTCAATCATAGCTGTTGCATTTTCAGATCTTCCTTTTGCAGCTTGTGCACGTTCATATGCCAATCTAGCTTCTTCAAGAGCTTCATCAGCATCTCTACGAGCCCCATCAACCTAATATTAGATTTATATCATTATTCATTTTGAAAAATGTTCAATTAATTATAAAATTATTTTATTTTTTAAAACAAGTATTTCATGTCCAAAAGGTTCTGAAGCATAAATGGACCCTATTGTTAATACAGTTGAACACTGTATATTTGAGAAACAAGGGAATTATAAAATTCCTTGTATTAACCGTTACTCATAACACCCATGAAGATATTAAAAATCTTAAAAACACACACACACACACACACACAAATGAGCTAATTATGATTATTACTTGCTCTAATTATCTAAAATTAAAATTAACAAAATATCACAATTTTTTCCAATGCTGCTAACATAACATTGCAACAGTTACTGCAGATTTCCAGCAATTGATTTCATATACTATCCCTTTATTTTTAACAATGCAACATGAAAAGACTGGTTAATCTAGTCCAGAGTTAAAGAAACAAATAAAGGTTTTGTCTATGATCCTTTCTTTTCATGGCACAGTTGAAAATCTTACAAAGAGACAGCATTTGAAATGTCTATCTCTCCATTCTATCAAGACTTCAGGACATTCCTTTGCATTTTTTTTTTGGGTATATCCTTGAAGATTCAAATTATAGCTGGTAAAACTGATAAATTGGACAGCCAGTTGTAATGCAGAAATATTATCGCTGAGAGAGAACAATGTTCAATAAGAGAGATTTTTTCCCCCTAATACCATCCAACATTTCGCTGAAAATCATATTGAAATGAACAGATGTTTTGCTTGTATTAGGCATGATCCTGCTTTTAGAGAACATAAAAAGTGTGAAAATCTTAATATAGTTTAAGTGATGAACCATTTTTAATATGAAAATTGTTCGTTTTAGCCCTGTTCACTATTTAGTGGTGCTTGTATTACATGAATTTGACTATATATGAAAAATGATATAGCAAATACCATTCAGAATGTAAGAAAATAAAAAACTTTTAAAGTTATAGGAATAAACAATTATCAATGTAGACAATTTTCTTATATTACCACAAAGTGACATTTTACAACAATCAAACTGGACATTTTAAGGTTTTGTGAAAAGGGAGGAATTATTTGAATACATTTGAAACACTTTTAAATTACTTCCAGTTACTAAGGGAGAAAGATATACTTTACCTCAGAAAAGATCTTTAATATACCAAACTACTTAAACTATGAACAAAAAGTTATTCATAATTTAATTATTATAATGTCAATTGATCAGGCTTGGCCTTTAGCCAAATTTCTTAGAAGTTTTGAATTAATCTTCAATAATATTGTAGCAAATCAGCTTTACTTAATTTTTTTTTATAAGTTATTGATACTTCCTGTCTGAAAATAATACTGCAATTCAAAGATTTTTTTAAAATTAAATTTTACAGTATTCTACAATTTTTCATATTTTAAAATCCAATTGCTACAGAATTCTAGGCACTTATGGTTCAAATTAATTATAAACCTTACTTAATTATTGATTTATTTAAAATAACACATTATAACAAGAACTAATTTATATATAAATGTCAGAAAAGACATCAATAATAATTGTCATTTAATGCACATCTCATGGTAAAGAGATAAAATTTATAAAATATAGTACCCAAAAACTTATGTATAAATTTTTAAAGTGAAAGCATACTTTAATAAATACAGAAACTATATGGTAAGTAACTATCATAATGCAATTTTAGAACTCTCACATTAGTTTCACTTGAACACCAGAACTTTATATATATATATATATACATACAATACATATATGTGTGTGTGTATGTGTAACTCCAGTTAACTAATTGGTTAACTTCAAAATTAAAGTTATGCCATTTATTGTAAATTTAAATGTGTATACCATTTGAAATGTTTATTTTCAAATCAAGATAATCAGCAGTACTATTATGCACCTGATATACTAATCTTGAAAAAAAAAATGAAAATAGTGGCAACAGACATGGAACGAGTATGGACAGATTATGGATCACTGGAAGTTGGTTATTGTTTTTTGTGACTGCATGGCTCAGGTTCGGATAAAATAATTTAATTGTTGTTTCAGTGTATATTACACATACGTTTTGAATCAGCTGTATCATCGAGATGTGCTGTTTATTGTGGCGTCGGGTCCAGTGGAGGAGTGTTCGCGATATGCTTTCAATTGTTTTTATGCATTTGATTTATGCTTTGCAATGCTGTGGCCGAAACCCATCACCACTACTGAATATTAATTTGTTATGTATGGTAATTAGTCTGAAACATTTCTGTGCTTTTATAAAATGCCCACTGCAGACGAGGCCACAGCTTTTTGGTTGTTTTTTCTTGTTCAGGTTATATCTGTTGAAATTTCTTTGATGTTTGTTGTTTATTCTTAGTTTAATTATGGTACAAGATTCTGGGTCTGCCGAATGCATTTCATAATCTGTGTGGTTATTTGCAGCTGTAGTGCTTATCGCATGGATTTTATTTTTAACCTTTTTTGAGCTTATACATACATATATATATATATATATATATACCTTAATAGAGAATAATATGCATAATCAGTTTATTTGATATAACTCTTGCTATGACAGTATATATTAAAATTTGGTTATTTGTTATTATTCCTATATCCTTTTTAATATTGCTTCATTTTGAATTTAATTAGTGTTTATAGATTATTACTGTGTTTTCTGTGTCTGGTAGTCCCAAATTCATATTTTTTAGCTTTTTTATGGCTAATATGAATATAAACCACACACTTTATTTGGGAACTTTAGACATTTGGGAACTGCAGATTCTGACTAAGTTCTACAAATATCCTTTTTTCATTTCCTGTTCATTTTATTAATTTAATTATTTTTTATGTTTGATGGTAATACTTGGTGTTTTTTAAGTGTCATATTTATATATATTTATTATACATAATTTATTTTATATGTTTTAGCATATTACTGTATAATATTATCAATGCTATAAAATTATTTAAATTCTCCATATAGATTAATTGGGTTTGGTAGCAGAATATATTGTATGCATTATAGGCTATTTATATTCTAATAATTTGTTATTAAATCTTATGTTAAATTTCATTATAAATATGTTTATTTATGTCTTTATGATACATAGTATCTTAGTTATAATAATTGTGGTTAATCTAATAACATTTATCTTTATTTAATATTTTTAGTAATAATAATATATAATATGGTATTTTTTATTTATAGGGATATGTTGGCTAAAGCAGATGGTAAAATTTGCAAGCATTAGCTTCAATACGGGTACTATGATTACTTTATTTAAATACATGGAATTTTTAATTACTAGGGATATAATATCCATTTCATTAGAACTAAATATAATTATATAAATGGACAGTTAAATGAATATTAATAATTATATAATTGGATCAAGAATGTTAAAAATAGTATGGCGAGAATAAGAATGAAGAAAGCATTTATTCATTTATTCAATTAATGAAATTTTTGAATGTCTTTTATCTATATTTTTATTCTCTTTTAACTATTTGATATTGTAAAAAGAAAACATAGCTTATGTAATTAGATAAAGATACTTTCATTTTTGTCAAAATACTTTCATTTTAGCAAAATAGATAGCAGCACTAAAAATTAGTTTGCATTATGTCTGACTTTTAATAGTGTAATATTCTTTCATCTTTCTTTAAACACTAGGTGGCACTTATGCTCGTTAATGGGTATAATATAAATTAATAGTTTTGGTTATTTTTTACTTTAGTTTAGTAAATTTAAAAGTGTTAATAGGTATTTTAAATACCTATGTAATGATTTTCTATTTATATTAATTGTTTTTATCAAGGTATTTCAAAATGGATTAACTGCAACCTTTACGTATTAATATCTGTGTTATCTTAACTGCAAAAGTAACCTTAAAGTTATAGCGGTAATGGTGAACATGGGCTGGTGTGTATTTGGATTAAACAAAAATGGGGTTAATTTAAGTAGGCTGTGTAATATTACTATATTTCATTGATATAAATTAATTATTTAAAGGTTGTATTGATTTTTCCATTTCATGGCATTTAATATTATTCTGTTTTCATCTTGCACCTATTCTTTTGGTCAAGTAGTCGTTTGGGTACAGGAGGAAAAAAAAATTTCAGCTTATAGCTTTTTTTCTCCACAGAAAACGACTATTTTTGCTTACATATTTGAATTCTGTACCCTTGATAATGTAATTCAATATATAAGCTTTTCAATTATTTTTATCAGTATCCATATTTTTCTTTTTTTCATCCATATTAATACTCGCAAGACAGTACTTTTGGTATCCATGTTATGTGTGTTGGGGGGTACTGTATTTGTTAATGTCATTTCATTCAGAATATCACAGTTTTTGTTGGTGGTCGGTAATGTTTATTTGATGGTTATATATATATATATATATATATATATTTATTATTTTACAAAACATACATTAGAAGTTTCAGCAATTATGTTTTCCAAAAGTATTGCATTTATTTCTAAAATATTTCACTTGACAGAATATTAAAAATTTAAATATAAATATATACTGTAAATTTGAAAATTTTCTTACTTGAGTAACATGTTGTAATATTTTATTAAGTTTAATGCATTATTTATATATAGCAAATAAGGAAAGTATGTACTTGAAATAAATTCATTTTTAAACTAGTCTGTACTTTTTCAAACTTGATTGAAGGATATTTAAAGGGGGGGGGGACACCAGTTTAAACACTGAAATAAAGGTCATACTTTAGGAATTTCTTTTGGGTTTCAATAACAATGGAAACTTTTGGGGGTTTTCACGATATATTAAGCTATGTGTGAAGAGTGTTTTGAATTTTTTCTTAAAAAGACATTTATAATTTGTCCTTTGTATCCATATAATCAAGGATATCCTGAAAATGCAGTGTAAGATGGTCACTTGTTTTGAACATTCCTGAAATGTCAAAATAAAATCTTAATTCAATAAAGCCTTCTTTAGCCTATTGGCTAAGACATAGCATAGAATTTTTTCAAAATTTAAATATTTGTAAAATGACAGCATTTAAAAAAAATAATTTTCCATATTAAATGGCCTTAAAATGTTTGTGAAAAATGAAAATAAGAAAAATCCTACACATGCCATAGAGAATTCCATTCTGAACATTTGTATTAAAAGTTTAGTCAAATAGTTCTCAGGCAATCCAAGCAGCCATTTAAATAAATGTCATATTGAAAACTAGTCAGACGTGTCACTCCCAAAACATTTTTCTATCTCATGCATGTTAATATTTCAAAAAGTTGTTATACATGTTCAGAGTTGGACAAAATACAACGAAAAAACATTCTCGATACAAAATACATTGGTTTTAGAACCTAAATACAAATTACAAAATACTTTTCAAAATTTAAAAATTCCAAATGCAAAATACATTTTGAGATTTAAAAAATTTATTGATGTCTCTTTTTTGCGAGGTAATTTTGTGGTTTAAACAGGAGAGGGGCATTCTTATGCTCCTGGAAGACGGTGTTCCCAAAGGGCCCCTCCTTGAATTCATCACAAGTTGTGAACAATCAACTCAATTAAAATTACTTAAACATTCATAACATATTGAATATCTTCATCGTTTATGTTATAAAACTATATTACATTATTATCACAAAAATACATTTTCTTGATATTTTTTCAATTAATTTAATAGCCAAATATTAAACAATTTGAAACTCTCTGTACAATAAATATTAACCTCGGTTTTCACACCTTTAATACATAAATAACAACATCAGTTAATAATGAATAAAAATCTTTGATTATTAGTTATAAAACTATACAAAATAAGGTATATTTCCGATTTTACTTTTACCCACATATACATAATGATGTAGTCTTTGTAAGATGGTATGTGTTTGTGATTAATTAAATTAATATTTGTATACACTACATATGTATACTATATTAATAGACTAAAATTTCCTTCTGAAAAGGTTCCATTTTCATTTCAATTGAAACTAAAAAGAATCAAAAGTAAAACTTGCTCAGGTAATTTATATCTTCATTGTGTTAATTATTTCACAAACAATCTATATTGTAAAGCAAAAAAGGTGTCCTTGAATAACTAATGTCATATCAATAGTGACAACGACCTAAACAAACTTTTTTTTTAATTGAAAATTTTTTAACTTCTAAACATAGCATAACTGCAATTTACACAATTGAATAAAAGAAAATTAATGCAATTTCTTTAAAAACTGTATCCCAATTCACCAAGCATTTATGGATTTTTAAATTAATTTCCAAGCTTGAATTATTTTCACATCTCACAAATATTCGTGCATCTCAATTACAGAAAATAACCCTTGCACTTAAAATAATGATGCAATTCAAAATTTATTTATGTTTAATATTCCATAACTAAATTGGCAAATGAAATTAAAATGATCAAAATAAAAGTTTGCTATAATTGATAAAATATTTGGCGATTACCCACTGGCATGTGGCTAGTAAGAAAGTAGCAAACATGCTTTTTGGTGTAGTTAATTGGCAAACTGAGAAAATATACTAAGTGTAAAAAATCTATTAGTTTTCAATAAAAAATTATTTTTGCCTACATTCTATACACCGTGCAGCGTATTGGCATCTTTAATCTGAGTGAGATTGCTGGTGCATATTATAAAACAAAAACATGTCCTAGAGCAACACTGATGTCATATTGACATTGGAAACAATCTGAGTAATAAATTTCTTCTTTAAGCAAATCCATTAACGTTTACATTGCAAAGTTTTACACCATCGAGTAGAGAAAATAACAATGCAGTTTTTAAAAAACTATATTAATTTACAGATTTATGAGTAAAAAGATTTCAAGCATGATTAAAAAAAAAAAATCTATCTCTATCGCGAGCAGCCCGGTTGTGGGAGATTAACAAGTTAGCATGTGAAAGTGTTAAATAAGTTCAGCAATTGTTCCCAGCAAATATTTGATAACAATATTAAACTTCATCAAAAATAAATAAATAGTTTTAGATTCTTAAAATTGAAAGTGGTAATTTTTTAAAAATGAAAGTTAACAGATGGATTTTTGCATATGTTGAAAAATTGTTTTCAACTAGATTTTTCACAGAAATTTGCTTAGTACATTTTCTTTGCAAAGTTTGTTTATATGGATTTATATCTTTAAAAAATACAACTAGACAACTCTAAGAATCTATATTTCAGGAAAAGAAAGAAAAGACTAAATAATAATAACTGCATGTTATTCAGAAAAGAATATTTTCCAATAATAGCAAAAAATTACAGCTATGTGAATAAAAATAAATGTATGTTTCAAATTTTATATTAAATTTTCCACCTTACAATTTTCATTAATTGGTATATTACTGAAATAATTTTGCATGTGAATTTTCATTTTTAACAAAAGTTACATTTAATTAACTTACCAGAGATCTTCTTGGATCTTTTTTGACGTGATCCTGTTTTTACGATAATGTGAACTTTTCTATATGTTTGTAAAAACGTAATCAGAATTTTGTGAATTAGAAATTATTAAATTTCAGTTCTAATTTAGCCATTATTGAGAAGGTTCTTTGCATATACATCTAGACAATAGATTCATTGGCGAATTCAGCTGCTATGCAACAGGATTTTTTTTTTTTTCTAAAATAATTACATGTGTGAAGGATTCAATATGGAGATTGAAAATTTTTCTGAAGTGTCTATTTTTAAAGAGAAAGAATTTTGTTCAGGGTCATATGTTTTAAGCTTAACAGATCCCTGCTTACAGATAAGATTTTCCATGTGAATGTTTTCATGTGGGACACTAAAACTAAAAAAATAAATAAAAAGTATCAGAATGTAGCTATTAAAAAATTTTTAGTACGTTTTATAAATGAAGTTTCAATTTTTTCCAATTTGGAAAAATTAAAAAATAGCCCTTGAGAAAAAAACTGAAAAAAAAATAAATTTTTTTTCTTCCCCAAAAAAATTTCCGGTCTTTTCCCGACCATTCCCATCTCTATGCTTGTCGCACATCGTAACAAATGTTAAAAAATGTGTACATATAAACTGCCAGAAACGAATTCGAAGACTACTCAAAACGGTCAGGCATGCTGCCAACCTAGGATATGTGGTTTCAACAAGACAGCTTGAAATCTGGAATAATGCATTTTGAGTATTTTGAAAATGCAAAATACTTTGAAAAAGCATTCCAAAATACTTTTGTTTTGTCAGTTTAAAATACAAAACACAAGTGCATTCCAAATACAGTGAAACCTCTCTGTAAGGGTCACCAGCCGTTCCATTGAAAATTGGCCCTTGAATAGGGGTGACAAAAAAACAACAACAACTGAAATAAGGAAATAAAAAGCTATATAAGTGAAAAAACTGTTTATTAACATTTTCAAACTCAATACATGATTGAAAAAAAATTTCTATTGAAGTTTGTTTACTTTTCATAATTTTTTTGCAAACAATTTTTATTACTAATGATTCTTTTACTTTATGGAACAAATTACTTAAATTTGCATCATTTATTAATGCCTTAGAATGAGATATTAGTTTATTTAATTCTGTTAGCATTTCCTGACAAGTGTAAAAATTGTGCTTCAATATGCATTCACAGTTTTAGTAAATGTGGAATCAGTTTTTCTAGATAACCTGTTATTCTTTGTATGCCCACAACAAAGGGTCAAGTTTTCCTTCCAACCAACCCCTACAGGTTGAAAGATCAAGCAAAGTGTGAGAAACACCTGTTTGTCTCACTTGTGGAAAAGTTTGTGATCCGTCATTGTGTTACTAAATCCTCCCCATCTACCCCTGCCTTCTTTGTTGCAAGTGCAGTTGTTTGCTGAACTCTTATCTTTCGGTTCAATTCAATACACCTGCTTAGGATTTAAGGCACATGTGGAAAAAAATGGCCTTTATGAGGGGTAGGTGCGGCCCTTAATAGGAGTAAATTTAACATTATGTCTATGGGAAATTTTTCATTCCTAAAAATATTAGTCCTTAATAGAGGTAACCTTTAAAAGAAGTTTCACTGTACATGTATTTTTTATGCTACTCAACTCTGTACATGTTAATACTTCAATACTACACCAACTTTAATTTTAATCTTAAATTTCTGCATTTTATTAATCAGAGTAATAAATGAGTTAATCTCGTTCATAATATTTAATAAAATCAATATTTTTCATTATTCTGTTGTATGTCAGCTGCTTGTGAATCACTAGGTTAGCTAGATGTGAAGTGCCCCTTTCTGCACAAGCAGTCGATGTGTAACAGAACTATGAAAACTCTTCTTTTTTTTTATTAAAACTATTATTACTTTAATATATTTTGTACTATATTATAATATGTTTGTGATTTATTTGTTTAATATAATTCTGTGCTTTTACAGAAAACAAATCATGAAAATCGCACAAAAATCAGTATCACAGTACCCACTTCTGGAGAATATCCCCATTTTCAACAGGGACCTGATGACCATAGTCAAAAATATATATATGAAGTTTGGTTCAATTCTATGCATAACATTATACACTTTACGATAACACAATTTGGAAAATGGCACAAAAATCGCTATCACAGCTCCCCCTTTTGGTAGAATATCCCAAATTCAACTGGGATCTGCTGACCTTAGCAAAAATAATATATATGAAATTTAGTTCAATTCTATGCACAATTCCATACACTTTTTGATTATACTAAGAGGACAAACACATGGATAGACAGATATTTTTAAAAAACATGTTTTTCAGGATCTGACCCCTAAAGCATATAAATCCACCAAAAACTGAAAGTTGAAAAAAAAATTGATTAGAATACTTTCTTCTATTATAGATAGAAGAAAGTAAAAATGCATTTAAAATTTGCTTTAGCTGCAATTTGTTATAGTGGCAAATTTATTGCTGTAACTTCTGTAGCAATTTGAATTTTAAAAAATTGTACTTGTGTTATATTCTAGACACTATAAAGTATCAGAAAAATAAAAATTAGATTTTTTTTTTTTTTAAGTTTCAATTGTGTATTCCCTCTTAATACAACAATAGGAAACAAATTATTGGTCAGTTTCAGATAATGAATTCAAAATTAAATGCTTTTTAAAAGGAAAAAAGTTAACACTATAGACAACCTGTTACAAAATAAAAGTTAAATTAACAATAAGCACAATCAACATGAGGCACAACTATAGTAAAAAACTGATAAAGATAAAATATGTTTAGTTTCTTTATTAAAGGCAACTAAACTGTAACAAATAGAGCATTTTAAACTTACTTCTCCCAACAACTGTTTAGATACTCCTTCTTTCTCTCTAGTTACATTTTCAGCATCTTTTGCTAGCTCAAAAGCATTTTCTGCTCTGGTGACAGCTCCCATATCACAACTTAAACCTCCACATTTACCACATCCAGCTCCACCACATAAAGTGTCACATTTTGATACAGTTCCTGATCCATCACAAACCTTTTGAAAAGAAAAAGATCCATCAGACAACAGATAATTCAAAGATGCATATTAAAAAAGGAAAGTGAGAGAAAATATAATTATGAGAAAATAGGAAGGACTGAAACATTAACAGCAAAAAGCACATTGTGGAAGGAAAACAAAGTAAAAACTGCCAACCTTTGGGACTTTTAAAAGGTAAATATTACAATAAAATGCTGAAGAAACTGATGTGGTACACAAATAAAGGCAAAAAACTTCTCAACCCCATAAAATTAAATGTGCAAGGCCTTTTGAAAAAACTTTGTCTTTTATTCATCAGATGCAAAGAAGACATGCTACTACTTCAGTCTTGTGCTTGCTTTTAAAGTGATAGCACCCTTTTTTTGTGCCTGATGAAGAAAGACAAAGTTTTTTTTCTGAAAGACCTAGTGCATTTCTTAATTTTATGGTATTATTAAAAAGTTTTTGCTTTTATCAAATATATTTTAAACCAGAAAATTTAATATGTGTCTTGCTTCTCTCTACCACTTATTTTGTTTCATTCATTAAGTAAAATTTCTGGTTCAAAATATATTTATTTTACTTGGGGGGGGGGGGGGGAATCAGAAAGGTTGGCAGCTAAGATAGTTTTTTCCCCCCTAAATGAAATTATTAACAAAAATAGTATGCGAAAATAACCTATTTTGAATGGAATAAAGGGGTTTTTCAACATAAACAGCTTTAACAGCAATTCACAGCAAGCCATTTATTTCAGAAGCCAATTCAAACTTAGAGAATAAGTAGAAAATACTAGCAACAATGTTTCATCAAATGTTTTTGGTAGAATATAAATTTCCGACAACATATTATTGCCCATAATAAAATCTATTATCAGCCACAGTCAAAATTAATGTTTTTCTATTTCTTAGAAAGATAACAAATAATTTGGTCTGATTTTTATATATCAAATTCAGTCATAACCAACCACATCTTTTGGCTTATTTATTTTAAAATTATTAACACTATTTCTACCAGTGTCAAATGACATCTTTTAATAGATTTCGATTGTTATTTTTAGATTAAAACAAGCAAATCATTTTTAGTACATTGAAGACTGTTTTATGCTTATAACATTCAAAAACTAGGAATAAATAAACATAAATCAAAACTTTAAAAAGGTGTCATTTGACATCTGTAGAAATAGTGTTAATAACCCATTAGCTTACAAGGCCAATTTGGCCATCCATACCAGGGACACTTAAAAACTCACATATTTTTGTCAGTATACGTCTTTGAAATCTGAGCAAAAAATTATACAAATTATTCAATTTTTCAATGGTAGAATGAATATTAGAGAAGTTGGATATTACAAAATTCAACAACACATTATTATCCAGAATATTAAAATTATTTACATTATTAACAGTATTTACAACATTTGTAACAGATTTAATATTTTTGAGAATTACTATTTGGCCTATACTATTTTTGTATTTTCTTTTCCATTTATTTTCCTACATATGATTTCATTTTAAGTATACATATATGCAAGATAAGCTGGAAGTTACTTTAATTTACTTCATCCTTACCTATCGTTTGAAAGTGTAGTCATGGCTGGATGTTAAAATCATGTAGACACAGAGACCTGACTCATGTACATATCATGTTACATCAAACTCTTTGTTTTAAGTCTGGTCCTTATGCATAGAGAATCTCTAAGAATTTAATCAGACATTATCCTGGAAAAGTGCTAAAAGAGTTTTGTGATGTAGATTAGCAATTCTTTTACTAAAAAGTGTGTGCTTTCCTCCCATGTGCATGTTTTATTATTGTAATTCTGATTTTTCTCAGTAGAGGTAAAAGTGCCGAAGTGAAAGGAAATTTCAATTTAATTTGATAATTAAATTTTGATTGACATCTAGGCTTGTGACGAAACAAAGCTTGACAGAGATCTGGTGCATCACAAACCACAAATAAGGTATAGTTGTGCTACAATAAGCAATTTTTATCTTAAAATTCATTCAAATTTGAGGCTTGAAGTAATAAATGTCGGACTGAGAAGGAAAAAAACAACAACAGGGAATTGAGTTTTCAGTATTAGAATTAAAAGCTAGGAAAAAGAAACCCAGAATTTAACTTGAAATTTTGAATTTGAATAATGTTTTACTTCTTATCTTTCTATCTATACTAATAAAAGAAAATTTTGCTGTGTCTGTGGACCTGTTGGTGATAGCTAGCAAAATCTACTATGAGCAGAGGTTTGAAAATTTGTATGAAGATAGTCCAAGGCAGGTCCTGCTACACTTCAGGCTCAGATTTTTAATTTTTTGACAATCTGCCAAGATATTTAAAAACTAATAAAAAAGCAATTATTTTGCAAATTGGTGGAGGCTCACAAGTGCATGCTCAGTCCCTATTTTCTGAGAGTGTAGAAGAGAAGAACCAAATGCTGTTTTTATTTGGCCGATTGCCTTAATGCCCTTCATTAAAATTGGTTCAGTATTTTTTTTTATTCAACAACCCTGCCCCCCCCCCCCCCCCAAAAAAAAAACAAAACAAATTATTTAAAATATTTCATTTTCAACGATTTTCATCCACTGATGTAGCGCTATGTGTTTAGCATGAAAGCTGCTACCTGGCGGTTTTTCTCCCTCTTTGTTCAGTTTTGTTTCTAGGATTGTTGAAGGCTTTGGAAAAAAAAAAAAAAAAAAAAAAAAAACATTCCTGAATTTCATGCTTTTACGTCTTAAACGGCCCAATCAGTCGAAGAAAAATATTGTTGTTAACCCTTTGGAAAAAAAAAAAAAAAAAAGTGTCATTTTTTACAGTAGACATTTTCTCCCTTACAATGACGCTTCCCCGAGGCTCGATTTCAGAGGTACTAATTCACAAAAAATGCCTATTCAATACTGAAATATTTCTCCTCGATGGTGCAATTAGTTTTGACAAATATTAATTTAAACCCTTTTGAAAGAATTTGTGACTGCAAGTCACTTTGTGCCTCCTGTTGACTATTTTGTTCTATGCTAAAAGTAAACATCGGTATTTTGACATAATCTTTTAG
Organism: Maratus speciosus; assembly: GCA_963932465.1. Lineage (NCBI taxonomy): Eukaryota > Metazoa > Arthropoda > Arachnida > Araneae > Salticidae > Maratus > Maratus speciosus. Next base: position 329,247,161 of record OZ010796.1, on the reverse strand, counting down.
TGCATATGGCCAGACCATACTTAGATCAACTACAAAAACTTTTAAATGTTCAAACAAGTAGAAGTATTTTTTAAATAATAAAATCTGAGAATTTTTTTATCAAAATACTAAAACATGGGCTGCTTCAGTCCAACTTCACTTTGCTTCGACTCACGTTTTCACGATTAAATAAGCATACTTTTTCATGAAATTTTAAAGAGACCTTGTATACAGTTACATTTATAACTGATTAAAATTTCAGACCTACAACTAAATATCAATACTTTTTTGTAAAATTTTTTACACAGGCTGCAAAACCATTATATTTATAACCGATAAAAATTTTACATTCAGACAATAAGAATTATATCTTTTTACCTATGAAACAAAACTATGTGTAAAAACAAGAAAATGTCTTCTTACAAGCTCTCGTCAGTAAATAAGTTTTTTTTTTAATGAAAAATTTGAGATTCATATAAAATTGGGTTAAAGATATAAAATTATACAAATTTGAGGTTTATTTAAGGTTATCAAAAGCCTGGAGAATGCCAGGCATATCAGCTAGCACACACACACGCACACACACACACAAAATATCAATACTTTTTCGTAAAATTTTTTACACAGGCTGCAAAAACCATTATATTTATAACCGATAAAAATTTTACTAAACTAACAAATTATGTGAAACAAAATATATACTTACAATGTGATTTAATTCAGGTATTTGATCTTCAATCGCATTTATTTTATCAGATATTTTCATCAAGGCTGCTTCATTTTCAATATAAGTTTGATTATATAAATCTGTTGCTCTTTCTAATAATTTTTCTGTTCTTCTACGGTGACTTTCAGATTCTTGTAATACTGCTCTTGAGTCTCTTACTTTATTTTCAGCATTATCTGAACGGATTTTAGCTTGCTGTGTAATGTTAAATGCTCCTAAAATATTGGGATTTTAAAATGAAACAAGCAAAAGAAAGCATGAATTATGTATGCAATACACAGCAATTAAACCCTAACATAAAAAAAAATTAAATATGTTCCGATACCTGACAACTTAAAATTAAGTGGAATAAAATTTTGTAAAATTCTACAGCTTTCATAAAATTCACATTTATACAAACATAGTTAATTTAATATTGTGAAATAATTTTTCCTATGAACAAAAAAATAGTTTAAGAAAAACGAAAGAAGCTACCTACACTTTTTTGCAATATTTTAAAATGTGTTACAACAAAGTAACAAATAGATCCAGAAAGAAGAATAACCAAACTAAAAAAATTAAGAAACTTTTTGAAACTGCTTGCTAAGAAGCAGAGGGGGAGGAAGCAGTTTTTTTGAGGGGGAGGAGAGTGATTTAGATGATCGATTATTTATTTATTGCTACTAGAGAGCAACATAAGGCAGAAGTTTTTTTTATGTAAAGAGATTTAGATTTTAAACTTTGTATGTTGGGAGGGAAGGAAGGAAAAGTGGAGACTTTGGGAGGAGACATATAATTTAGATGACTAATTATTTATCGTTATTATAGAGAGCGACAAATAGGACAGAATATATTTAGCATTTTAAAGATTTTAAATTTCACATTCTTCAAGGGGGAGGGCAAAAAGGAGAAGCATAAATTTTTGAGAGGAGAATAAATATAGCAGAAGAATTTGTCGTTTTCTTTCATTTTTAATTTTGTGTTTTGGAAGGGGGGGAAGAGTGAAAGTTTGATGAAAATGTGAAAATCTGCTGATATGCAGAAGAATGACACCAGACTGAGATCAAATAACTTAAAAACATTAAAGGATTTTTAAGATTTTAAACTTAAGATGCTAAGGATAAGGGTGGCGGGGTATATCTGGGAAAGAAATTTAGATGAAAAATCCTAAAAAAAGTGGTAATTCACCTATATGTGCAAGATGCCCATGTGATATTAGAAATCCAGTGGAAGTTTACTGTAACAATCATAATAGATTCCCCTACATCTGGGAGAGGAGGGGTCAGAAAGAAAGTTGCTAAAGATGTGTTTCATACTCTTTTTGCCGAACCTCCAATCAAAAGCCCCATTATATAATAAAGTTTCTTGTCTTTAGCTTCTTTGTCTTCGTTTAGCTTCTTTGTCAAAATCTTGTATTTTGTTATTCAGCAACATAGTAAAATAATGATTAAAAATTTGATTAGAAGATTATTGGGTTTGAAGGTTTTGGAATAGATGTTAAAAAATATGTTTATGCTGAATTTTTAAAACTGGTACGCAGCAATAAAAATAACAGCATTAAAAATAATACACTTCTCATTAAATGTCTTTCAGTTAGGAAACAGAATGGCATTTTGGTACAGGTTTGACACAAAATTGACCTTTTTGGTGTAATTTAGTATAAGAAATTTATTTGGGCGTAGGTCTTGCATCCTTATAATGACACACGCATGCAGCAAATCTGAATTCAGAAACAAAATGTAATAAATATACCTTCAACATTTGCTTCTTGAATGGCAGTAGCATTACTTCTTAAATTCTGAGCATCTCTGGTTAGATCATTAGCCCTTTTTCTTAAATCAGCAAGAGCTAAATTAGCGTCATATATCTTTTGAGTTGTCTCATCCAGTTCATGATCAATTGTATCTAAATGATCTTGTGTAAGAGTGAGATTTTGCCTATTGAAAAATAATTATTAAAATCAATTTAATGAGTTTTAAGTTGCAGTTTTAACATTTCAAACTATAATTGTACATGATTGTAAACATTTACAGACTATTACAACATAACACACACCTAAGCATATCAACTATATCTCTAAGATCTTCAATATCAGATCCTGTGATATTTGCATCTGCCAAAGTCATTCTCACTTGTTCTAGTTTCTCTTCCATATCAGCAAATTCTTTTGAATAAGCACCTGTTACACCAGTTTGTTTGATGTGACTTGCATCATCTAACAACTGCTGGGTTTCATCTGAAATATTTAAGATAAATATGATTTTTCATAAAGTCTAAAAGGTAATATATATTGTTGTTAGGGAGATTTTTCAAATTTCAGGATAATTATGAATATATTAAAAAATAGATTATTTTTAACTAGAAAACTGGTACTTAGATGAGCATACATATGTTCTGAACAAGTTTATTATCAAATTCGTACATTTTCATAACAAGTTTTACTGCTACTTGAATTAAATTTAGAACTAAAGGAGAAGATGCCATATCATTACTGGACAAATTTAATTTCATATAAATTATTTAAAATTCATTTCAATATATTTTAGACACTATCCCGGTGTAGTTATAAAACATGAAAAGTGATTTAAATACAGCTTAAAATACTTTCTGCTTTTAAAGTTTTTCTGGTCAAATATCCAAAAAAGTATTATTTAACATATTAACTTCATTTATTGTAAACATTTTCTAATATTTCTATTTATTCTAAGGATTTTATATAAGATTTGAGTTATTGCTTTTTGCAACATTCTGATCATAATTTTTTTAAACAATTTATAGACCTATCAATATGGATTTGCTTTGTTTCTAATGTTGTCCCAGGTGATTATTTTATGCAATTTACAAATTACCTATTTAAAATAAATATTTAAGAGTTCACAAAATAAGAGACTTTTTTAACAGGCTTGGAATCTACGAAATTAAATAAAAACAAAAAATGGTTGCATAATAAAAATACATACAAAATACTTTTACAAGCTGACAAAATTACCTTTTCTTCAGACAGCATATATCCTTTTTTTAAACCAACCATTAATATATAAAATATTTAAGAACTAAGAAATGTCATTGATAAGCTTGGAATCTACAAAATTAAATAAATCAGAAATGCTTCATTACTATTATCTGTTGAAATAAGAGAAACTGAAATCACCCTTTTGGAATAAAATTTTAAAATAATAATAATACTGCTGTCTAAGCAACCAAACACTTGAAGAAAAAAAAAAGAGGAAGAAGAAACTTACCATAGAAATTTACCAATGGATCTAATGAAGCATGTAACAGTGATAAACAAGAAGTTAATCGAATAACATCACATAAAAGAAATTAATCAAATAACATCACAAAAAAGAAGTTAAGCACTATAATAAAGACTAAATAAAGTAAGCACATAAAAGAAATTAACACAAAGTTAAAAATACCTTTCAGTTCTTGCAAGATGTCATCCCAATTATCAAAACATTCGCCACATGGATCACAGAATGGAGCATTTCCAGTATAACCTCTAGCACAAATATCACAATTTTTTCCAGCAATACCTTCGGAACATACACAAGAGCCATCATCTCTTCGACACTGCATAGTCTTGGCACCTTCACGGTTACATTCACAAGCTAAAATTAAAATTAATTTAAACTCAGTTTCATTGTTAGATATCATAAGTTTTTCATTCATCCTAATACTTTATAAAAGAGAACATTACCATCTTTGATTTCTTTTATGTTTGTCTGAAAAAAAAAACTTAAGTTTATGTTTGTTTTATATTTTAAAATCTCACAAGAACATGCAATGAATTGCACAACTGCTTTCAAATTACAAGCTTTACATTTACAAATTTATGTATTAGCTACTTGATAGACTAGTCTATGTTAGATGTGGGCAATTTATTCTTTGTGAAATTTCTGCGTGGGGATAGCATATGCATTGCAATTAAAAAAAATTGTGCTAATGCAAAAATATGTTTTCAATTGCTAATTGTTCTTTCTACTCATAAACTTGAAAAAGGTGAAAAAAAAAGGAAACTTTATATTTTTTTCTCGGAAATAAAATTAAAAATCCAAGAGACAAGTAGTTAAAACACATATTCCAGAAAAAAACTAGATTGTGCACAGGTCTTACACTTAGAGTATATCTTTCTTTCACACACATATTGTTTGTATGTCTCAGAGGCAGAACATGTGGATATTTTGACATTCCAAAAACATGAGATTTTTTAAAGTAATTTAGCCTCTCAAAACAGCCATGAAACAAATTTAAAATTTCATATTGGGAGTATAAAAGAAGTTGTTTTTTTTTTTAACTTTAAAAAGAGTGTTGACTAAAAGAAAGTTTTTTTATCATCATAAATTTTTAGATAAGAATATTCTCAGATTACTAATTAATTCACCCAAAACAATCAAAACCAACTATGAATAAATAAACCTCAAATTAAAAAAAACACACCAAAACCATCTAAAGTTTTAGGTAAAAATATAAACTATATTTACCTATAGTTCTCCCAGAAGATTTTAACCCGTTCAGGACGAGCGACCGGTATTCGTGCCGGCCTCGTTTGTACTTTCATCCCGCGCGACGGGTATACGTGCCGGCAGTTTTAGCACTCACATCCCGAGCGACCGGTATTCGTGCCACACAGTTGGAACGTTTTATTCCAGAAAGTTTAACTCAGAAAAAAAATTTCGTAATGAAATTTGAATATACTTTTGGGAAGAACATACTTCCTTCTATCTAGGAAAGCAAATGGAATCAATTAATATATTTTTAATCCATGTCAATTTAATTTTCTTCCAAAAATGACTGCAATGAAAAAAAAAGTATGTTTATTTCACATGCATCTATTTATGCTTCTGAAACGGGATTTTCTTTCTATCATAAATCTTTTATGTGTCAAATGAAACTTTATTTTTTGTTTATCAGAACTTTTTCTACAACACTTGGGAAAAGGAATGGTTGAGTCAGCTGATCAACTCTAAGCTTATGACGTATGCTTCACGTACGCATATGGCTAGGCTTCTAGTTGATTCATTTTCAATTACTTATTTTCTGCTTTTATCTCGATTGCAAAGAGTTTATTTGTACGTTGTGGTGATTAATAGTTTCGAATTTTCGTTCATTGAGGAGGAAAGCGGGAGGCCTATTTATATTTTTTATTTTGTTTCAACAAATGCTGCTACGCAGTTTAAATATTTTTGCGGATGCTTGTTCAATATATTTTCAGCACCGTCAAGTCAAGAAAACTTTTGTGCACTCTTCTTTTTTCTTTTTCTTTCTTTTAGTTTTTCTTTAATAGTTATTCATACTGTTTCATATTCATTTGTTTTCATTCACATTTTGTCTTAAATTATCTATATTTATGTATTTTATTTTACAAACTCATTAAAATGTCTAAAAACGCAGGTATTTTACTGACTATGGAATAGCTGGGATAGTGAAAAATATTTAGTAAAGGAAAATAAAATGCATGAAATTAATGTATTTTCAGAAAGTAAAATTTAAGAGAGTGGTGTGATTCTAACACAATCATTGAACTCTGTTCGCAGGTTTTAAAGTTAATAGTTTCAATTAATAGCCAGTTTATCCCTTATATTTGATACATTTATATGATTTCGTTAATATTTCCATTTAAAAAAATACTTTTTACATTAACGGCATTTTTTTATCAGTATATTTAAAATTATTATTCAGTTTTATTTATTATTAAAAAATATTATTCAATACTTTTAATCTCATAAATTTATTTATATGTTTAAATATATATATATATATTAAAAGATGCTTATAAAGATATTTTTACATAAACAAATTTTTGGAAGAATGTATTTTAAGTTATTCATGTTTACTCATTCTTATTAAATATTCTTTAATTGATATTTCGTTTTATTATACGTTACTATATGTATTATTTCTTTTATTTTCAAAAATATTTTTAACATCAACTTTTTATAAAGGTTTATTTTAAAGTATAATTCTATTTTACTTATTATTATTTATTATTATTCAATATTTTTTATTTGATAGATATTTTATGATTTATTATATATTTACATGTAAATTTTGAATTTTCACAAATGTTTTAAATTGACTTAAAAGTTTTCAAACCATTTTTTATGTCTGTCTGCATAATAAGCATTAAAAAGTTGAATGCGCAAGTTGCTTGCAAGTTTTATTTAATTATTTTTATTTGTGAATAAGTCAGCTTGTTAAAAATACTTATCTTATTTACGGAATGTGTTAACAATTATTTAGAAACAAAACTATTATTTTTTTAAACAAAATTATCCTTTATTTGAGCAAAACATTTCATATGTTGCTATATTAAAGGAACGCAAGTGTTTTGTAATCATATAAATTTTTTAAACTGAAAAACGTGATTTAAACATGCATTATATTTGTTTAAAAAGTCAATTTTACATTAAAATATCCGAGAAAATATTTAAATTTTTTGCGTAAATATATATAATAACAACATATTTCATGTATGTGCATTTCAAAAGGTTACATGGAAAAATGAATCTTTTATAAATTTTTGAAGAACTCTTTACAAGAGTTAGGCTTAGTTTCGCAAAATCCTTCGGCCCAGAAGATGAAATCAAATTTTCCCGCTCCGTCCTCAGATGCGCACTTCTGAATGCGCGCACCGTCGCGAACAGGTTAATGTGAGAGTCTCTGAAAAGTGGCAATTTTATGTCCCAGGGTTCTTGAAGACATTTTTAAAATTACAAAAAGAAAGTGTTTTAAACTATCAATATTAATCAGTTATACATATAAACTGTAATTATTTGCTTATTGAAAATTAAATATATTTTAAACATTTTTTTTAATGCAAATATCATTCCCTCACTATGTCTCCATTCATACATGTAGAAAAGAAAATCCTTTCTCTGCCATTACAGCATGTATGTTCATAATTATTTTTTTTAAATCCATTGAACATACTTAAATAAATATTTAGCCATTTATTTATATTTAAAGTAATGAAAGAATTAGGGCACTTTTTAGTCATTCCCTCACATAACTATAAATTTGCCCCTATTTACTTAGTAAATGGTAGCACATGCATTATATAGGTCTAGGACAGTTTGTACAAGAGTAAAGTGAAGCAGCCATCTTGTTTTCTTGCTCAAAAACATTCCTGAATAGCTAGCATATGATTTTCAAGTACTAGATCAAAGTAAGTATTTTAATTACCTATCATTCCCTCATCTATTATAAATTTAATAAAAACTAATGAAATGTTTTTTTATGTTGTTATATTATTAGAAATGTGTTACAAAAGATATTTAATAACCGAAAATATACCTAAGACTAATCATTTTTGTATAACATGATTTTCAAAAGTATTTCATCATTCCCTCATAATTTTAATATATGAGGGAATGATTTAAATTGTGAGGGAATGATCTGAATCCATTTATATATGTACTAAACAATAAAATAAGAATAATCTAATGCAATAAAATACACATTAAAAAACTCATAAGATTTTTAATCAGAGTAACTAAGGATAATACATTTTTAATTTTTATTATTTTACTGGGAGAAGTTAAAAAAATTATTGTACTAAAACATTAAATCTGCTAAATTTTAATGTTTTATCTTTAGTTTTTTCAATTGAAATAGAGTAAAAAAATGTTATTTATTGACAGTATGACTTCTAATTATTACTTTTTTTTTTTTTTTTTTTTTTTAACCATGATGGGGAAATTATCTAAGGAAGAATTAAGGCTGAAAAAGAAAGAGTATGATTGAATCAGAAGAGGAAAAAAAAAAAAAAAAGACCCACCGTTATTTGTAAAATTAAGAGAAAAAGGGAGGCAAATATTAAAAAAAAAAAAAAAAATGAGAAACAGTAAGTCAAACCAATAAATAAAATGACTCCATGTGAATTACATCAAAACAGAAAACAGTGGAAAAAAATCCCCAAAATTATTGACAGAAGAAATGCAGGCTGTAGATACAGATGATGTACAACAGCCAACATGTAGCAAGAATTCAAATTGTATTTCAGTCACATCCCAAGCTACAGTTGGATGTCACAGAATTTTGAGGAAAAGATCATAGACTATTCGAGAATTAAATGAAACTAAGCATCAACTTTTGATTCAAAAGTCTCAAGCTGAAAGGGATAAGAAAAGATATCTACGACTAGTGAGCAAAAGCAATGAAAACAGTGTCTCCTCATGGAAAGATAGAGAAGTTTCTAAATAAAGAAAATGTATCACCAGTTGTTCGAAAAAGATTTATATTTGGTGAGACTTTGCATTCACAATTAAAAGAAAATTTTGAAACACTTGGGAAAAGCTACAAATTAAGAAGATTTTATGATGCAGTAAGTAGAAAAATCTTAAAAAATATATAAAAGGTTTTTCTATGACAAATCATTTTTAAGGCGCAAAAGATTCTTTTGACCATATAAAAGCATAAGTAAAATTCATGATACACAGTTAAGCTATCGTAAGATTAAAACAAAAATTGTAAAAGATATACAGGAATTTTTTGAAAGAGGTGATGTTTCAATAATGTGTTCTGGAAAAAAAGATTGCATTTTCAGAAACAAAGTAAAGAAACAAAAGAGAGTTAGTTCTAAATGACACAATTAAAAATCTGTATAAAAAATTCATAAGTTCTGTCAGCTACAAGATTAGTTATACAACATTTTTTAGATTACGACGATTTTTGATCACAATACCAAAGATTACTGATAGAGAAATATGCAAATGTATGTTGCATTCAAACATGGAAATGCTTATATCAAAGATGCATGAAGAAAGTATGTATAAAACACCAAAAGAAGCTGCTAAAGATATCTGTTGTAATGAAGGTGATGAATCTAAATAAGAAAATGCACCATTTGTAAAGATAATGAAGTAAAGTTTAGCAGTTTTGAGCCAGAAAAAGATGTGAAACACAAAAGGTGGATCATGGAGAAAACTAATTATTCTTGCAAGGATGTTAAAAAAGTCGTGAAAAAACCTGTAAAGAAAGAGATACAAACAACAGCATTAAATTTAGTTACTGAATTAAAAGAGAATATAAACCATTTTTTGATTCATCTTGGCAGCATTAAACATCAATATACAACTATAGAAAATTTAAAGAAGAATCTACAACTTAATGCAATACTAGATTTCAGTGAGAATTATAGTTGTAAAACACATGAAGAAATCTATTCTGTACATTTTGGTGGAGCTCGTGAACAAATTTCACTGCACACAGGTGTTCTTTATTGAAAACAAAATGATATGTTAACATCGATTCCTTTTGCCACTGCAAGCAAATCACTCAGGCATGACACAGCCATCTTAGTTCATCTACGAGCATTTCAAAATATATTTTCCAGAAATAGCATTTAATTAATACTGTTCATATGTTAAGTGATGGACCCATTACACAACACAGAAAAAAAAAATGTTCCATTTATTAAAGTATCACACACAAGAATTGCTTCCAGGCATCCAAAACTTGACATGGAATTATACAGAGATCATGGGAAATGGGTACCTGATGGCATAGGGAGAAGTTTGAAACAAAAGGCAGATAGAATTGTAGCTGAAGGTAAAGATGTCAACACATTTGAAGGTTTGATCGAAATTTTAAGGCAGGAATACACAGGAATCAAGATATTTTCAATTGGTGACGTTATATGCAAAGCTGATAATATGTTGTCAAAAGATTTAGGACCATTTTTGGGAACATTAAAGGTTCATCAAATTGTATATACATCAGCACATAAAATGCTGGATTTCCATTCACGTTCTTGCTTTAAGTGCAAAATTTTCAAATGCATACATTTTCAGTTACATACTGAAAATAAAATAAAAGAAATCTACAGCACAGAAAGATCAAACAATCAAAAACACTAAATATGAGGTCGGTGAGTGGGTCATGGTTGATTATGAGAAAACATTGTATCCTGGAGAGATTGGTGACAATTTCATTATAAATGTCATGGTTGAACAAGAACCAACAAATATGCATGGCCCTCAACAAATGACATCCATACTTATAATTTAATAGATATCAAGTATAAACTGCCTTGGCCTACTCCTAGTAATAGCAGAGCAAGCCAGTATAAATTTGATAAATAATTTTACATTTGATTATTTATAGATAAAAATGTCACTATAATCAAATAAACCATTTTGTAAATAATGTTTTATTCGTGTCTACTAATATCTACATCAAAACTAGTGTGTTATATGAAAAGAGTCAATTTTAATGGTGATCTGCCATTCCCACATTTTTTCAATTATTAAAATAATTAAAATCCCAGAAGATCTATCAGGTACAGTTTGGTTCATATTATTTTTTGATAAATAAAGCAATGCAGGCTAAATTTTGAGATTTTTGAGGCAATTAAAAAAACAGCCACTTTTCAGAAAATGGCCCATACACATTTAACATTACTTACATATGATATTCTAAAACAAAAATGTGGTGATAACAAAACATGAAAATGATGCTTTGATGGCATAAACAAAATAGAAACAGATTAATCGGATTTTTTTTTTTTTTTTTTTTTTTTTTTTTACACATATTTACATGCACAATTACAAAACTTTTGGACTAATAAGAAAAAATAACACAACAAATGATAACTCATTAGTATTAATTGAATAGGTAAATAAAATAATATTCATGTTCAAAACAAATTTTTACCAAATAAATAAGGCTGATTTATTTGCTTGAAAACTTAAAATGAAATACAGAAAGTCTAACTTACGATAACATTGAACGTGAGGATCACCCCAATAATTTGTTTGGCATTCATCACATTTCCGTCCACCATGACCAGGTTTGCAAGGGCATTGTCCATCAAACTGAAATTACATCAATAACATTTTCAATTTTATGAAACTAATTTAGTGAAATCATGAAAAAATATTTATGGCCACCAATCTTCTTATTACTTTTTTTTAACTGAAGCATAAGAGACATTAATAAAGCTGAAATAACTTGATACACATTTAACAAACCTTTATATTCTCTCAGAAAATAAAATTTTAACAGTACAAAAGTAAAATATAACAACTTGCTTAAAAACTTCCAGATCAAACCTTTCATATATTTTGCATATTATGGATTTTTCAACATTCTTCCTCAAAATGTTAAAGGCAAAACAGAAAGGATTAAAAGAATCAATATAATGTAATAATGATGTTTTAATAATATCTCCAGCATTTTAATTTATAAAATACAGACTTCAAAATAAAGTTATTTTTTTAACAAACCTTAAAAGCAGTCAACTACTATGAAAGCCTTTTTGTGAGAAGCTGGATATTTTGAATAATGTAACTTAGCAGAAGAAATTAATATCAATAAATATATTTACCTCATTACACTCAAATGCATATGATCCCAATGGATCACACTCACATGGTTTACATCCAGTTTTACTACTTAAATTCCAATGCATAGGGGCACAACGATCACATGATATACCAACAACATTGGGAAGACAAGGGCATTGGCCTGTTTGGCTGTCACAATGGCCACTGGCATCTGCAGTTCCCATAGAATTGCAGACACACTCTGTAAAAAAAATTCTGTAATTAATATTAGTTTATAAAAAAAAAATTAAAAGAAACTTAAAGTTTTTTTTTTTTCCCCCATAAGGAAAGAAATTTTAATAAGTATACTAATGAAAAAGTATTAATACTCTAAAAAATAATTATCTACATAAAATTTGAAATTTACTTTTTATATTAAATATGCAAAATTTATTTTACTTAAACATTCTTGGCGGGTTGCATCACCATAAAATCCATCCATGCAATATTCACAATGTGGACCAGCTGTATTATATAAACATTTTAGACATTCTCCAGAAGCTTGAGCACAGTTACCAGTTGCTGTTTCATCAATATTGTTGTTGCATTCACACCTTTGACACACACCATTGGGAACAGTAGGATCACCATAATAGTTATTTGCACAACGATCACAACGTTCACCTTAGAGAAAATTTAAATTACAATTCAAAAATAATAGAAAAGGGTTCTAAATTATTACAAATAAAATTTACACAGTGAATTTATACTTTTTATAAAAAAAATATATATATATACTAAAATGCTGATGTAAATCAAAGATAATTTAGTAAAGAAAGGAACTACTAACATTTAGGACATGTTGAGTACAAAACTGTTTGTAACAAAATTTTAAATTATAGCAAAATTAATTAATGGAAATAAATTTCAAAGACCCTGTAAAATCTATAGTCATTTATAAATAAAAAAGAATCTTTTGTATTTGAAGCAGCTAAAATACACCCCCGTTCCTGAAAATGAAATTAAAGATTAAATTTGATTAAATATACATATGGGGCATTCTCACAATCTTTTATGTCCCTGAATAATAATTTTTATTTTAATACATTTTTTTTCATATACTGGGGAACATCCCATTGCATGATTGCATAACAATATTAACGAGATAAATAAGTTTTGGACGATGTTGGGGGTCCAAATACCAGAAAATCTCCTATACTGTCCCATGTCCCTGATGCTGATTTTTAAGTTTGGAGCTGTCTGTATAAAATTGTTTCAATAAAAGTAATTCGATGTAATTTTCTAAAACTGGGACAATTGTTTTATATAAATATGTAGCAAAAAATTAACCTGCACACATTTTTATGGTTGATATTATTTTTTGAACTCTGTCCCTGGGTTTTTCATCCTTACTGCCCTTCTTGCTAAACTTATACATAAAATCACTTCAGACACAGCCACAGAATTTTTTTCAAGTTTTTTCTCATGCAGAAGTATGCTAGAGAAAGAATGTTTAAAATTCTTTGACAGGAAATTTACTGCAGAATTTAAATCAGCATTTAAATATCAATTTCAAGATCGTAGCTTAATTGGTAGTTTTACCGTCTCCAATGAGGTTTATTCTTGCACTTTTCGAGGTAAATTATAAAAAAAATTAATTTAATCCAATATAAACAACTGTTTCTAAAAATCAATGAACATTATGGCTATCACTTAGTCTTAACATGATTTGCCTAAAAATAGGTGGTAATTTTCCTTACCGTTCCATCCTTACCACCCCTTTTCTTCCCATTTCGTCCCTTTTTTCCTATGCCATCCCTTCTTTAACACCCCTTTAAGACAATGTTATACAAAAATTACGTATTAAAAGTATTACATTTTTATTATTTCTTATTTGAATGTCCTGTGGGTACTATAAGTAAAAACTTAGAAGAAAATAAAAGTTATAGTGGTAAAATGGTAAGGAAAATTAAACTCGCATGTTTAACTTAAATGTCAGTTAAATAAAAAAATTTTCGCTGCTGACCATTTTTTCTTTATTTTGAAACATTAATGCATTTGTCTATCAGATTAAAATGTTATTTTAGGAAGTTTAATTTCACCAGTTTTTTATTCCCGAAAATCAAAAGATTGTGAGAATACCCCATATACAGTACAAAAAATAAATAAAATTTACCAAATAACAGCTTTAATTTCAGTTCTAAATGATGCAAGGAAACAAGTATAATTTTAATTATAGAAATTCTTTATAATTTATGTTTTCTTTGTGTCTATAAAACATTGCAGCTGAAATCAACTTCATTAATTTTCAAATTGACACATTTTAACTCACATTTAGCATGTTTTGCAAGATCACATGCACACACACATACATATATATGAAAGGATAAAAATATTTTCTTCATCATAAAAATCTTTGACACTAATTGATATTTATGAAACAGATTTAGAAAAGAAATTATCCTTTGTTGACATAAGAGAGTCATCATAAAACACATTAAATTATCTTGGAAACATCATTATATTTATAGCATAAACAGAGTTTTTCAGGCTATGCTAGATAATTTAAGAATGAAATTATAAACAACAAAGGAGTAATTTCAGAGCAATACATCAAAGTAAATGTGTTAGTTCAATTAGTGTCAAAGTAGAAAATTGATAAGCAGTAAATCATAATTAACTTTTGTCTGATTTGACACTTCAGATTATGAGTACCTCATAAATAATATTTAACATTTAAATTAGAATTAGCTCTTGTTGTGAAATCATAAGTTCAGACTCTTTGTCTCCACATAAAAAAGTTATAAAAAAATAATGCACCAATCATGAAAGATTAAGCCTCCCACTTTGATACTTCTGCCCTCTGCTGGAAAAGGTAATAACTATCTGATTAAAAGCGCGGTGCAGAGGGAAGGAGGAGTCAGATTATGATGCAATCCTCTGTAGAATATCAAGAATGATTTAGGGAGAGCTTTGGCTCCTAACATCTTCCAAGTCACTGGACCTGACTTCAGATGATATCATGTATTATTACAGTAAATAAAGTCAGGTTCAGCACAAACTGCCTCATCTTCTTGTAAGACCATGACTACTACGCTCACATAATATGAAGTACAAGCGGAATCATTTTATATATATATACCGTATTTTCGGGTGTATAGCCCGCGGGTTATACAAGAAAAAAACATTTGGAATAGCCGCTGCGGCTTATACACGGTGCGGGTTATACAAAGATTTTTTTTTAAAAAAGAAACGGAAATCGTGATTTTTCTATAATTTTTAAACCCCAAAAAATTTCAAAAATCGTCGAAATTTGTGAATTTTTTTCGCTATGCCGCGAAATTTAAACAATTTTCCCGTGTTTGTAATGTTTTTTTCACTGTTACAAAGCATTATAAATTGTTATTTTTATTTATTTAAAAATGAAAAAAGTTCATTACGTAAAATCCCGATTGTAAGCCACCCCTCTTTTTTTAAAGAAAAAACAGTTAAACTTGGGAGGGGGCTTATAATCGAGATTTAAAAAAAAAAAAATTATTTTAAAACCTGTTTTATGATTAATTTAGAAGTAAATAAGGTACATACAGGGGCAAGTATCTTCCATATTTTGACAGCTTTCCTATTTGTAAAAAAAATCTACATTCCCCCTCCCCCCCCCCAAAAAAAACCCTCCAAAAAAATCGAAGTAAAATTTTTAAAAATTACTTTTTTTTCAAATGCGCTTCTTTATTTGTTATTTTACTGCAACAATATTTAATTAATCATTTAACCCCCCTTCCAAAAAATATTGCTTCCCCCTTTGCCCCTCCCTCTGGTACCAAACATGCATATTTTAACCTATAAAGCTCTTTAGATTTCTTAATACACAATATGCTATACAAATACACCATACTTACAGTAAATAATTTATCAGCTAAATTATTGTCTCTCCTGACTCTCATATCACGATCTCCCTTCCCCTCTCTGCATCTCATGCAGTTTAAAATCTGTAATTTTTTTTAACATTTCTGTTTGATTTGTGATTTTGTCGTAAAATATTTAAATAACCACCTAAATTATTTCACCCCCTCGCCTCAAAAACTGTTTTCCTTTCTTTTTTGTTCCCCTCCCCCCCCCCCAATACACGCAGTATATTTAAAAACAAATTGTTTTTACTTTTTTTTACTCCAGTGTTGAATTCAGGGGGTGGCCCAGAGGTTACAACCCCCCCCCTACCCCCCCGGAAGATTTGACATTTTGTATTTCCAATGGTCAAAAAGTGCGATACGATATTTTTCCATGATTGTTTGAAGAAATTCTCTAAATATATTCTCGGAAGAATCGTGCAATTTTACATGTCATCTCAAAGAATCCTCCCCCCCCCCCTTCATGAAACTCTAGAAATGGCACTAAACCTTCTCAAATAAAGATTTTGTGATCTAACTACACGATTTCACTCATATTTAACATGCATTAAGAGATTTTATGTTAAGAAGTTTATTTTCTTTTCCATTTTTTTTTTTTTTTCTCTCTCTGAGGATTTTTTTTTATGTTCGATTTTTCGGACTGGTGGCCGATATTTCTTTAATTTTCGGAACCGAATGACTTAAATTTTCAGAAAATTCGGAATAAAATTACTTCTGTATTATCTATTGTGTACTATATTTTAATTTATTGTGTTATAATATGTATATTTAATTTCAGTATAAGTGTTATGTTTTAGTGTACCATTCCTATTTTATAACTTAATTCGGCAATTTGATCATCGTTTATTGCACTAGGGGGAAAATGCATTTTGTATGTTATTATATTGCCATGAAAAATATTTTTTAACAGACCTCCAAAATCCAGAAAATTCGAAGATCCGAAATCGCCGCAGTCCTGCCGATTCTGAATTTTCGAGGTTCAACTGTAAGAAATAGGGCAGGATTTTTTTACAAACTAAATTTAAGGATTTTAAACTTTGCAGAAATAAGAACTTTTGGAGAAAGAGGTGTAATTTAAATAATCGATTATATATTTGTTGTTATTAGCGAGCAACAAATAAAACAATAGAATTAAGATTGCCACGATTTTAAACTTTTTGTACTGAGGAGGGGGTGGGGTGGAGAGCAGAGAAAGGAAGTGGACATTTCATGCAGAGGGGTGGGTGGGGTTCATTAATATTATATGAAAACATGTAGAAATTCTCCAGAACAGTCAAAATATTCCCTTAGATTTGTAGATAATTTTTTCCCACAAAAAATTTTGTGAAATGAAGGGAGAGGGGCTTACAATCGGGATTTTACGGTAATGACCCCTAATTTCGAACCCTGGTCGAAATATACATACGTAGATGGTGTATAGCCCGAGGGCTATACAACGCCGCAACTCCGCGGCTTATACACTAACTTTTTTTACTGTACTGCTTGGTTTAGGGGTGCGGGCTATACACCTGAAAATACGGTATATATATATATATATAGGGTGGGTAGACGTTACAGTACGGAGGAGGGTGGTGTTGTCTGGATAATACACAATGGTTTTAAAAAAAAATGGGGCATTTGATTTATGACTACGTTGCTAATGCACATTTTATAATGGATGTTGATTTGATACTTTTATATGTATAATGGTGTAGTTATATTTATATATTTATCAATTCATATTAAATTTATTCATATTCATTAATATTTAATAAAGTTAACAATTAACAATATCATATTAATTTCTAATAGTATACTATCTTAAATGAGAATAAAATGCATAATGAGTGTATTTGTTATACCTAATGCTATGACAGTATCGATTTTAATTTGGTATTTTTTTTTTTTTTTTTGCTCTATCCTTTTTAATCTTGTTTCATTTTGAACTTAATTGGTGTTCAATGATTTATTTCTTGGTTTTCTGTGTGTGGTAGTCCCAAATTCATATTCTTTAGCTAATTTATGGCTAATATGAAATCACACATTTTATTTGTGGAACTTACGGCATTTGGAACTCGATGATTCTGTCTAAGTTCTACAAATTTCCATCATTCCATTTATATCATTAAATTTCTGCTGTTTTTGGAATCTATGTTAAGTGTGTTGGGGGGAACTGTATTTGTTAATGTAATATTATTCATAATTTCACAGTTTTTTTGTTGGTAATGTTTATTTAAAGGTTATGTATGTATGTATGTATGAGAGAGAGAGAGTGAGTGTGTGTGTGTGTGTGTGTGAGTGTGAAAGGATAAAAAATTAAAACCTGCTTAAAATTAAAAATTACAATTAAAAATTCTAAATCTAAAATTTAAATTACAAGTCTCTTGTTCCCAGCTTTAAATCTAATACTTAAAACCGTTTTTGCTCCTTTTGAGTTTGTTTCTTGGCACAGCATTCATTATAGTTGATCATTAAAATAAGAGTAACAACAAGAGAAAATTGCTGATAACAGCACACTTTGCAGTTAATTGTGGCTAGGGCATGCATAAAACTTGGGCCTGGGACTTATGCAGGCTTTGACCACATTTCAATCTAGAGCTGGGTAGTCAATTAAAAGAAAGTATCTTCCCTTTTTGACTCTTTACTCCCTTACTGGAAAATAGCTGAAGTTCTCTAACAAAATCAATTTGCAGCCCAGGATAGAGGCTTTTTTTCATTAATTGACTGCCGAACAATCTTCGTGAAACTCGAGCACCTTAAAATGATGTCAAGGGTGTACTCAGATTCAAACTGCTTATTTTCTGATTCATTTTGTTCTGAAACGCATCAAATTGGCAGATTCTCTTATTCAGAAATTGTATAATGTGCCGTGCTTGTTGATTTTTTGATAAAGGCTGAATATATTGCAAAAAACACTGTTCAAAAATCACTTCTGCAAGTTTCATGTTTTTACTTTTAAAAATGAGTCTGAAAATGTATCGGAAAATTTTGAGCTGTTGAGGGCGGAAAATTATTTTTTTGAGTATACCCTTAAGAGTTAAATAGATTAGACTCTTGTGATAACTTGGCCCAGGCTAGAAAAAGAACATCATGTACTAAAAAAGAATAAAGCCCAGTTCCAGCAAACATGCTGCCTGATCTCATACCATGACTACACTTAACACTCACAGACTGAGATAGAATAATGAGGTCTGCCAATTCTTTTCATATATAGGGGTTCATATTGAGAATTTCAAAGTGAATATAGAAATAAATATATTTACAGTCTCAAGAAAATTTAACAATAACAGTAATTTACAAGGAACTTTGGTACAGACAACCTTATTCTGCAACTTTTAGAATGGAAGTTATGAGTTACATTATAATTATTTTACACCGTACATAGATATATTACCTCCATATCCAACATCACAGAGGCATATAACATTTTGTGTTCTAGGATCTAGCTCGCAACTTTCAGCATGACTTAAGCCACTTTCAGCAATTCCTGGGCATGGACATGGGCGACACGGAATACCAACTCCAATTCTTGGATCACCATAATATCCTGTGTCACATCTAAATTAAATAATAAGCGAATGAAAAAAAAAGTAAAAACTAAATTTTAATTTTTGTCTACCAAAGTAAGAATTTGAGAAACACTTTAGCAAGATAAAACATTGCAGCTGAAATCAGTTTAATTCTCAATGAAAAAGTAATAATGAAACAAATCTCTGATTATTTACTGACAAGTTTAAAATACTGCTTATCTAATGTTTTACTTATTTTTCCATTTATTTAAAAAAAACTCAAGCTAATGTAGGATGAACATTTAAATCTAAATTCAATAAACAGTAATACTAAATTTAAGTAAAAAAATAACACTAAGATAACTGTCTCCTTCACGTCATTGTCCGACATGAATTTAGTTCCCTTGAGCTGTTTTTTCAATTGCCTGAAAATGTGAAAGTCACAATTGCAGACTAGAAGCCGTCACACTCATTGTGATACTGGATCAGATGAGTCGAAGCAGCACTGAACCTCTCCATCTTCTGTCTGTCATTCAAAATCTTAGGCATCCACTAAGCACACAAGAGCTGATAACTGAGATGGCCATGAATTATGGTGTGAACCGAACCATGACTGATTTTTACCCGCTCTGCCAGTTTATTGACGCTTATCCTCCGTTCTTATCTAATCAGCTCATCAACCTGTGCAATTGCATGGTGGCCAGGTCTCGGATAGTCTTTGCAACTTTCATGTCCCTCTTTGAACCATTTTCTCCAACGCTTCACAGTGGCCAATGACATGCAATGTTCGACGTACACGGCAGTCATACGGCGACAAATTTCATTTTGGGAAACACC
Organism: Maratus speciosus; assembly: GCA_963932465.1. NCBI lineage: Eukaryota > Metazoa > Arthropoda > Arachnida > Araneae > Salticidae > Maratus > Maratus speciosus. The sequence goes on along the minus strand of OZ010796.1, from coordinate 329,226,979 downwards.
CTCAGCTGTCAAAAACCTGACCACACCATACTGTTCATCTTTTGGAGCATCCATTATGTCACACAACCATCTTCAACCCACTGTATGAGAGTATTAAAAAACTTTTATCCTCACACCTCCATGTCACTTTCATAAATGAGAGATGTGTGTCTGCTACACACATGCGTCGCAAATAATGGACTGAATCATTATTGTGCGGGGTGGGTTGACTCACTTTCATTTGACTTGTCCTCATTTTGAATCAAAAGGATACTTTATTTTCTTATAGGGTGTAGAATTATGCATCGGGTTGGGTAGCTCACTTTTAAATGAACTCAACTTGCAGTTCTGTTTAGATCGAGTTGGAACTAAATTTTTTTATTGCAAGTCCAGTTTGTGCTAAATCAATTTTTCAAAAGAAAGTTCAGAATAATTTTCCATAAGAAAACTCCTATTAACATGTGAACAAGTATATAAATAGTTATTTTTCACCATAAAAGATAAAATTGTAGACCACTTTTACATATTTGTATTTAATGAATGTTTAATTTTCATTCCTTTTGGCTTTTGGGTTTAAGTGCATGTTTATTAGATTCAGATTGACAAGTTAACCCAATCCATGCAGGACTCTAATTGGATGCCATATCAAACTGTTAACAAAGTCTAGGGCTCACCTGTTATATGTGTCATCTAGATATATTTCAGTTTTTATTATGCACATTGTTTTACATGTAATTACTAACCTACATTTTTAAGACCTGCAAAATATCTATTACTGTGTATAAAAGGTTTCGAATAGTAATACAAATCATGTACACTTTGTAGTAATATTAGGATAATATATGATCTCCCCCAGTAGTAGAAAGTTATGGTTGTGTCTGTGACAACAATTTAGTGGAATGAAAATTTCTAGCATGTTTCAATTTTTCTATGTACATTACAAGCATTGAAATAAATTGGATTCTTACTGATTAATAATTTAAAATACAGCTATATTTCAATTATAATATAATCTAAATAAGTAAATAGCAAAAATAATATTTTATGAAAATTAGGTAATAAATGTAACATGGTTCTGTAAGGTTGAAATTAAATCTAAACGTGTTTAAAATTATATTGAAACATTTTTCACATGACTGATGGACTGATTTCATGTTTGTTTGTTTGTTTTTTACCGACTGAAGAGTCGTGATTTTTGTCTAGCAATTGACTGACAAATTTCATTACTTTTTTCATGAAACCGATGGATGAATTTTGCATCCCCCCCCCCCCCACACCCAAATGACCAACTGGCAAATTTCACAATTTTTCTTTTCGCAATATGTTCTCTAGCATATTGACTGATTTTGCATTATTTTTCCCACAACAAAATAATCAAATTTACGATTTTTTTATCCTGCAACCGATTAACAAATTTTGAAATGGCTTCCTGACAGATTGGTGAATCTCAGATTATCATCCCATGGCAGATTGCCCAAATTCACATTGTTTTCCCATATCTGACTGAAAAATTGTGATTTTTATCCACAATCTACTGATCCATTTCAAGAATTTTTTGTGACAATTGACAAATTTCACGATTTTCCCACAACCGATTGACAAATTGAGTTTTTTTTTTTATGCGACCAACTAACGAATTTAATGATTTTTTTCATGAAACATAGCAGCAAATCTCATGATTTTTACCCCCATGACAAACTGAAGAATTTGCCCTTTTTTTGCTGCAACTGACTGATGAATTTCGCAATTTTTTTCATGCGATCAATGGACAAATTTTGAGATATGACCCATTGCTGATTGACAATTGTATTATTTTCTCAGTGACAAAATGACAAAATTTAAGATTTTTGCAGAGGTGCCAAGTTTCAATGAAAGTTACCAGTAACCAGTTTGGGGATGATTCTGCATGAAAAATGGGAGCAAATCAATGGGTGGCAAAATCTGTGTTTTTTATGTGGCCCATTGATGACATTCACATCTTTTCTGTGATGCTCTGGTGAAATTAGTGTCTTTTCTTTGACTTTTTGACAAAATTCGCATCTTTTCCGGGATCCCCTGTCAAAATTCGCATCTTTTCCGGGATCCTCTGCTGAAATTCGCATCTTTTCCGTGATCCTCTGTCAAAATTCATGTTCTTTTAAGCAATCCTTTACAAAATTTATGTTTATTCAAATGACTTTTTGATGAAATTCACGAGTTTTTTTCGCTATAATTTTTAACCGATGTCTGTAACAGCATAATTTTTGTTGCGTATCCATAATTATGGATAAATCATAATACTTAGCTCCTCTGTTTTTGTACCGTGACTGATTAGCATATTGTGATATTTTCTTGGCCGATTGTCGAATTTAGTTTTTTTATCCTGCAACAGATTGATCAAATTCACATTTCTTTCCCATACTTAACTGAAAAATTTTGCAATTTTAATCACGACTGGCGAGCGAATTTAGAAAATTTTTTCATGTTGTCAATTGACAAATTTTGCGATATTTTCCCTGTGATTGAATAATGAATTTTACATTTTTTTCCCAGTTACCTGAGGGACAAATTTTGTAATTTTCTTCCTGGGACTGATTATTAAATTTTGTGATAGCTTACGCAGTCAATTGGCGAATTTCGTGATTCAACCTTTGACAGATGGGTGAAATTCATGACTTTCCCTCCTGCTTTTGACATAAAAATTTCATGATTTTTTTGCTGTTACTGACCAACCTAGTTTTGCAATATTTTCCTATGACTGATCAATGAATTTTTTTCCTGCAACTGATGGATGAATATTGCTTTTTCCAGCCACAGATGGAGGAATTTCGTGATTTTTCCCCTATGACTGATTAACTTATTACACAATTTTTTCCCTCATGACCGAAAAAGGCAACCTGCTCACGGCAATGGCTGCAAGAGAAAGAAAAAAAAAATGCACTTTGCACATCATGCATTTTCTGCTCCCGATGTCTATAATTCAAAATTCCACCTTTTCTGAAAAAGTTGCAAGAGAAATATTTTGCATAAATCACCTATCACATTTTGGTCCAGCAGTAAAATCTTTGCAATCAATACAATAGCCTGTTCTTGAATCACATGTATCTGCATGACCATTACAATCACATCTTCGGCAGTTTGGATAATTCCAGTAGCCAGGCTGACATTCATCACACTGACGTCCATAAGTATTGAGGCGACACTTGCAATTTCCAGTTTGTGAGTCACAAAAATTATCAAGTGAACCAACACTATTGCAATCACAAGCTAAAAAAAAAAAAAAAAAAGTGTTTAGTATAGACACAGATACATTTGTGTAAGTACATTTGTCATTTTCATAGTTTTGAGCTTTACAAATTCAGAAAGTAATAGATTATCTTACGTAAGCATCCATTTGGTCCAAATCCATATGTTCCAGGAGCACATCGATCACACCGTCTACCCACTACATTTTTTTTACACATACATTGGCCTCCTAGACTGTCACAGTTTGTGCTTAATGAACCAGTAGGATCACACGAACATTCTAGAATATTGAAGATAACTTAAGCCAAAGAATTTTTAAAGAAAAGTTTATACACTTTATCATTTTTGCTGCATTTCACATAGTTTAGAAAATTAATAAGAAGGTTATTTAGTTAAAAATCCCGAAATTAATAAGTTAAAAAATGGAAAAGTATTGATCAGTAACTGTTAGTCCTAGGCTTACCATGGGCTTTATCATAAACATAAAAGCCAATGCTGTAAAGGTACTTTTTACAAACGTCATTAGGAACTGGTCTAACAACGGAATAAAATGCATGTCCACATCTAAAACGTTCAAATTCCTGTCTTCTGTATTCGTTAGCTGCAGATCCTTGAAAAAAGGGGATGCTGTCAATTCTTGGGATAAAAGCAATCTAAAAATTAGAATTTCGACACACTGAGAAATTGTATAAATCAAAAAATAATTTTATATCATATAAACATCTAGATTATTCAGATCTAGAAATAAAGATGCAGTAAAAGTAAAAAATTGATAACTAGCTAACTTGCTTTTCATGACACATTTGATAAAACTTTGATTCTGATTCATTATAATACAACAGAGTAATATTAAATTGTGCAATTGTTGCATTATAAAATAACACAGGAATTTTTTTAATTTGAATGTTTAAGAAAATTTAAAATATGTAGCTGCTCACTGTCTGCATTTAATTAGTAGGGATAGAATGAATGTTTGGCAACTATTTGGTATTCGGCCTTTTTGCCAAATATTTAGTTGGCTAAATATCAGGGTTGGATTTCTTCCGGAAGAAACTAGTTTCTTCCAGGACAGTAGAAGAAACTGAAACAACCCCAGAAGAAACAGAAAAACTGGAAGAAACAAACAGAAAAGAAAACATATGTTCAAAATTAAAATATATTAAGAATTAAATTCAAAGTATAATTATATGAAATCTAAAATGGAAAATTTAATTAATATTTGAAATATTTGTAAAAAAAAAGGGTTATTTTTTAATAACAAACTTCAGGTTTGACAAATATTTAAAGGCAATGGTTTTTACAACTTTAGGAGTAAGGGGGAGGGGAGGTCATTGTTTATGACATTTAAAAAAAAAACCCTACAAATTCTTTATTTTTCCTATAAAAATGCCTTATTTTTTAAAGAAATATTATGCTACTACTAATTAAATAAATAAATTTGTCTTTGAACCTCATTCCCATTCTTATTTATACTAGCATGTGTATCTCATGTTTCAATGCTGAATTTAAAAGACAATGTTCTAAAATTATATTATTTATTATCATACTATTTCATATTATCTCTTTCATTTCTACCTTACCAATGTATTATTCTCTCCTCATATTAGTTTCCTTAATAAAATGCATGTAAACACTGTCTTTTTTATTCAAATAATCTTTAAAATAAGATTTTCATCCTACAATAGGTAAATGATATGATTCATATTCTGACTACCAATTAAATTTAACAAATAATAATAAAAATATGCTAGTTAAATTGAAATGGATAACTTTTAATATGTACTTTTTGTAAAATTTCCTTTCTTCAGGTATCCAACAATTTAAAAGCTGTAGTCAGGTGTGTGATCTTGGTAAAAAAAAACTGATGTAATTATTAATTTAACATATAATTAAATTTTTGTAGCTCTAATTAAATTTTCTTAAGGTTATCTATAAGAAAAATGCATTTATTGTACCTTACAAAGTTGCAAGTTATATTCTAAATTCAGTAAAAAGTAACAAATTTTTCACACTTAGAAGAAACCTATTTCTTCCGGCCGTTTTTTTCCATGGTTTTTTCCCCATGGCCAAGAAACTTGCCAACCCTGCTAAATATTGTTGGATATTTAGCCAAATAAATTCAAGATAACATATTTTTTCCTTTGTTTTATGCAACGCTTTTCTTAAATCCAAATTGGATATATTTTAACACATTCATGGAGCCATTTTCATTCTTAAATGCACAAAATTTTAAACTATTCTGATTCAGATACTAAGAAATCAAGTAAAATGTTCTATAAAGGCTACGGATCTTTGAGAAAATGGTGCCAAATTGAGAAATTTAAACTAATTTTATAGACAACTGTCATGAAAGGATCTTTATTGGAGAACAATCAATTATACAACTCAAGTTTTAATACATTTTAAAAAAATGAAAAACTCTATTCATTTCTTAACAATTGGATATTAATATAAAAATGGCTTTGGGAATGTGTTGGAAAAGTTTGCATTAGCCAGCAGTATTTTTAAATTTATGTTAAAGAACAGCCTGAAAATATTTAATACAAAATATTGCAAAAGGTTTAAGATTATTCATGCTTTTGGTCTGAGTTCCTGTGTGTACTTTCAATATGTATTCAGCAAGTTGTAGAACTTTCTGTGTTATCCATATACTAGTTTAAAATGTTTAATTAAATTTAAAAAATCAAAAACCTGACTGCGTAAAAAATAAACTAATTATTTCTCATCAATGTTAAACTATTTTTTATATTACTTACCTATTTTTGTTATTTACTTGTACTGATGATTTTTAAGTTGTGTTCAATTGTTGGTTCCTATCTATAAACACTGTTTTGATGAGGCCTAAAGATGTCTATGATGGTTAGAGTTGCAGTAAAGCTAGAGATCCTACATACACAACTTCCAGGTTGTATAATATTTAAATGGAGCTTCTGACTGTAAAATAGTCAATGAAACATCATCTTCATTTTGAAAGACCTACCCAATGATATGCCACACAATATGGCACGTAATTTTTTTTGTGTCAACCGCCATTTTTCCTTGTATGGCTGCCATTTTGAATTTATAAAAACAAAACCTAGCCTATAACTATTGTACGAATCAATAGAGACCTCATTCATTAAAATCCACCCAGCCATTGGGATGTTTTGAGAGTATAAAGAAATCCACATACCCAGATACACGTGAAACACATAACCTTTCTTGGCAGTCAGGTAAAAAATTGTGTTAAACATGTTTTTTCTACTTTTCACAAATTTGTTGGCCAATAGCAACATAAACTCTTCACAAAAAATATACTTGACCAAGGGTTATTTGCGGAAATGTGTCATTGGGAATCACGAGGATGGGGCTGCGAGAGGTTTATTAATTTTGAATGAAAGAAAAAACTATACAATTAGTAATTTAGACTAAAAATCATGCTTTTTTTATTAGCATGAAGATATTAGCATGAACTATCACAAAAGTACATACCGCTGTTAATTTTGAATGTATGTTTAATTGCATTTCTATTTTTATATTAATATGTATATGCAATTTAAAAATATACATATGTTTAATTAAGATTATATACAGGTTGGTCATAAAAAAACTTTGCCGATATATAGACCTCTAGCGGCCGGTCCATTCAACGATCGAGATGAGATATCAGATACAGTTATTCAAAGATGAACTCAGGATTCTGTGAATGGCAACAAAGTGGCACTCACGTTTAAGGTTATATGTACAGAGACTAAATTTTCTAATGGTAATATCCATTTTTTCCTTATCGCAAAATGTTCAGTGCATGCAAAACCCTAAAGAGCACTGGAACAGTACGTGTATAACAAAAAACGGATGCGTTACGCACACACAAACAACAGCTCTGCAAACGGAACAACAACAACAAAAAAAATGTAGAACATGATCGGGGTGCACAGAGTAAATTTGCATATGACAGAGACAAGACAATCACTGATCAGAGAAAAATAAAACTTTTATTTCGATTACACATTTTCTACATGGGTGCCGTCACAGACAATTAAACATTACATGCACTGTGGACAATATAGCCAAACTTAACATAGTATGAGGGATGTTTGCAATCTCACATTTGATAGAGTCTTTCAAATCCGGCAAAGTTTGTGGATTCCACATGTATACTCTAGATTTAAGATATCACCAGAACCAGGAATACATAGGAGTGAGGTCAGCGGATCGAAGAGGCCACAGAAATAGAAAATGGCTTGAGGAGACGCAATCGCCAAAATGCTGTTCTAGCATCCTGAGAACAAACTTTGCTATATGTGGAGGTGCGCCATCTTGCATCCAAACAACGCCATTCGGCACATTTCGCTACAGCAATTCTGGTAGGATGTAACTTTACAGTATGGAAGTATAGTGAGAGCCTGTCACAGAGCATGTTACAAACTCTGATAGTGTTGCTTCCTCAAAGTACGACGAGTTAGAGATCTGCACAGGCCAGGCTCAGGCCTATTTTCATTTGCGGCACACAGGTCGGGCTGGGCCTTACTTTTTTCCGGAAGAATCGGGCCGGGCCTAACTTATTTTTCTGTACATAGCAGGGACTGGTTTCTTTTCTAGTCTTCAAGCCCAAAATTTTCAGTCCTAGTTTTGAGCCAGCCCGTATGAAAATCATTGTCTTGGCGTGACCTGTCCATTCAAAGATCAATAAAATTAAGCCTGGCCCAAAGATTTTTGCAAAATATACATACATTTTTGAATCGCCATTATTCTACAATTACACATTAACATTTATTCTTTTTAAAGAATAGTAAATTTCTACACTAATTATAATATAGCTAAATTAAAATATAGTTAAACGTGTGAAAAGGAACCTGCCTATGACGGAATTTTGTTTTAAACTGAAAAACGTGTTGATACATACAAAATGAATATACTAATACGTAAGAAAAGAATATATAATACATTTACATTTGCTAAGAAGGGAACTTGTCTATAACGCATTTTTTTTTTCTTTTCTATGTAATTGAGTCTTAGAAGATTTTACTGTATAGCATTTTTCAGATTTTTAACAATTCAATGCATGGAATGTGGATTAACAATATTAATGATAACTGAAATATTTACATAGAAGAAATAGCAATTCATTAAAAAAATAAATATCGCAGCCTGCGACACTTGTACAAAAATGAAGTTTAGAAACATGAAAAAAAGGTTAAGATGAATATTTTTGGTCAGAACTCCTCGTAAGAGTCAAATTTTTAACCAAATCGATGCAAAAATCAGTGTTTTGTAGCAATTCACTTGGCCTGGGCCAAGATTTTAACTTTTTTAAGGGCCGGGCCAGGCTCAGGCTGAACTTTTAGCTGTTATACCGGGTCAGGCCAATAATTTTTTTTCTATGGGCCGGGCCGAACTTTTAACTTTTCTACCGAGCCAGGCCGAAATTTTTTCTCTATGAGTCGGGCCGGACCCGGGCCTGGAAATCTCGGCCCGTGAAGACCTCTATGACAGGTCGAGAATAATTGTGCCTGTAATGCTGCAGTGAATTTTGGCATCGTATGAAGTTACTGGTATCACAGCATGTGAATTTGTGTCAGTCCGGTGCACATAATTTTTGCCGTTGATGTTGCCAGTTAAGGTGAAATGTGCCTCGCCCATCCTTAATATGCGAAGAGGCCAGTCATTATCGTCATCATATCAGATAAGAAATTCATTTGCAAAGCCCATACGTTGTTGATGGTCCCCCGCATCCAACATCTAGATGTACTGGTACCAGTATGGAAACATGTGGATTACTGAGCACAATAGCTTTAGAACCATTGTTTTAGATATATGCAATACACGAGCGGCACCTTTTGCAGTTTGCATGTGTCCTGAAGTCACTATGTGATGTACTTCCATAACTGTGTCTTCAGGACAGTTGGTCGTCCGGATCGCGGTCTATCACAGGTGCAGCCAGTTTCTTTGAATTTCTTTATTAAATCCTGCAGAGCTCGCAGGGTACATGGGCCATGTATTTAGTGATGGTTTTGACAGTAAACATGCAAGGCTTCAACAGCATTCATCCCATTTTGATAATAGAGTTTTAACAATTCACCATTTTTGCTGGCAGAGTCATTTTGTCAGCATGTGTGAGCTCCCAACTGAAGAACCAGCAATCCCACCCTGTTTTTTATCTGTTTTTTACTCTGAATATCTGGCATACAGTGTTCTGTGATTAGTGTCTTGCCTCTGACATATGCAAATTTCCTCTGTGCATCCTGATTGTGTTTTCTTTGACCGTTCGCAAAGATGTTTGTGATGCTCATGCTATTCCAATGCTCTTTAAAGGGTTTGTGCATGCGTTGAACTCCCCCCCCCCCCCCCTGATGGGAAAAATGAATGTTGCAATTCAAAAATTTTGAGTTTCTGTATGTACAACCATAACCGTAAGTGCCACTTTGTTACCATTCACAGAATCCCGAGCTCATACATCTGAATAACTATATCTGAAATCTCATATTGACTGGTTGAATGAACTGGCCACTAGAGGTCCATATATCGGCTATGTTTTTTTATGACCACCCTGTGTAATCAAAATGTATATGTTTTATGAGTCTGGATGAAATAGTTTAGAAAATCCTACAGTATTTCAACCTTATATATTTGAAACTTGTTATTCTTTACAATTTTAATAAGTTATGCTAATTAAATAAAAAACCAAAAACAACATTTTTCTTTGGTGACAGTATCTTTTAATTTTTTGAGACAAAACAGCAAGAGATTCAATAAATTTTATCATTCATTTTACATGATAAAAATGCTATAAAAATCAAATCAAAACAGACATGTGAGAAATACAGAGCAGTTTTATTTCAGTGTAGGTTTTAGATTTTAATAAAATAAGTTTAACATAAAACTGACTTTCATACTGTAGATGGGGATAAGCAGTGTAAGCTTCAGCAAAACATTTGATGGCAGATCATTAGTAAAGTTTCTGGCTATTTCTATGGAGCAAAAAATGACTGATTGGTGAAATCCATACTGTTTATAATTTTTGTGGCTGACAGACACCTTGTTTTGTGAAATTTGTTTTCATTTAGTGCAATATAAAAGAAAATCCATAAGATTCCCACATCTATCCAAAATCATTAAAATTAAAGCAAAAATGATAAATTTTAGAGATAATCCATAAACATTGGGAAGCATAAAATTATTCTTCAGAAAGACATGACATTAAGAAATTAAACAATACAGATACAAATTTTTTTTTTAAATATACTAAAATTTTTTAATTGCACAAAACCTTTTAACAAGTGAAGACTAGAAACTTACCGAATCAACAAGAACAGATGCTGATGGTGTCTGAACTTCTCTATCATAATGCTTAAATTCAATTCGAACATTGTAATTTTTACCCTTTTCAAGGCATGCTGGAGGATATACAACAGCATATCTTTGACCTTAAATAAGAAAAAAAATATTTCATTAATGAGCAATTATTCAAATTTAAGAATATATTTAATAGTTAATAAATTCATTATAATTTCATTTCTAAATTTCATTTTTGAAGGGTTTTTTTTTTTTTTTTTTTTCCAAAGCAAGTCAATTTCTAACTTTTTTTTTTTTTTGAAGAGGGGGGGGGGGAGGAGGGAACTAAATTATTCTTTTAATTATAACTATTTTTAACAAGTTTTTCTTCTACTTCATTATTTTAAACTTAAGCTAAAACATCATTGTAAATTTGACATTATCTGGGCTGAACTCTTGATAATACAGAAAAATGGCTAGGATGAAATTTCAAATTATCAGACATAAATCCTGTTTTAGATAAGTTTTTGTCCTTAGCAGGATTTTTTTTTTTTGAGATTGTGTGTGTGTGTGTGTGGCGGGGGATGTTGAAACTTAAGAAAAATATCTTTCATGCCACATCTTTTTTTACTGAAATTGAATGTATTTTAAATTAAAGTTCGTTAATGTGGCAACAAACTCTAAGGGATGTTAGTAGATGTCAAGAGGAACAAAAATTTACTGGAACATGGTGCCGCAAATCATTTATTTTGTCAAAAATACAATGCTTCACCCTAACCGAATTTAGTTTCTGTTAATAACTTTGAGTAAAATAAAGGTATTGCAATGAAATTTGAAGATGTTTATCTTGTTTTGTGTGAAATGCGATCACATCATGAAAAGTTCCAGAAAAACAGAGCACTAATGCAATCAAGGATGCTATTTGAACAGGTAATTGTAGTCCAAAATGTGGAGCATCAAGTTCAAGCTGTTGGCACATATAAAGGAAATTTCTAGCACTTTTCTTGATGTTATCATATTTAGCATTTATTAAAAAAAGCATGTCTATTAAAAGTTTCATCACAATATATTACAGTCCACACTAAGTTATTATTGAACACTAGAGTTCAGTTAGACAGGAACATCCTGTGTTTTTGACTGAATAAGTGATTTGTGGCACCATGTTCCATTACAATTTTGATTCTTCTTGATGTCTTAATAACCTTCTGAATTTGTTGTCCAATTAACAGAACACCCTGTATATATATAAAATCGCTTGTAAAACTAAACTATATTTGATAATAAAATACTTGGCATTTAACTATTTGTTACTAATACAACAAAGCAATAAACATTCATATACACACTTCTGCCAAAAGAAATATTGTATCATTTTTTTAAGGCCAATAATATTTAAAAAATATTTTTAGAGTTTACAAAAAATAAATGGATAAATAAATAAAAAATTGGATTAAGAAAAAGGTTACATATGTTTATGTCTTAACTATAAAAGTGTTGATAAAAAAAAAAAAGTTTTTGTGACTATGAAAAAGTAAAATATATCTCAATTCCAGTAGAATACAATTGAAGCAATTGGAATTCTTGATGAAATAATAAATTACTGCAATTCTTTCTATAGCTGTATCCTTACAATGTTTACTTAAGGAGCTTATTCTTAAATTAAAAAGAATTTTTTTCCAAACATCTAAGTAAGAAGAACTTTACTAAGAGAGTGGCCAAAATTTACACTAAAATTTTTATATTTGGTTATGACTAAGTTTATGACTTGTTGTTTATTATTTGAGAAGTAATCTAACTGATATTCATGATATAGGAGTAGGGTTGCACAATATCAGAAATTTAATATTGCAATATATCAACAAGTTAATATTGATATATTGTGATACTACCTTAAACTATGGGAAAATAGAAAAAATGCTAATTTTGAAAGGCAAATGGTATGGTAGCAGACATTATGTATAAATAGAAGTGGAAAGCAATGACATATTTTATATCTATATGTTCATGCAACATAATTTAAATATACATATATATTTTACACAAAGCAGAAATATTTCAGAAAAAAGTAACCAATGTTCAATATCTATCTGAATTTATATCATTGCTTTCACAATGTTTTTGTTTAAAATTAGTACTAGATAATGCCCGTCAAGATTTGACAGTAAATAACTTAAATGTTTCATTAGAAAAATTCTTGAATTTTTAATTAGTTGCTTTTAAATTAATTTTTGAAATCGCGACAAATTTCTATGTTGCATAAGTGATTCCTATTTCTTTAAGGCGATAGAGGGCACTGTCAGTTTAATTTATTTCGTTACAGTATTTTTTTTCCTTCTTCTTTTCTTTTTTTTTCTTTTTTTGAAAAAAATAACAATATTTATTTTTATTTATTTATTTTATGCATAACCATTAAAAGCTGCCATGAATTTTATTTTTATTAGTCTCATTCTCTAAAACCTAAATTTGAAACTTTATGCAGCTAACAATTTATAATATAATTTTTTTTTACTCGAATTTTATTTTACATTCTTATTTATTTTTTAAATATTAAATCATGGATATCAGGGTAATTTCTTTTATAATTCTTATATGAATATTTTTTCTTTATTTACGTTTTCTTTTTTACGGAAAAGAAAGGCAAACTTTTGTTTCTGCCACACACATATATTCTTGATAATGGTCAGAAAATAACAAAAAATGTAGATCAGCTCAATTTATTTAATTGATAATTACATGCAAAATATTAAAAAATTATTATTTTTTTAAATATTGTTACATATTAAATTTTATTTAATTATAAAGCATTCAAATAATAATAATATTTAATTATAAAGCATTCAAATAATAATAATAAAATAAAAATCATACAACTTCTCCTGCTAATAAAACATGTCATTATTGAAGAGAATCATCGCCAAAAATATTACAGAAATCATTTTGCCGGGTGTTGGGCTCGAACCCACGTCCTCTACAAAAATTCAGAGCTTTAAACTGCTGCCTTTGACCACTGCGCTACCAGGAACTCTCTCAATATTCCTCTAAGTTAAAGAGCATTGAAAAAAAGTTGACGCATGTGCAAATGTGTCAATATTGGTCTTACTGATCGTGATCTTAAAGAATCAGGTTTTCGTTTTAATATATATGATGGTCTCTACTCTTCTCATTTTATGGCCTTCAGTACATTTTGTCTAGTTGATTTTCTTCAGTATGACCGAGTATATTATTAAAAAACGTGTTATATAAAATAAATTTTTCTTAGTTTCAGGATGTTGATTTAAAAAAAGATTAAAATAAGTAAAATCTAGATTGATTTAACCACACACATCACAGCATATACTTGTAATTAATGAGATTTCAATGAATCACATATGTAGCAGAAATGCTATTTTTCAATCTTTCTGTAAAGCAATCAATACAATCTTAATAGTAAAAACTAGTCGTTGGGAGCCACTGTAATACTTACCCATCATGGATATAGATAATATAAAATATGAAAATAAAACATGTGATAGTTGCTAAGCATTGTACCATGTTACTTTTATTCATAATTTAATTTATTTGGACTCCCTTAAATATAATTAATATAACCCCTTAAGCTAATATTACTTTTTGTTGGATTAAAATATCTCAATTCGTTGATTTTCTGTAAGAAGTAAATGCTATTGGTTTACAATGGAAGTCTATTGGAATTTGGCAAAATATTAGATACCGGCAATTTGGAGTCACTTTTTGCGACTCATTTTGGTCGGCAAAATTGGCGATATACTGCCAAGTTGGAGACAAACTTGGCATTATTTGGCGACAGAACAGGGTCCCCCCTATGGTAAACCCACTTATAGGTATGAAGAGGCATTAAATGCTTGACATTTGCGATAAGCCATTATTGGCATTTAATCTTATAGTTTGGCGATAGTTTTTTGGTCGGTGGGATAATAGAGTAGTACTGAATTGTATAAAAGAAACATCCTTATAACTCCAAAAATTATAATCCTATTAACTAACAGTTTACTGCATCGAATTAAGCGTCTCATTTCCAATTAAAATATATCTTTGAATTGAAATTTGAATGAAATACAGGGTCATGAAAAATCGAAGAGTGTGAAAAATAGAATTACAAATATCTCGACAACTAATTATCAGATAGAGTTCATTCATGATGCAAAATTTATATTTTTTTATTGTATTTTATATTCAATCCTTCAAATAAACAATTTCGAAAATTATTGTATATCTTTTATCAGAACGAATATTTCAAGAGTCCGAAAAAAATAGTTCTGGATAATCGAGGTTACTGATATGCAATAGGCTTCTTCCCATTGTTACTCCCTAAGTACACACTGAATTTCAAATCTCTATCTCAATTTGTTCGGGAGATAGAGCGTTTACAGACACACACACACACACACAGACGGACGGCAAATTTTTTTTCTTCTAAAAATGTTTTTCGGAATCTCCAGTGTCTGAAACGTGTAAATCCGTCAAAAAAAATTTTCAATTTTTAAAATGGTTACAAGACTTACCCTATACTACGTATGATGGGTAAGTAAAATTGAGAACATTTCCCTGTATTTATAATGAATACAACATTACGGCTTTTTACAAATATACATATCCAAGCCACATTCAGAAATAGTTTTATGCAAATTAAAATTTAGATTTTTGATTAATATTTTGTAAATAACATCTAGAACAAAATTTTTTGGAAAGAACTAACAAAAAAAGTAAAATTTACAATGAAACACATATATATTACATCATTATGCAAAATAGTTGGTTTGATATTTAAACCTGTTTTCTTATTTCAAAAGTGCTACTGAATTTAAAAAGGAAAAGAATTAGAAATGTTGCAAATGTCAAAATAAATAAAAATTAATAACTGTCACTTTTCTTGATATTACTTCATGATATTTCGGGCAATCTAATATTGTACATTTATTCCAAGCTGAAATATTAAGATATATCCAATTCACTTGGTTCACCTTACAATACTGATAATGTAACAAAGATTATAGGAATGCACACAGTGCAGGCAATACTATCCACAATAACCAGCAGATATTCAAGCTCTTCTTATTAGACATGATATATTGCAATATATCAAGACATTGGAAGAATAGAATTGAATAAAGACCACAGAAATAGCAAGTGGATTACTGGGATACTCTTTACATGGAAAAAGAAAGACAGATTATCACTGGCAATACAGGGATCACTGTAGAACATAAAGAGCAGGGCGCACATTACAAAAAAGGGCAATTTTTTGTAAAGGGCATTTTTGTACTGTTTAGAAAACACATTAATATTACTTTTATATAATATCAGAAATAATACATTTTCATCTCACAGGAAAAACGCTAATTTCGCTAAAGGATCGCAGAAAAAAATGCAAATTTTGTCAAAGGATCGTGAAGAAAAGTGAATTTCATTCAAGGATCACAAAAAAATACAAATTTTGTCAAAGAATCAAAAAACGCAAATTTCGTCAAAAAATCTCAGAAAAAATGCAAATTTCATCAAAGGATCGTTAACAAGCAAAAATTTTGCCAAAGGATTGCGAATAAAATTGCAAATTTTGTCAAAAGAATGCAAAAAAATAAATTTCGTCAAAAAATAAAAAAAAATTCAAAAAATTGTGATAAAAACACAAATTTCGTCATAGGATAATGAAAAAAAATGCAAAATTACTCAAAGGATCGCAAAAAAAATGCAAAGTTTGTTATTGGATTACGGAAAAAATGCAGATCTCAGCAAAAGGCCGTGGAAAAAACGTATAGTTAATGTTGCAAGATTTCCCCCCTCCCCCATTCTGCTGTAACCTTTCAGAAAATTTTCTGTGAATTTCAGAATTTTTTTTTTTACTCAGAATTATCCCTGATCTGTACATAAGTTCAAAAGATATACTTATCGCAGAAAATGCAGCATAGCAGCGCCACCTGTTCAGCGATTTACACCAAAACTTAATCAGCATCTGTTTATGTCAAGGTCTAGCAAAATAGCAAGTTTGTTGAAATACCATGCATTAGTTCTTGAGATATAGTTATCGCAGAAATCGTGAAAAATGCAGCATAGCAGTGCTACCTGTTGGGTGATTTACACTAAAAACTAATCTGCACCCATTTATATAAACGTCTAACTGAATCTAAAGTTTTATTAAAATACGTGCATTAGTTCTTGGCATAGAGCACCCACAAAATTTTTGTCATGTATGGACAGACCAGCAGATGTTTTCTAAAAATAGTCAAATTGTTTTCAAGGACCTTCTAAAACGTATAAAACTGTCGAAAACCAGAAGTCGAAAATTTTCACGAATCCAATACTGTCTTCTTGTAATGATAGAAGAAAAGAAGAAGAGGGGGAATTCTGTTTAATCGTTTGCATTTTCCATTCTATATTAAACGGCATTTTGTCACAATATTACTCTTTGAAAACAAATTATCAGACTGATATGGCCAAAGAAATCCAGATCCAGACCATATAAGCAGAAAAAAAGATTAATGGCCAGCCCGAATTATATATATATATAGTAGTGCTAAATGTATAACAGTTCCGGAGTGAACTCATCTGGACCCCGGTAATCGCACTCATCCTCGGAAAAAAAATTATTGTGGCCATGTTAGACTTAACTATTCCAATCCCGTGAATAAGGCAATTGTTCGACTTACAATAATCCATGCTGTATCACATATATTCTTCATTTTCTCTAAAAGCTTCAAAAACTATATAGTTATAATGATTTAAGTTCTAATTAAAAAATATCCAGTTACCAACAACAGATTATTTATATAAACAAACGAATACCATTGCCATTCATAAGCACAAATTCCAAATCCAGAAACAAATGAAAGACTCTGATCGTTTCATTAAAAAAATACCATTTAACATCCGATTCAACTCTTAAAATATTTGTAAAAGCATATTAAAGCCTTTAACTATTTTGAAATGCATTTTCTACTTTTATATACTGACTTATGTTTTGTAAAAAAAAATGGAGTTTATTATCAAGCAAGACATTATAAAACAAGACAGCAGTTCCATGTATGAACTACGCTTTATTTCAACGCTGTTTTGGCACCATCTCTCAGCAATGAATATAAATGATGGAACTTTTGACTGAAATTAGTTTTTTAGTAAAAAAAAATACAGGACGTTACAATGTAATTCGAGATCATTTTTTAAATGTTTTCATTATGCAATTTTAAAATTTCATTCTATATAAATAAAATGAAATTTTTTTTGTTATGATACATTTGACAGAATTTATTTGGTTTATTAATTTTTTTAAGAGGTTAACATTTATCCGCTTTTTTAACAATTTTGTTTGCATTATAAATAAAATGAGTTTTTTCCCCCAGGTGATATGAAATATAAGATGTTATCATGATTGCATAATTATTTTTTCACATTCTCTTATTAAATTCCAATTTTGTTTTCAGTCCATAGTTATGTTCAAATTTTACAATGTTAAAAATCAAAATTTTATCTGCATTGACATAATTAATATATGTAGTACATGGCATTGTACATGGCATGTACACATATTAATTACATTTGATAAGAAATATAAATTTTATTTTCAATGCAAGCAAATTTCAAATGGATGTAGGCTAAGCTCTTAAACATTGAAAAAAGTAAATTAAAATTTTACGAAAGAAATAATAATAATTTTGATTGTCATTTTCTACAATATAAACCCTTTAATAATAAAACCTTCATTCTGTTTGTTTGTATGAAATCTTGTGAAAATGAAACGCATGTCAACATTCCAACATTTTTGATGGCATTATATACCAGTCTAATAATAAATCGGCTGTGGATCGTGCTAGGCCGAGCTGATGAAAAAATTAAATGGACCGATAAGAAAATTAAATATTTTCTGAAAGATCTTTTGTCTATCAAAACATAGAAATGCCATTTGATTACATAGTTTCTGAAAAAATGAATTCAGACATATGTCAGAAAGTGGATCTTTTACAATTGAGCATTAATAAATTATGGAGAAATATTTTCAGAAATCTACTTTTTATTATACAGCATCAAAAGTTATGATGTTTTTAACGCTACTTTTTTCTTTTATTCTAAATTATTATATTGTGTATTATTTGTCATAATAACAAGTAATCTAAAACGTACTATAAATTTTTCCCATAAATATGTGTACAGTATTCCTTAAAATAATCTTAATTTTGTATCTTAAGAAAAATTAGAATTTTTTTGCAGAAATTGAGTTGGACTGGAAAGGGCCTGATTTAATTGACTTTGCACAGACTAGGTCGGTCCTGTTTTCACTGATTTCTATGTAAGCTGGGATGAACCGGACAGAAGTTTTTTCTTTCACATTGTGCCCAAGCATAAAAATTTGGTCCACACAGACCTCTACTTCCAATGCATAGTTAATTTTGTTTTTTCTTTCTTCTGATTCCGATCATAAATTCCAGTCAAACTATCATTTCTTTTTATCTGACTCTGCAGATTCTGATTATGTGATATACCACATTTAAGAAAAGTGTTTGTTTATTGATGTGTATTATAAATAATCTTTGAGTACTTGAGAATGAGACTGTAGTTTAGGTATTTTATTCTGTGACAATTTAATTTATAAGCACTTAAAAGTAGTTTAACAATTGAGCAACAGTACATTTTAGGAGTTTTTTTTTTTATTGTTGTTCTGCTCTCTGTAGTATTTATATATATAAGATTAGGATGATAGGAGGGCGGTAAAAATGGAAATAAAATAAATGGGTAGTGAAAACAATTCTTTTGTAAAAATCCCACACTGGGATAAAGTATACAGAACTCTTTTTTTTTTTTTTTTCTTTTGAAAGTAGGCTATTTTTGCGTTCTGTCGAGAGATTTGGGAACGAAACTGCCTTCTGATGCAGCTTTTTTGTTCCATGTAAATTTCCTATTTGACATTTTTGCCGTGAATTCTACCATCCCGTCTCCCCTGCACCTAATAAAATTCCTTTTATCAATAATATAAATTTGTAGATTTCGCCTAATTCATGATCAAAAACCACATTTATACTGGCAAGATATCGAGTAGAGAAGGAAGGGCGGTCATAAGACTTTAAGAGGCTACTTCCCTCACACAAAAGCACCCGCTCACTAATGTTAATCCTATGGATAATTTTTGAAATTTCTAATTCAGGGTTCCCAGTAAAACATGACTGGCAAATTCCCTGACTTTCCATGACCAAATCTAAAAAAATTCCATGACTTTCCCTGACCAAACAAGCATATAACGAAATTTGATACTTATTTTTGCAGTCCTTTGACAAAATTAGCAATTTTTTTCCCTGAGGCTATTTGATGAATTCCGCATCATTTTTCAGTTTTTTGATGAATTTTGTGTCATTTTTCATTTTTTCGATGAATTTCGCGTCTTTTTCATTTTTTTTCCAAGACTTTTCCATGACTTTTTAGAAAAAATTTGTAAATTCCCAGATTTTCCTATATATTTAGAAATTTCCCTGACTACTTTGAAGTTTCATGACTTTCCATGATGATGGGAACCCTGTAGTTTGCATTCCAATACATTTTAAATGTTTTTTTTTGTTGTTTGTTTGTTTGCGTTAAATAGCTAAGGTCGATCTCTGCAAAGGCCGCTTTTTATTTTTCGATTTTGTTTGCATTTTTTTTTTTTTTTACGAGAATATTTGAGACTTAAGAGAAAGATTTTATATACCTATGTAAGATTGAAAATGATGACCAAGTCATCAAATAGTTTAATTTGTGTTGTGATAATAAATTATTCATGAAAAGTCTTCCTTTCAAAATTGAGATATCTTCTAACTGGCAAGGGGGTGGGGGTTGGGGGACAACTGCTCTGGACACTAAAAACTATGAGAAGGAAAATGCACAAAATTCTTGATTAAAATTTAAGTTTCTTTAGAATATATCGACCATAGGGCGCCAAAAAAAAACCGTAGATATAAAAGCCGCCCTTCCTTATAAGAGCATTTATAATTTATGCAATTTTACCATATGAAAAGCATTAAAAATAATGAAAATACCTTCTTTATTTTTTCGGAATAATCAGTTACTTTAGCACATCTCTTTGTGTTTAATATATTCACATTCATTTTCCCCTTTTACTATGATTTTTGAATGGCATTTTTAAAACTTATTCAAGGTAATTTCTTCCTGTTTTTAGAAAAACGAGTTGATTTGACTACAGAATAAAAGTACAAACGCTGTTTCTTGAT
This sequence comes from Maratus speciosus, assembly GCA_963932465.1. Lineage (NCBI taxonomy): Eukaryota > Metazoa > Arthropoda > Arachnida > Araneae > Salticidae > Maratus > Maratus speciosus. The sequence continues at coordinate 329,206,316 of OZ010796.1, read as the reverse complement.
TTTTTTTTTATAGACTTTGGGTAAACTATCATGTGGTCAAAGATCACAATAAATGGTCATAATACTATTTCACCAGAGCTGGTGAAACAAATCAATGACTTTTGTCAAAGAATTTTTTGCTTTAGTTACCCCTTTAAATTTTGTTCAGTGGAAAGAATAAATTACTTAGCCTAAGGTCTAGTGACATACCATAGAGAAGAGAACAAAGAGAGTGGGAGGAAAAGGGGAGAATTACTCCAGATGTACCATCTTATCATTCTAAAAAGGAAAGATAGTGGGGAATTTTTTAAAGTACAATAGAAACAAGGCAAGATTCTACCCTGGAAAAAAAGAAGGGTGGATTTCTACCTGGAAAAGGGGCAAGAAGGGCGGGATTTTATTGGAAAAGGGCATGAGGGTGGGCCGCCCTTGCAAACCTCTCTAGAGTGATCCCTGGGCGATAGATTTTGTGATTTGGATGAAGTAGGCAAATGAATAAATACATGGATCAGACAAAAAAAAAAAAGGATTGAAGAATATATTAGAACAGTATATTTGGTATTGTTTCTCAGGATTCGAAATTGCACTGCATGCAAAACGATGTTATTGTTATTGGAATATATCAGCAGAATGAGAGTTTAGATATCATTATTGTGATATTGAAAAATATCAATATTTTACCGATATATTGATAAATAATGCAGCCATATGCAGATGCTCATTTTTCATGCAATTGTAGTAAAATGTTACAGTTTTCTAAATTTGAAATTAATGATTCCAGTGACATCATTTTTCAAAAATTTTCGTCCAAAGATTTAATCTAATTTTGGAGCTTATATAATGAAAATGACATCAATTTAATGTTCATATAGAAATATATCTGAAATTTAGAAAATAAAGTATATGCTTTCATTTAAGAAAAATGTCATTTTCTCTAGTTAAAACACTGAACTTTTGAGACACTTGAGAATAGGTCTTAAAAAATCTATGTATTCAAATTATGAAATTTTTTTATTGTTAAATTTAATGAAAATGGCAGTAAAAAGATGTGATAATCCTCATATTGTTCCTTTTTATCACAACACTCTTTTTATCAATGAAAGAGCTGAATTGCAGCATTACAAAATTCTCACTAAAAAATGAATACAAAAATAATATTTCACAAATTTAAATTTGAAAATTTTGAGAGTTATTACATCATCTTTGAATTCCTTTTTAGTGCTGAAGAATGATGAATTTTTATTAAATTTAAAGTAACATAACACAACATGTTTTTGTTGTTAAAAAAAAAAAGCTTTGATTTTTAGAGTATGTGGAAGACCTTTTTTCTAAATGTAACTTACAGGATCTAGAGATTGCATAATAAATTAAATTCTGTAATTTATACAAACATATCTATTTTGATGTAAATAGCTTTAATATGATGGAAAACAACAACATACTTTCCAACTAAATTTCGGTAAAACTCAGAAGATTTTGGACAAAAAATCAGAAGAAATCAGAAGATTTTGGCGTTAAATAAGAAGAAATCAGAAGATTTTTTAAAAAAAGTTTTATAACACTTTCAGTAAGGATTACAAAACAGCTGAATCCTTATAAATAAACAAATTTCAAAGAGGAACTCGAGCAAAATGAAATATTCACTAATTTGCAATTACACAATATATATTTTGACAAAAAAGAATAACTTGAATATATTAAAAAATTACTACTTTTTTTTTTGAACATTCATAGATTTTCTACCTTTCATATTAAAAGACACTTAAAACTTCTGCCTCCTAACTTTTTTTTTTTTTTTTTTTTTACATTTTAGCCAATGAAATTATTTTTTCATCATAGACAAGCAAAACTGTAATATTTAGATTTTTCAAAATTGATACCATATGAATATCGACATATTTGCTAGCCCAATCACGGCATCAAAATTGAGCTTTTGCTGCCACTAGAAACTGACATTTCTTTCTCTCATGCATTGTGATGTGCATAAGAGGTGTTTCTGAGTTTTAAAAGAAAAAAATCTGAAATTCACAGCAAATTTTCTGAAAGGTTACAGCAGAGAGAGAAGTGGCAGATCAGGGGAGGAGGAGGGAATCCACTTCTGACACTAGCTATGCGTTTTTTCTGCGGCCGTGATGAAATTCGCAATCTTATGACAATTTTTTTTTTTTTCGCAATCTTTTGACGAAATTTGTGGCTTTTTTTCACGATCTTTTGACGAAATTTGTGGATTTTTTCTCGATCTTTTGACAAAATGTGTGGATTTTTTTCTCAATCTTTTGATGAAATTTGTGGGTTTTTTCTCTATCTTTTGACAAAATGTGTGGATTTTTTTCTCAATCTTTTGATGAAATTTGTGGGTTTTTTCTCGATCTTTTGACAAAATGTGTGGATTTTTTCTCAATCTTTTGACGAAATTTGTGGTTTTTTTCATGATCTTTTGACAAAACGTGTGGGTTTTTTCTCGATCTTTTGACAAAACGTGTGGGTTTTTTCACGATCTTTTGACGAAATTTTTTTTTCGCGATCTTTTGACGAAATTTTTTTTTTCGCGATCTTTTGACGAAATGTTTTTTTTTCACGATCTTTTGACAAAATGTTTTTTTTTCATGATCTTTTGACAAAATGTTTTTTTTTCATGATCTTTTGACAAAATGTTTTTTTTCATGATCTTTTGACGAAATGTTTTTTTTCACGATCTTTTGACGAAATGTTTTTTTTTCGCGATCTATTGACGAAATTTTTTTTTTCGCCATCTTTTGACGAAAAATTTTTTTTTTCGCCATCTTTTGACGAAAAATTTTTTTTTCGCCATCTTTTGATGAAATTTTTTTTTTCGCCATCTTTTGATGAAATTTTTTTTGCCATCTTTTGACGAAATTTTTATTTTTCGCCATCTTTTGACGAAATTTTTTTTTCGCCATCTTTTGACAAAATGTTTTTTTTTCACGATCTTTTGATGAAATGTTTTTTTTTTCGCCATCTTTTGATGAAATTTGCATTTTTTTGTCATCTTTTGATGAAATTTGCATTTTTTTTTGCCATCTTTTGATGAAATTTGCATTTTTTCATGATTCTTTGAAGAATTTTGTGTTTTATTCGTGATTCTTAGATGAAATTTGCGTTTTCCACGCGATCCTTTGACGAAATTGGCGATTTTTCTGCAAACGATTGACAAAATTTACTTTTTTTGGCGACAATTTGTCAAAATTCACGATATTTTTTATGTCTGAATTTTTGGATTGGTGACCGATTATTTTAAATTTTCAAAAATGAATGCCTTAAATTTTCAGAAAATTATGAAACTGTTTGTGTAGTAAGACACACCTTACGACAGACCTATTAGTACAATAAAATGCCAAAATAAATTTTTGCGAGATGTGTTACTTTTCTTGCAGGTGAGCGATATGATGAGCTATCAGAAGCAACAGCAGTTCAGTAAATGGAGTAAGATTAATTTTTATTTTAAAAAAATGTGATCAATTGTACATATAATATTATACATAATTAACAAGATAGGAAATTTTTAATTTTAGAAACTTATCACTTAACTTATTTGAAGTGCTGGATAAATAAATTTTCCCTACTCTTAAAAAAATCCATTGACCTGCAGTCAGACATTCAACTTTTGGTGATCAAATGTCTGTATGCAGAAGAATATTTCCTAAAGAATTTCTGAAATTTTTTAAATATGATGGAGTTCTCTCTCACTTTTATAGATTATCTACAATAAATATGATTTTCTTTATTTTCCATTAGTGTTCAGTAGGATTCATTTTAGAAGGGTAATAAACAGTACAAGATAAAGATTCTTCTGGATCTTACAATTTGAATTTAGTGTATTTTTTTTATTTAAATTTGATTTATGCCTATAAGGTCATGAGGTTTGAAAATATATGAATAATTACCTGTTGGTAATGACACAAGTTTGATATCATCTTGAGGTATAGTATTTGCACAAGGACCATTAGGATCAACTGGACCAGGTCTTTCAATCACAACACGAGCTTCTTCCCACTGACCAGGAAGCTAGACATGAAAGGAGAGTTTAATTCATATTGTATGTTTCAAAAACTAGATGAAATTTTGATGAATATCTAATTTATTGATACAACAAATAAAAGTTATTTCAAGCAATTTTCATTAAGAGGCATATGTGCAATCAATTGTACATATAATATTATGCATAATTAACAGTATAGAAAAAACTTTAATTTTAGAAACTTGTTATCACTTCAAATATTTAAAAATGCTGGATAAATGAATCTTTCCTACTCTTAAGAGAATATTTCTTAACCCTCCAAGATAGAGTAACTAATGTTGGATTTGGATTTGAAAGGCAGATATTTAGAAGTTGCATTTTTTTTTTTTCATTTTACTCAAATTTGATAATTTTTTTTAGCTTTCAAAACCTGTATGTTTACATTAGGCATGTCAGTTTCGAATTTTATCTATTTTTAAAATTTCTAATGTGATATAAGTGCATCATTTATGTTTATTAAAGATTCACATTTAGTGTTTTATCATGAAAAATCTGACATTTTAAAATTTGGTAAAAGCTCAAATTAGCTTAGTTAGCTTTCCAAAAATGCTTTTTAAAATAAACCTATACTGCATTTAAAAAGATACACTATTCTTTAAAACGGTAAAAAATGCTAAAAGACACCACCTCCACTAGGTTCCACCTTCTCCTTCAGGGAATACGCAACAGGGATTCCAAATGGAAGAAATTGAGATGGAAGATTAAATTAAGAATTTTCAATGTCTTGCCTTTGCCATTTCATATGCAACTCATGTAACAAAATATAATATGTATATATCTATGCATAATGTGTGGACTTCATAATTTTTGTAATTTATTTCCTTATTTGTTGTTTTATTATTGAAAACAATTTGATCTGTACATTAACTTAACATATATTTGTATGTATGCACATTACAGTAAGTTTACAAACTTATTGTGACAGAGTTGGGGGAAACTTAGAGGGGGAAGTCTTTGGTAATTGGATGCTTTTTAAATTATTTTTTCTATTGCCACATGATGTTTAAAGTAAATTGTAAACACAGTAAACTTAGGTATTATATAATATTACTTAAGTTTACTATGCTTTATTATTATTATTTTAATATATGCCCATATATACCCATAAATGCACATTTATGGGTTTAAAAAAAAATCAAACAAAAAGGCATCCTTTTTTTGGCCAATTTTTAAATTAAAAAAGGTTTTTTTTTTTTTTTTTTTTTTTTAGAAAAACATAATCCACTTAATTATTTTAGGTGCATAGATGACCAAAATCTAAATAAAAAGGTACTTTTTTGGCAACTTCAGGGTCTAAGAAGTACTTTTTACAGTATAGCTATTTCCCTTTTTCACCTTCACCACATACATGTAGGTGTCTAAGGGGCTGCTCACATTTTAAATCCCAGCTACCTCACTGTAGATAAATGGTTGACATTTTAGAAAATAGATGTTTTAAAGTTTTTAAATATTTACATCTTTAAACTTAACGTGATACAATCAGCCCTGCAATACATGAATGCTTATTTGTTTATAACAATAATTTTTTTTTAAATTGCACATATTGTTTTATTCTTTGATGCTTGAATAAGCATACCTGAAATTTTCCCATGGGTAGGAATGAAAATGAATTTGTATTTTGTCAAAAAGATTTGCATTATTGAATGGTGAAAATTTATAATACTTTTATTCACATTAAAAAATAACAAATAAAGCCTTTGTGCAACAATATTAAAAAGCAAAAAAACCAACGTTTATAAATGCAGAAATAATACATGAAAAGCAGCACACAGCTGTTTTGAATCTACTAGCGAGATTCTTCTTCAGTGCAAGATAGGGTAAAAGGAACAGCGTGCTAGAAAAAGCAAGGCTGAGCAAAATGATAGACAGAGACGCGCTGACTTATCTGTCTTAGCGCTTAGACGCGCTATGCGGGTAGCAAAGGTGCCAAAAACAACCAATGAGAGAGAACCAGTGGAAATAACTGGGTGGACAAGTAGCGACATTTACCGGAGGAGAGAAAAAAAAACCAAAAAAGAGGAAATTAAATTAATGCTTTCCAAATACTTAGAAAATCAGGAGTACTAGATAAGTCATCGACTAAAGAGCGAGAATTTTTAATGATGTGGTAAGCTTCCCAAAAATCAAGATCAAGATTAGAAGAACATTTTTGGATAATGATGGCTGAGGAAAAATCGAACCTATGTTGAGAAGACCAAGAAAATGTTGAGCAATCGAAGAACATTTGAGCTCCTGATTTTTAACATAACCTTCATGCCATTTTAAATGAAATCTTAGAGCAGGCCAATATAAGAAAGGCCACACTGGCAAGAGATTTGGTAAATACCCCCATTTATCTAGGCAATCAACGGGGTGTTTGAGATTTGAAAAAGTAATTTTATTAACAGGTTTGAAAAAATAATTTTATTAACAGGTTTGATTTAATGTTATTTTTTCTCCTAAAGCATTAATTTAATTTCCCCATTTTTGGTTTCTTTTTCTCTCCTTCTCCGTTAGATGTCGCTACTTGTCCACTCAGTCATTTCCACTGCTTCTCTGTCATTGGTTGTTTATGGCACCTACGCTACCCGCATAGGGTATATAAGCCAGCGCATCTCTGTCTATCATTTTGCTCAGCCTTGCTTTTTCTAGCACGCTGTTCCTTTTACCCTATCTTGCACTGAAGAAGAATTTCGCTAGTAGATTCGAAACAGCTGTTTGCTGCTTTTCATGTACTATTTGTGCATTTATAAACGTTGGTTTTTCTGCTTTTTAATTTTATTCACATTGCCTGTTGAAAATTTCAGAATTAATTATTTTTTTAAAAGAAATTTAAGTATGAATTGTAATATTATGTAATTTATGAATAAGATTTGAACACCATACAATTTATTATGCTTTAAAATTTCTGCACGTCTGTTTTATACTCTTGTAATGTGATAGCCCATTTCTTTTTAGATTAAGATAAAGGAATTTATACATGGGCTAATATTTTTGTATTTAAATTTATGCTTAATGAATTATTTTTTATATTTTTGTCTCCAGGTTAAGCAAATTTCTCTCCTTATTAATGTTTCTATCAATGCAGCATTTCTGAGATATTTTATTTTATTTTATTTTCTAAATATTTACCAAATCCAGCTATTTATTTGGAAATTTGACACTTCATTTTGAATTCAATTCAATAAAAACTTAGATTTATAACAGGTCTGATTTTCCTTCACTTTAATTTAAATATTGGATGTCAATGTATTTAACCTTTATGAATCAGAAAGTATGATGTTTGGTTGTGTTTATGATGGCCAATTATCAACACGTGGGATATGGGCCCTAAGGGGGGGAGGATGCCCTTTGTGGGGGTCTTTCTAAGGGAACCTAACTTGTATTAATGCTTGGAAATCCAAGGTTCGAAGAAAACCGCGAAAACTCCGAACAATTAGGCCGACGGGTGTGATTGGGTTCGAGCACAGCACCTCCCGTCTACCAGCTTCGAGAACAGAACCTCTCGGCCACTGGTGGGGCTAGTATGATGTTTGTACCCTAAAAAAAAAACTACACCTAAAAATGGCTATGGTACAACATCTGTACCCTAAAGATATCCTTCTTCTTAAAGGAAGCCTTATTCATCATCAAAGTTTCAAGGTAGGGTTATCTCTCTTTTGGAGTGAGGGGAGAAATTTCTTTGTCTCTGGCACTGTAGTGGAATAACAGGAATTTGCATGGGCAATTTCTTGGGAAGGAAGAATGTCTGTTTAGAGGCTTTACTGTCATTCCATGATCATAGATACGTTTGCTAAGTCATTTTTTTCTCTCTTTGATCACTCTAAAAATAGTTAAATTTTTTTTTTTTTTGTTACAGGTAATGCTGAAGACAAAACTTGCAAAATTGATGTATTACAATTAAATATGCTCTTGGATCCCATCTGTTCTTATCAGCTTACTATCTAAAGGTGTGTTTATATTGGGATTTTAACAATCCTTGACAAAAAATCTTAAGTCATTCCACTGATCTTTTTACTCCAAAAGATTCTGTGGTCGTCAACAAAAAAGAGGAGACTTTCAACAAAAGAAAGAGGCAGAGATAACCATGCCATGGATATCCTCCCCTGTCCCCTGGACAAGCTTCAAAAGACTGACCACATGAAAGGTACTACTTAAAAAAACTTAGTCTGTTCGATCCTTAATATACCATGATAAAGATGATCTAGGTAAACTTTTAATACAAGGTAGAAGTGAAAAGTTTTATATCAGAATTAATGAAATTGACGTAATAAAACAATTCTTTTAAGAATACAAAATACTCTTTTGAGATTCTTAAAGAAAAATTGGTTTATTTTATCAACATAATAAGGTTAAAGTGAAAACTTCTGCATCAAAAAAATATAGTTTACCATTTAATTGACACACTTTTTACGTATAGATATATTTAAAAAAGTGTTTCATAAAAATACCTTTCATAACAAGTTAATTTTTATGTACTAGATCAGTTTGAACCACATAATCACAACTTTTGAGTTTGTCCATATTTTAGATGTACCTAGTATGTTTACTTTACATATTGAATTTGGATTGTATGCACAATGTACAACATTCATAATTTAAGTTATTGCCAAAATTAAAAGAACTATTTCAAAATATTGATATATGTACATACATGCTGAATTCAAACTGTTTATTCAACTTTACATTTTTATGCTAATACCATGCAAAATCATTTTTGCATATTTTCTTGATTGTATCCAATTTTTGTGTAAAGGGAACATAAAAAATGTTGTTTAAATGAAATGTACGTGAACTCAACTGAGCCACTCTTTGGAATAATATTTGTAGCATTGGTGAGTTTCTGGGTATGTCAAATTTGAAAAATCTTCTCGAATGAAAGGGGGGACCCCGAGAAGACACTGTGCTTTCCATAGCTTCAGAGGTTAATCGGGGCCTGGAAGGGACACATAAAAACAAGTAAAAATTAAATTTTAAAAAATCAAAAAACCCCGACTGCATAAAAAGCAAACTAATTAATTATTTCTCATCAATGTAAAACTATTTTTTACATTACTTATCTATTTTTATTTACTTGTATTGACGACTTTTAAGTTGTGTTTAGTTGCTAGTTCTTATCTATAAACACTGTTTTGATGAGGCCTATAAGTGTCTGTGTGGGTTAGAGTTGCAGTAAAGCTAGAGATCCTACCTACACAACTTCCAGGTTGTGTAATATTTACGCAGAGCTTCTGACTGTAAAATAGTTAATGAAACATCATGTTCATTTTGAAAGACCTATCCAATGATATGCCACTCAATAGGGTGCGTAAAATTTTTTTCATCTCTACCACCATTTTGTATTTTACAGCAGCCATTTTGAATTTATAAAAACAAAACCTAGTCTATAACCATCGGACAGTTAAGACAAATCGATAGACACCTCATTCATTAAAATCCATCCAGCCATTGGTATGTTTCGAGGGTATAAAGAAATCCACATATTCAGATACGCGTGAAACACATAACACATCTTGGTAGTCGGGTAAAAAGGGATGAGTCAGTCCTTCAGGGTGCATAATTTTTTTTCTTGAAAGACCACAGAAAGGACATATTTTGTGTTAAATACATTGAATCTCTTATTTTTAAAATGAGGACCGAATTTTGTAAAAAAAAGACCCATTTTTGTAAAAAAGGACCCAGTTTTCTAAAAGCATCTGCATCCGAGGGACCAAGGATTTCAAAAGACTAGCAACATCACTGAACAATATCTTTTTGATTTATCTGACACCCTAAAAGAAATTCTACTTTAAGAATGCAAAAGATTCTTTCCAGATTAATAAAAAAAATATCCATTAGGATTGCTTTCCAACCCCATAACTATATGACATAAGACTTGCATTATTTCTATTAGCGCATGCTTGAATGGAAATTTCTATAAAAAAATTATGGATAGCATGTAGGTATAGCTTCATTCAAATGGCAATCTAAAAGATCCTTAACATACATGTGCATTCCACATTTATTTAAAAAATTTTTATCATTGAGTCTGCTCACTTAAAAAGTGTTAGTTCAGCATCATGGAATTACTTTCTCCTTAGCTTTCTTTTTTCCAGAGAGGTTTATCATATCTGTCCGTTTGTTTACTGTTTCACTAATTTCTGTGGTACTTATAAATATCCCTAAAAAATACATTGCACTTAATGCAGTTCACATTTATCTACATTGTCATTTTTAGAATTTGACTACAGACTTTAAACTGATAAGCCTCAGCTTTATTTCGTTAACTTTCCTTTAATGATATTTTACAAAATCTTGCATTATTTTGACATTTTTGCAAATTGATTTATTTCCTGAATTCACAAGACATCCAAAAAAGGCTCATTCCATATATATCAAATAATTAAATAAAACGCAATAAATAAAAATAAAGCCAGTGTATCGCATACAATATAAACCAAAGTTGAAAATCAAAACATTTCTGTTACAGATGGCATTGCTTGATAACAGTTGTGAATATATTACGTCTCATTTTGGTTGAGAAGCAAGTCTACAAAATTCTTCAACATGTTAATTGCCAATCACGCAATATCACATGATGAGAGTTCTCACCAAACGGCCTGATAACGTGGTATCGCATGGACATCGTTATCAAGTTTCTAAGCAAATAGTACAGCGGCCACAGCGAAATGGCACATATGTATATTGCCCACTAGTGAAGGGATCGTCTTTCATGGAGTGAGGGAAGGCTGCCAGCCATTATCTATGTCAGCCAGTACACACAGAGTTCGGTAGCTTCATCGCCCCGAGCCCTCCCTTCCCGCTTTTTGGTGTCTTTAATTTGTGTAAATTCCCTTTTAAATTTGTCCGGTTTCAATTTTTGATTTTCAATCTGGCTTTTGCTAGAGAGTCTCTTACTCGGGACGTGGCTGGGGACCTAAGAATCTTGCTTCTGCAAAAGAGTCGGAGTAGAGTAGAAGAATAAAGGGCTGCGGACGAAGATGGGCCGCTCGCAGCGGCGATTGACCCACCCGCCCTCCCCCAACCGCCGACCGAGACTAATAATAAGCTAGAAGAAGCAAGGGGTAGTTCGGTAGCTTCATCGCCCCGAGTCCTCCCTTCCCGCTTTTCGGTGTCTTTAATTTGTGTAAATTCCCTTTTAAATTTGTCCGGTTTCAATTTTTGATTTTTTTTTTTTTTTAAATCTGGCTTTTGCTAGAGAGTCTCTTACTCGGGACGTGGCTGGGGACCTAAGAATCTTGCTTCCGCAAAAGAGTCGGAGTAGAGTAGAAGAATAAAGGGCTGCGGACGAAGATGGGCCGCTCGCAGCGGCGGTTGACCCACCCGCCTTCCCCCAACCGCCGACCGAGACTAATAATAAGCTAGAAGAAGCAAGGGGTAGTTCGGTAGCTTCATCGCCCCGAGTCCTCCCTTCCCGCTTTTCGGTGTCTTTAATTTGTGTAAATTCCCTTTTAAATTTGTCCGGTTTCAATTTTTGATTTTTTTTTTTTTTTTAAATCTGGCTTTTGCTAGAGAGTCTCTTACTCGGGACGTGGCTGGGGACCTAAGAATCTTGCTTCCGCAAAAGAGTCGGAGTAGAGTAGAAGAATAAAGGGCTGCGGACGAAGATGGGCCGCTCGCAGCGGCGGTTGACCCACCCGCCCTCCCCCAACCGCCGACCGAGACTAATAATAAGCTAGAAGAAGCAAGGGGTAGTTCGGTAGCTTCATCGCCCCGAGCCCTCCCTTCCCGCTTTTCGGTGTCTTTAATTTGTGTAAATTCCCTTTTAAATTTGTCAGGTTTCAATTTGTGATTTTTTTTTTTTTTTTTTTTAATCTGGCTTTTGCTAGAGAGTCTCTTACTCGGGACGTGGCTGGGGACCTAAGAATCTTGCTTCCGCAAAAGAGTCGGAGTAGAGTAGAAGAATAAAGGGCTGCGGACGAAGAAGAAAGGATGCTCGTAGCGGCGGTTCTTTCTACACAAAGGGCACAGAGTTCAGGCAAGGCAACGACACGATGATTTTGTTTAGTTATTCATCGATTTAGCATGCTTGAAGTTTGGTTTTTATTTATTTTGAGTATTTTTATTTTTTTTTTTAATATGAGTGACCAACCAGGACCCTCGAAAAGACTCAGTGCAATGTCGGATTGTGCAAAAAAAAGAAGAAAAAAAAAATCAAAGTACAGAGGTGGAAGAGTTGTTACTGGATTCGGACGACGACTTTTATGCAGGGAGTGATATCGATGATATAAACTATGAATTTGTTGATAATGAAAATGACTCTGAATCTGAAGAACTAAATTTAAAAAAAAAAATTAAATTTGGCTATTTCACAAAATTCTAATTTTCAGCTTGGCAATGAACATGTTAATGAATAATTTCATTTAATAAAATTCAAATTTATCAGCATCTTTGAATTACTGTGGTTTGATGATCTGATTTTTCACCTCAAAGAGTCAATGCCTCAGTTAAATGGGGGTAGTACCACTTTCTATGGAATACTTCATATTATACACTCAGGGGGGCTTTATTAAAAATACATATATATCTTAACAACTTACATAGGATAATATCAGTGAAATATTTAAGTAAATTATTTGCTGGTTAGTTTTATTCAAAATATTCTACATCCAAGGTAAATGTGAAAAATAGCATATGGTGGGGGGAGGAATATTTTAAGTAATTAACTAATGACCAAGTTCTTTTAAAAATATATAATAGTATGTAACTGCATATAAGAAAACAAACAGAAATCTAACTACTTCAAATATTGATATAAAACTAGCAGGAAACTAGTAATTCAACTAGTTAATGAATTTTCATTTAAAGTTACGAATATTTATTGAAAAGTAAATATAATAATCACATTTTCTTATTTTTTCACTAAAATATATATATATGAAAATAATTTAGCTTTGTTTTCTATCATTATGCAACTTGTGTAAAAACAACAGAGTAACTATTATTGATTGAAGTTTCATTCTTCAAATGTTTTTTTTTTTTTTTTTTTTTTTTTTTCTCCTGACCTTGAATGGGTAAACAATAAAAAATACACGCATTTGATTAAATTTGAACAAATGATTAAAATTAAATATATCTTTTAATTGAGAGGGAAAAAAACCCTCATATTTATGTAGATAATAACGAGACTTCACATTGAAAAAAAATAAGGAATTGTTTCTAGATGATGGCATGTTTAAGAGATTTTCTTTAGGAACAACTTTAAAACAAGTCAGATTTTCTTAAAAAGTCTATAGCATATCAGTTAGGAATATTCTCAGAGTATTATAATTAAAATCTATCAGAGAATTATAAATTAAAATTGCTAAATTTATCAGTCAGTTAGTCAAATGCTAATCTAAATATTTAAGTTTCAAGAAATCTAAAATAAGAGAACATTAATTCGACATATCATTTAAAATGTGTTTATGATAGGAATGATATTTAGCATGAATTACACACAATGCATATTTTTTCTTCTTCAATGGAAAATAATAGCAGTTAAAAATACAGGGCCTGCATAATAAATATTTGTAAAAGTTAATACGCATTTCTTCATAAATATACTGCTACTTAAAACACAAATAAATTAACATAATATTCAGAAATACTTAACTGAAATTATATTCTTTCTAAAAACATCCAAAATACCAATACTATGAGAAAATCCATCACTTTAGCTGAAAAAGGCACATTATCTTAGTATTTTATGCCTCATAAGGCATAATCCTCATATCTCAAAAGGCAGAAGTTTTATACTTTTCAGAGAGACAAATAAAGGAGACTCATCTCAACCCGTTAGTAATAAGGGGTGAAATTTCTCCAAAGTTGATGTGCTTTGGTTTAAAAACAAAATAGGTTGTACTGAATATTACAGGTTAAAGTTATGATAAACTGCAATTTAATAGGGGTTTTTTCTTTCCAAACCAATATGTTTGCTACCTAATAACGCAATCAATAATAAATAGACATTTAAAGTAATGGTCAAATGGTACACTAAATTTGTATTATATGTAAATAAATAAATAATGGAAAGAGTTTTCAGTTAATTTAATCCATTCTCTTAGTTTTTTATCTTAATATAAATTTGTAGCATCTTTATACCTCTACTATATTTGTTATGACAGGTTATCTTATTATCAGGCATAAATCATTGAAAGCATTAATAAATAGGATATTTATTCTTTAATGTATCTTGCAATGATTATTGCAGTATATGTCCAATTAAGAGAAAAATACTTAAAAGTTCAAACTGTGTTTATGTATTTAAAAAAGTAGTTATAAATTATATTTCCATTTCATTCTGTTAGCTATTTAAGCAAAAATAAATAAAACCATAATCATCTTTGATCACTCAATGAATAGAAATAAGAAGCTGCTACAAAAGGCAATTTTTTTTCCTTCTCATTCCCCGATTACGATGTTATATATGAAAACACAATGTCATTAATTTTTAAAAAGAATGTGGTGAATTTGTCATGATCCATCGTAAGTGAAAAAGGAAATTTCTGATTTTATTCTTTTTTTCATTACATTATTTAAGATGAAGGAAAAAAATAATGTGTTAATTTTTACAAGAGATTCACAAAGGTTTTTTTTTTTTTACATAAAAACTAAATTTGCTAACATTATTATTCAAGCACTTTATAATCAAATGTGGTTTTCATTTTCTTGTAAATTTAATACATCTTGAATTATATTAGAATCGCTTCCTGATTGTTGTGTTTAAACAGATTCAAAACACCAACTTTAACATCAATTTCTGAATAATCTTTTGCCTTCATAAGAAAAAAAGAAATTATGATTTTTTAGTATCTGAATAGGAATGTTTGCAAATTTCTTGCACTAAAAAATATATATGGCTTTGGGAATGAGTCAAAAAATAAACAGTTTGGATTTGAAAATCACTTTCTGGGAGAAGGTGCAATTAGAAACCGCACTACTAATCACACCTTTCCCAGTGTGTGTGTGTGTGGGGGGGGGGGGGGGGGTTACCTACTTCTCTGACTTGTTACCTTCAGGACAGGCGATAAAAGAAAGATTCTTTATCTTCTGGGAAGATAATTTTGACAAGCTTGGTAAACAATACTGTTAGACTTTTTAAGTGTCAATCAATATGAGAGGGATATTCCCTATTGGTGGAAATTTTATTTTAGTAGGCAGATTTTAGTTTTTCAGCTGTGTAAAGTAGCCTCTTGATACAGAGCTGCCAAGTTATTATGGATTCTCCGTAATCACTGTGAAATCCTCCCAGTGCAGTTAGACACATGTCCCCATTTGTAGATGAAAAATCACAGCATTTTACCTTTACTGACAAATCTACTGTCTCAGAGAGATTGTTGAAAATTATGGTTCTTTTTATTAAAATATATTAAAAGAACTTTCAGAGGTTGCCAGCTTTATTAACATATACATTTTAAGCTTAATTCACAAACTAGACAAAACACACAAAATTACTAGAATAAATATGAGAAAATCTAAGAACACAAAATGACATGAATAATTTTTAAAAACATTACAAATGGCATAATTTATATACCTGGTATATATGATCTTGTACATGAAACCATATCTAGCAGCATGAATATAAAAATTGACCAAAATTAATATTTATTTTCATTATAAATAATGTAACATTTAACAGTTTTAAACAAGGTTTTTCTTGTTTGATACACTATTTAAAACTTTCCTTTTACCAAATAACTTTGGAATTCATAGGTATGAGAACAGTAAAACTAAAAAAATCTTGCTTCCCTCCTTCATTTTTTAATAATCTGCTTTTGCTAGAAAGAAAAAGGGAAGCATAGGATTTAGTTAGAGGTGGGTTAAATTTAGATTAGAAATTAGAGGTTTAACCCATTACTATCAGGCATGATCATAAGAATACAGTAAAAATGTGCAAGGAAAACATCAATAATGGCACCAAATCTTTTTTTTATGTTACATTTCAAAAACACCTTATTTGAAATGTTTTACAGTACAGGACCTATTATAAGGAATCCTCGGGACTGAAGGCTTTGCGGATTTTGGGTCCTCCCGAAGTTCGCATTTTTTCCACGATCCTTTGACGAAATTAGTGTTTTTTTTCACAATCATTTGACAAAATTAGTGTTTTTTCCACAATCATTTGACAAAATTTGCATTTTTTCGTAATCCTTTGACGAAATTCGCATTCTTTTCTCTCAAGATTCTTTGAAAGAAATTCGCATTTTTTTCTCGATTCTTTGCCGAAATTGTTTTTTTCACGATTCTTTGACGAAATTAGCATTTTTTTTTCATGATTCTCTGATGAAATTTGTGTTTTTTTCATGATTCTCTGATGAAATTTGTGTTTTTTTCATGATTCTCTGATGAAATTTGTGTTTTTTTCAGAGATTCTTTTTTTTTGACAGAATTCGCATTCTTTCTGTGATTCTTTGACAAAATTCACATTCTTTCTGCAATTCTTTGACGAAAGTAACATTCTTTCTGCAATTCTTTGACAAAAGTAACATTCTTTCTGCAATTCTTTGATGAAAGTAACATTCTTTCTGCAATTCTTTGATGAAAGTAACATTCTTTCTGCAATTCTTTGATGAAAGTAACATTCTTTCTGCAATTCTTTGACGAAAGTAACATTCTTTCTGCAATTCTTTTGACGAAAGTAACATTCTTTGACGAAAGTAACATTCTTTCTGCAATTCTTTGACGAAAGTAACATTCTTCCTGCGATTCTGTGATGAAATTCACATTCTTTCCGCGATTTTTTGATGAAATTCACATTCTTTCTGCGATTCTTTGATGAAATTCACATTCTTTCTGCAATTCTTTGATGAAATTCACATTCTTTCCTGTGATTCTTTGGTGAAATTAGCATTTTTTTCACAATCCTTTGACGAAATTAGCATTTTTTTTTCTACAATCCTTTGACAAAATTAGCATTTTTTTCCACAATCCTTTGACAAAATTAACGTTTTTTTCCCCCCAACTCTGATGAAATTCATGTTTTATCACAATCCTGTGAAGAAATTTGCATTTTTTCGTGATCCTTTGATGAAATTCACATTTTTTCCACAATCCTTAGGCGAAATCGGCGATTTTTTTTCCACAAACCTTTGGCAAAATTGGAGATTTTTTCCACAATTCTCTGGTAAAATTGGTGATTTTTTCTGTGAACGATTGACATAATTCATTTTTTTCAGCGCCCATTTGTCAAAATTTGCAATATTTTTAATGTCCAAATTTTCAGATTGAAGACCAATTTTTTAATTTTTGGAACCAAATGCTTTAAATTGTCGGAAAATTCAGAACAGAATCACCTCTGGTAAAATATCTGAGGATTTTTTTTTAACGAACCGTAGTATAAATTAATTTTATACTAAAATTTGAGAGAAAAATGTTTTTTTCTAATTTTGGGGGGGAGGGGGGGATCCGTGCTCCCCTGCCACTGAAGTAACATATTTTAGTGGTTACACATTGAAACACAATGGACTGAAAAAAAAATTAGGAATCTGTAAAATTTTCAAAAAATTTCAGAAATTCTACAATTTTAGTAAAAATTTACAAAATTTAGAAAATTTTCAAATTTTTTTCTTCCGGATTTCGGAATTCCAGATAATGGGTCCTATACTTATCCTATTTAATTACATTTAAAAATCAGATTAATTGTTTAATAATTTGTTTTATTTATATTTAACGATTTTCTCCTTGCTAAAGTTGACAGGTTAAAATTTTAAATTTTGCATGCTGTGAAGGGAGACAAAGATTGAGAGCAAAAGTTCGAAGAAAATTTAAATGATTGATTTTTTATTTATTGTTAAAATGAAGTAATAAATAGGTTTAAAGAAATACTAATTAACCCCAAAAAGAACTTTATACAAACTTCCTCTATTTTAAATGTCTCAAAATAAATTTTCTCTCTACAAAGACATCTTGAAAAAATTCAATTACATGATTTACCAGTGGCTTATAACATAATCATATCTTTGATTCACAGTTCCATGGCAATGTATGAACAGAAATGAACTTAAAGGATTTACATATACACCAAAACAGAAGAATATTAACTTTCTCAAGCGCATCTTCACCCTCTTCCACATACACACAAACTTTTATATATTTATAAATTAATATGCCTTCTGAGCAATCAAAATTCATCAATCTATTTAATAAATGTTAATGAGATATGATTTGCATTTATGTACTTTTTTGGAGCATTGTTACATTGAACTATTATATGCATATGGTCATATATACTATTGCACTAAGGTAAGAGAAATTAATAATAATAATCAGTTTAATTATAATTGTGTGTTTTTAAGATTTTTACCTTTAGTGGATATTGTAAGTAGTGATTAATATGATGAATTTTATAATCCACTTGCTTCTTGTATTAACAGAATTTAAATGTATATATTTTATTATTTATTAATTAATTATTAATTATAATAACAGAATTGTACTTGATAAATCAAACCAAATATTTCAAAAATAATAATAAGGGTAAGGTAAAAGTGCTTAATAAAATTTTAAATTTCATGATTCTTAACATAAAGACACAGAAATTTCAATGAAACTATAAATGCTTACAGCATGCTTACCTGTGGCTCATATCTCACAACTATATCATATTCAAGTGTCTGTGGAATATCAGTAATATCAAATTCCAGATGAGATCCTTCAAATACCCTCATAAAACCCAGCCCAGTCCAAGTTGAATCCCTATCAACATATGGCTCTCTAACCAATACTTGACAATCCTATACAAGTTTTAAAAAAATAATTTAAACATTAAATACAATCATGACTCAAAAAAGAAATATTAAATAAATTCTACACAAATACATTCTCAAAACTTTTAAATATAACATACGGGTGTTCCTTTAGACAATTCTGCTTCATAAACCATATAATCAAGATTTCCAGAAAAATAGCCAGATTCGGGTTGATCACAGCGTCGCCCAGAAACATGTGCACGACATCGACATTGACCAGTGATCACATCACAGTTGTTGTCATAAGAGCCCCCTGGATCGCAGTCACATGCTTTACAACCTTCTTCGTGGGAACTCAATCCATAATACTCAGGCTAGAAAATTTCAATTTCAAATTAGTATACATTTAAAGATAACATTAATGAAATTATCCAACTTTATACTACCAATTTATGAAAAAAAACTATGAATGCATAAACAAAAAGAAATCGACATGTTGATCTTGAACAATTCTTTATAATTAAATAACATATTTACATGACATTTAGTTCAGGTAATATCAATCACTTCAGAAATACAACTGCATAATTTGTTTTAGCTTTTTCGAAGGAGAAAACCTTCCCAAATTCTTATTTTTTAATTAAAATTAACAATTTATTATTGCTAGGTGAAAATCTATATTTTTTTTAAAAATGCATACTTTTCATTACTTATATGAATTATTAAACTTTGCACTCAATTGGAAACTGTTCCAAGTGAGTATCAACAATCTGTTTGAAAAACTACTGGCACAGGTATCAGACAAGTGCAGATTTGGAAACAATAGAAATGCATATTTCATCTTGGATTGTCTTCATAATGTAACTAAAAGTAGCTCAATGCATGTGCTTGTAATCTTGTATTACTAGTCTTTAGTTTATTTTTAATGTAACGTTAATTTAAACAAGTAATCAAACCTTCAAATGATAAATTAGAACAAAATAACACAAAAGAAAATATATTCCATGCTGACAAAAAATTGTTTGCATGCAACGTAATGCTTAAAATATTTAAAGAGTTTTTTTCTTCTTTTTTTTTTTTTTAATCAATCTTACACAAGAATTTCCTTATTGCAAAATAAAACTTTAAATATATAATTTGTTATTTTTTATATTATATAACTTTATTGTTTAACAATCTTTCAGGTCAAGAAGATTGAGAATACACCACCAAAATCAAAATAGAACAGCAATGTAGTTTGAAAAAAATGAAAAAATTATTGCCAAGGAATAAGGGTCAATGTAACATAACAGAGAATTCAATTGCATTTTGATATTAAACTCTTGCATTCTTTTTCTTGCGACTTTTACTGCAATTCATCAATTACATTTCTAACTATAATTCTTAACATATTTTAAGCTTAATAAAGAGTGAAAATGGACCATTTACATTGTAAAAGGGGGCTAAGAGGAAACAGTTGTTTAAATTTAAATAAAGTGAAAAGATATTTTCTCAATGCAAGAAATTAATTTTAAAAAAAAGTCATTTCTTGTTCTAAATTTATTTAATAAAATATCACACTTTCTACTCACCAGACACTGATTACAATCCCTGCCAATTACATTACGTTTGCAAATGCACTCTCCATTAAATACATTGCAACCATAATTTCCAATTGTTCCAAGTTCATTACAAGAGCATGCTGAAAATAAAATATTCAACATTAAGAATATAAATACACTGTTAGCAAACACAAAACAATGCTGAAATAGAAAATCCAGTCAAATTAAATTTCAGTTGCATTTTTAAAAAGCTTGTTTATTAATTTGCTTGCAACTTCAGAAAAGTAAACACTACCAATATTCTGTTTGCTGCCTCCTCCCCCATCTGCCTTTTAAAAAAGTGTTTGTTCAGTTTTATTTATTCCTGTTTCACAGACAATATTTTAATGAGTGTTCCAGGTTCAGGTCACTAATTATTCCTAAACATGAAAACACAACTGCATTTGTATGCAAACATAGCATTCAGTAAACTGTAGCTAAATAATGTAGACAAATATTGAGCTATTTCTGAAGTACATGCAGAGAAACCAATGTACAGTCTAAAATGAGAAAAAAAAGGTTGCTCTCCTCCAGCGTTATGGAATGTAGTGTACTGCACAAATAGTGAGAAAATAAAAGAAAAGGGCATTCAGTGGTTGCACTGATCACTTTAAATCTGGAGTCTTGAGACAATATGAGCAGGAAAACCTGTTTAAAATGTTATGCTTGAAGTTTGCTGTTTTTGAACTTAACATTTAATTAACTATGGCCTACAATATTTTTTTATAAATTTCATCAAAAAAGATATATTATAGAGAAAGTATTAGAAGAATGAAAATTTTATGTAAGTGCTACAAAATTAATATTTGATTGTATGATAGTTTTTGAATGATGCCTAATGAAAACAAGGAAAAAGTACAGATACTACTTTTAAAAAAGTATGTACTATGTTACATTTCAATAACATATTTAAAATTTTGAGTCAATTTGTGAATTTTTTTCTTCAAAGGACAACACTAATGAACACAGGAGCCCTTACTCAGAGGCAATTCTGTTCAGAAACTTCCAAAAAATTAAGGCATTCACTTCCAAAAATAAATACAAATCTGTCATCAGTCCAAAATTTTGAAATAAAAAAAATTGTAATAGGAAACAAACTTCTTAACATAAAGCCCTCTTAACCCCCTGACCACCAAGCAAAAGGGCAAAATTGTAATGTTGTTTTCTCTGTAATTTTTCTAAAAATCTAAAAAACGACGATTTTTCCAACGTGTCACAAAAAATTTAATTAAATATAGGAATATAGGCCTTGAGAGTATTATTCATAACAAAATGTTTTAAAACTGCATTATATTTGTAGAATTATATTTATTTAAATAATGCCTCTATTGCAGTGAAACCTGCAGCTTAGTGAACGGATATATCAGTTCGCGGCGGTTAGAAGGTTAATGGATATAAACAATGAGTGAATCATGTTTCTGTGAATATTTACATCCTGAATTCTCTTCCTCAGATGCAAGGGCATTTCAAGAGTTTTTTTAGAGGGGTCTTTGAGGGGGCAGGGTGTGAAATAGAGTGTGGGATTGTGCAAATAGGAAAATTCTGGATTTAATAAAGGATCTGCAATATTTTTTCCCTGTAACATTTATTCACAGGCATGCGATTCTTCCACAAATATGTAATTTTCGAGGTAGTTTTTTTTTGCAGAATTTTATAAAATCAATTCTTAAATCTGTCATGGAAAAAATTCTCGAAATTCTTCAAACGGTAGTGGAAAAATATCCTGAATTTTGTCAACTATCTCAGAAACAAATAGAGATTTTTTTACAATCGGTCACCGATAAAAATTGCAAATTTCAATGCAAAAAACAATTGTAGATTTTGTCAATCTATTTTTGAAAAAAAATCATGAATTTTGACAAATTACTGAGGTACAATATCGCAAATATCATCAAAAGAAGGCAGAAACAAATAGCAATTTTTGTCAATCAGTCGCAGAAAAATATCATGAATTTTAACAAATAGTCATGAAAAACAATTTAGTCAAATGATCACAGGAAAAAATTCTGAATTTTGTCCAATGATCATTGAAAAAAGCACCAATTTCTTGAAATGATTGTGGAAAAACATCACCAATTTAGTGAAATAGTTACAAAAAAACTGAATTTCGTCAAAGAAATTCTGACTATTTTTCAGATTCAAAAATACCAGATTTCTTTCCGTCAAAGAAATCCTGAATATTTTTAAATTAAAAAATACCAGATTTCTTTCTGTTTTACAAAATAATTGTAAAAAAAAAAAAACTAAAAATCTCAATTTGCAGAACAAAAATTTATTGCATTGGGCTAAAAAATTTAAACCGGGTACCTTTTACGAATGTCAAAATATAACTGTGAAATGAGAAGAAATACTATATACTGAATTGAGGTGAAAAACAAACTGCATTTCTTTTACAAATGTCAAAAAATTGCTGCAAAACACTAAAAATTACATAAAAATTTCACAAAAAATTAAAAAATAGCTGTAGGAATTCCAAATAAACTTTATTTTTAAAAAGTAAAAAAATTACTTTATTGAGCTAAAAGACTGAAATCATATTCCTTTTACTAATGTGGAAAATTCCCTGCAAAATGGCACCTTCGTGCCAGTCTTCGGATCAGACTTACTCAAGCTTAAAGAAAAAAACATTCAGACCAAATTGATTAATATCCCTAGTAAAAATTACAATAAAAACAAAATGGTATAGGAAAAAATAATCCTTCTGTTAAAAGAAATACAAAGAACTCTTTTTTAAAAAATTACAATAATTGAACTATTATATACAACTTAAAAAATAATTCAATGAAAACCTTTCTTTTTTGCCTTTCTATAGTTTAAAAAGGTTATGATTTTCTATAGTTCACAGATGCTTAAAAAAAAAAATAGGCAGGAGTATTTCTCTAACACCTGGGAAATGCTTCAAAGAGAGGGAAGGGGGGGGGGGGGGAATTGAGTCTGTGGGCCAGGAGGGGAAAATAGCATTGGGTCCCATTAATTAAAAATTAGCAGCTAATGAATACTTATTTTTTTATGAATTTTACAAAATCATTAAAATAATAAAATAAAAATATTGAAGATTTATTGAGTTTTGTCTATTTTTTAAAATAAAAGTCTATAATAACTTAAAAACTGAAAAACTAGACAGGAATTAGTTTAATGATCAAATCTATATAGGTTTCCCTTGCTTTAAGCAGCTTCAGTTAGTGCAGCAATTTTTTTTTTTCAGACTATCCTTCGATTAGTGCGAGGAAATTTTTTATTAGTGCACAAAGTATGGATGGAGTGATCCCATTTTGCCAACCAAATGGTGGCAAATTATTATGAAAGTGAAAATCAGACTAGAAATGTGACTAATGAAGTGACAATCAGACAAAGCTCTTCATTATTCAAAAGTGAACTTAAAATAGACTAATGTTTCTTTGATTGTCACTTTTTAAATAAACTCACACGTTTATATTAATGGCAGTTCATGTAACACATAAATTTTATTATAACTATAAATATTTTTGGACCATTATACCATAGATAATCAAAATTTAAAAAAATGAGATGTAACTAAACCACAAATTCTTTGTTATATTGGTGTACAAACATTTAATTATAGATCAAAAACAGTAAAATATTCTATCGTTTCAGCACATCTCCATGGCCTTCCTCAGGAATGCGAATGAATTAAGCTGGATCAGCAATATCAAAACTCCATCTGACAGAAAATCGTACATATGGGGAAAAACCAACCAATGAGCCCAAAGATGGGGAAAATCAGATTTTACTGGCACCACTGTTGAGATATGATGATAATACAAGTCTTACAAAAGACTGTTGCCATCTACAGTGGCGGTCAAAAGTTTCCGGCCAGCATAATTTTTTTGGTTAATTTGTAAGTATACCGATATGAAGAGGAATCTCAAAGTGATACTTATACACTTTATTGACATAACAGTTAAGAACTTATTTATGGAATAAAAATTAAATATTAATAAATTTAATTGACAAAATTAATTGCAAAAGAAAACACATGTTCTCAAAAGTTTCCGGCCACCTTGGCAAGTTTGGAAAAAAATGGTGTTATAAAAGAAAATAACAGTGATCAACAACATTTACAATTAGTATTTTGTATTCATACATTTAGCAATAAGTACTGCGGCGCAGCAACGTGGCATCGATTCAATGAACAGTTGTAGATCATCAGTGTTAAGTTTTGTCCACGGTTCTTTCAATTTTTGTGAAAATGCTGCTAAATTGGAATATTTATAATTTCACGCACGTTTTCAAGTTAGTTTCAAAGATTTTCTATTATATTCAGATCGAATGATTGGGCTGTTCATTTCAAAAGTGAAGTTTTTTGTGCGAACGCCACTGCTTGACGAGCTTGGATGTATGCTTTTGGTCGTTTTCATGATGAAACAAATAGTTGCGACCACAATTGTTCCTCCAATAAGGCAACAAATGATCTTGCAAGATATCTTTATGCATTGCACTATTCATCTTGCCACGGATTTTAAATGACGGACAGGCGCATTTTCCAGAAAATGCTCCCCACAGCATAACGTGTCCTCCGCCATGCTTCATTGTAGGAATAATGTATCGCGCGCCTTATCTTTTGTTTTTAGGTCATCGATTGTAATGTTTTTCATCACTCACAAAAAGATTGAACGTCGATTCATCTGAAAATAGTACTTTTTGCCAGTTTTCACTTGTCCAGTCTTTGTATTCCTTGGCAAACACCAGTCGGGCCCTCTGAATTTTTTTACTTTTGAAAGGTTTTTTAACACCGACTGTTCCATAAAGTTCTATGTCACATAAGCGTCTTGACACTGTAGATAGACTTGTTTCAGCAATAACCATAACACCATAAATCGCTGTTAACACTATAAATGGCGTGGAATCGCAGCAGCATTTTTACACAGGTCATCAACTGCTTTTCTTCTGATAATGCTATCCACAAGAATAGTCGTTTTCCAGGGTCCTCCGGACCGTGGCAAGTTCCGAAGGCCATGACCATCTTTATATTTTTTTAAAATATCGTTTACAGCAAATTTTCCGATCGACAACTTTGCCGCAATCTCATGAGAGGATTGTCCCTTTAGCGACAAACAAATCACTCATTTAGGAACAATAAATTGTTAAACTTTTCATTTTTGAATTTCAAATACATTATTCATCTTGATTAATTAACAAACATGACCAAAAAAAACCACTTTAGCGATAGCAAAAACTAATGAATGACGAATGGCCGGAAACTTTTGCACGCGTGAATTTTGAATTCCTCCCCTTTGCATCAAGTATCTTAAGTAACCAATCAAAATGATCACGTGGCCAGAGGTAATTTTCTTATTCCTAACTTTTGGAGCAACTGAATTTCTTCTTCGCTAAAACGTTCTGTCAAACAAATAAAAAAAAACTAACTGGCCAGAAACTTTTGACTGCCACTGTATATGTGAAAATATCAATGAACTACGTAACTCAAAATTAAATGTTTCTTAGGATGTTTAACCAAAGTTTCGGAATATTATATGACATATTGTCGTTACATACTTCATCTTTTCTTAATAAAATTTCTATTGATTCTCTAAATTCTTGTGTGTCATTACCTGGGAAATCATTACAGTGCTTTTTTAACCTTTCCACAAACTTCCTCTTAGTCATATCTATATAATATTTCCTACTATTGCCCTCACTTGTAATGGTTATATCTTATATGCCAGCTCAAAATCTGAGTGAATTGAGGTCCAAATGCTTGACGAGTAAATCCATTAAACTGGGAGGGAGGGAGGGTAGCTATGAGAGTTATAATAAAATTAATTAAAAATTTTCTAAGTCTTTCAAACATAATAGGTACATACTGAAACTTCCTAATAACTCTTGTGTTGAAATCTACATCTCTGTGCTGAACCAAGGGGCTGCCAAACTTCCTGATGATTCTATTAATGTAACCAATAGGGAAAACATGATCAATAGCAATTCCTCTGATAAAATCAAGTTCGTTATACAATTGAGTATCAAAACAAACCAAAAGGCTTGTTCTATAAAAGAATTCAAGGCAGCGATATAATTATTAAATGGGAGGGATGCATTAAACGGGGCAACTGAGTTTAACTTAACAGGTTTCCGAAAAACTGAGTGGGTCAAAACCAGATCCTTCTTTATAACGAGCACATCCAAAAATGGTAAATCTGAATTTTCTTCCATTTCTAAAGTACATTTTATATTATTATCAATTTCATTAATTGCTGAGAGCAAGTCAGATAATGCCGGACGACCATGCTCCTATAAAATAAAAATCATCAACATACCCTAACCAAAGTGATGGTTTTGGATCAGCTTCATTCAGAATCCAATTCTCCAAAGCTTTTAGCTTGAATTCCACTAAGAGGTCCAGTATTGAAGACTGTTAGCCTGTTCCTTGAAATTCATACAAATAACTTTATATAAAAGTGTACTTACCTGTTTCATTTACTTCAATCCATTTTCTTTTCTGACTTTCATTCCTAAAAGAGCTTATTCATAATAACCAGGTTTTATTTTTTTTTGGTTATTAATTTTATCCACTTCATCTTTATTCCATTCCATTTAAACATTGATTACATCATATGTTTGACGTACAGCTTTTCTATGAACTGACAATGAAACGATACCGGATGTACTCTTTTCCTCCAATCATGGATCATGTCCTTAGATCACTGTTTTTTCTCTTATCGTTTAGCCATAAGGCAGGAGCGTGCCTACTCAACTTAGAAGATCGTTTGAGGAAAGGGGGCATTGTTGCATTTGACTTTTGCCGGTGTATGCGAGTATTTAAATGTAGTGAGATTGTTTTAAATTGGGGCTTCTGTTCTCTGGTTGATGGCTGAATGTGGTATGTTGATGGAATAGCTAATAGCTATGAGTTTTTAATATGTTTTAGCTGACTGTTATGTCAGAAAGTTGTTCATTAATAGACATGCTGAAGTTGTTTTGGCGACTGTACGTTAGCGATGTGCTATTTTTGAAAGATGTTTTCGAAGCATGAAAGTTGTTTTAAAGTGAATTATTGTTCAAGATTTGTTATTTAATTTACGTTTGTTAAGTTTTTTTTTGCTTTTAGACATTCAGAGGTGGATTACGATGAATAGATATTTTCATTTTGAGTAAAGTTTTATACAGTACCAGTGGTTGGTTGAAACATATTACGATATTTTGATTGAGAACTTTTATTGTGAATGGATGATGGTTTTCACATTGGAATTTATGGAAGTTGCAAAAACAATCTCTTTTTCTGAGTGTTCTGTGGAACTAGTGAACTTTGGCTTTTTTTCGGCAAAATGATGTCACATCACGGAAGTCAACTTTTCCATAGTTTTTCCCAATGCTATTTCAAATAAAGCTTTTTCTTCTTCATCCTATTATAAAAGTTATTTCAACATGTGTCATTTCTCATGAAATCGTATATCATAATGCTGCACAAACGTGAGTCATATTTTTCTCATTTAATATTGAACTGCCCTTACTGTGCTTATACAAGTTGTATTTAATACTGGAAAATGAATATAGATGTTTATTGCCGCTGAATGGTCTTGCCAGCCTAAACTAATTTTTGTTTAATTATTGTTAAACTTTGTTTTACATTTGTCTTTACATTTTAACTATGTTTGTAAGTCATATTTTTATTTATCATTTAAATAAACATTCAGTAACTCATACAAGTTAAAACTGTTTCTTTACTATTGTCTATCTATCCTCTATACTATAGGTCACTATATCGCCAATGTCATCATTTATTTAACTATTGTACTTCCACTACTCTGCTTTAATTTTAATACCTTTTTAGACTGGTTCCGGGGTCCAGACCTGACATGGGTTATAGGACAAAGCTGATATTAGCAGTAATAACCCTTAATGGTGGCTGTAACCCTCGCCGATATTGTTCAAGTGACGAGTGTTGGTAGACTGCGGCCATTGAACTTCCAAGTGATGTTTAGTGGGGGAGGCCACAATTATAATCTTAATTTTATACAAGTAAAATCGATATTCAGTAAAGTAAAACATGAAATAAGTGAAAAAAAAATTTATGTATATGACAGAAACTGAATCGTACGAAAATTTTTTTTAGTACTGTTTTCTATATTAGATGTAAATTTCCAACTGGGCAAAAAATGTCTGTACCAGGATTCGAACCCAGGACCTCCTGGCTGAAGCCGCCAGTGCTTTGCCATCTGAGCTATCCCGGACGATTCTGGTCAAATTTTTTCACCCAGCTAACCTTGATGATTACAGCATCTGGTCTGAAACCTGGTTCAGCTCAACAGAATAAATCACAGGTAATGGAGCTCCAGAAATCGCTGGATACGAAATTACACTAGATTAATATTAACCAATAATATTAATCTGTTATAGTCCTGTTAATATTAATCCTGTTAATATTAATCCTGTTAATATTAATCTAGTGTAATTTCATATCCAGTGATTTCTGGAGTTCCATTACCTGTGATTTATTCTGTTGAGCTGAACCAGGTTTCAGACCAGATGCTGTAATCATCAAGGTTAGCTGGGTGAAAAAGTTCGACCAGAATCGTCTGGGATAGCTCAGATGGCAGAGCACTGGTGGCTTCAGCCAGGAGGTCCCGGGTTCGAATCCTGGTCCGGACATTTTTTGCCCAGTTGGAAATTTACATCTAATATGATTTGTTTACCAATTAGAATAATTGTGTTAAAATTAATCTACTGTTTTCTATCTTCTCAGTACGTTTTTTTTTTTTTGAAAAAAAGAAAAATCTTAACCTCTTAAGTTTCTCTAAATTTTTCCATGATGGCAATGACAAACATTCAGGCAAGCATAAACAAACTGAATGCCCATAATTATGGGAATTGGGTTGCCGACATAAAATTCTTACTCTTGGATAAAAATGCATGGAGCATAGCAACTGGTACGGAAAAAGACCTGAAACAACTGATATTCCAGCTACGAAAGACTACCAAACCAGAGTAAGATTGGCACTATCAATAGTATACTTAAACGTAGATCCTGAATTTCGCCGCATCATAGAAAACCTAGATGACCCACAAGCAGCGTGGCTGAAGTTAAAGACCCACTTCCAGCCAGACAATAGAGCCTGACACATGCAGCTGTTTTCAGAAGTCTTAGCATGTCGAATTAAGCCAGACGAAACAATAGATTTATACGCTGCACGTCTACAGAGAATATCTGACCAACTAAAAGCTATAAGCAAGCCTATCAAGGAAACCTACCTAACCTTTCAACTACTAGGTGGCTTCCAAAGAAATTTCATAATCTAGTGCAAAGGATACTGTGTTGGTCTGAAACTCCATTTATGTTCAAAGATGTCCTAACCGAGCTGATAGCAGAGGAATCACGTTTAAGTTTACGAGCCCAGAAATCAGAACAAAGTTTTCCAATCCAACTTCTCAAGAACTAGACCACCACGGAATCCTAACTTCAGATGGCATTTCAAAGGCAAGTGTCATCGTTGTGGACAACAAAGGAACGTCCAACAACAATGCAACAACAAGGTAGATGCTGCAGCATCAGGTTCTGAGTCCTCCATAGGCACTAGTTCCCAAGATTCTTCAGTTGCTAGAATGTGCCCAACCAGAGCTAAACCTAACAGTTCCAGATTCAGAAGAGACACTTCACATTCCAGATCTGGTGATAAGCCCCAACATAAGATGAAAAGCCAAGTAAACTATCTTATACAATCCAATCTTAGCAGAGTAAGGGATGATGCCGCCGTCTGGGTCTTCGATACATGTCACATGTGTCACATCACTTTTGCAAAG
The DNA here is from genome assembly GCA_963932465.1 of Maratus speciosus. Lineage (NCBI taxonomy): Eukaryota > Metazoa > Arthropoda > Arachnida > Araneae > Salticidae > Maratus > Maratus speciosus. The sequence continues at coordinate 329,176,311 of OZ010796.1, read as the reverse complement.
ATAGAAACCTCTATGTAAAGTTTAAGCCTCTATGCAACCACGAACTGGCTGTCGCCATTGATGGTGCTAAATTCCCGATCGAAGGAACTGGTATAGTTGATCTCAAACTGAATGGGGACATCGTACGTTTTGGTGATGCAATATTTTACCCAAGCTTAAGGCAAAATCTAATCTCTGGTTCTAAATTAGATAAAAATGGTGCCAAGTTCAAAGGAGGAGAGGGACAGGTAAAAGCATATCGTGAAACAGGTACATTTCACACTTTCCTTGAAAATGGTATCTATTACATAAACCCTGAACCCAGTTCTAAACCTAGTAAAAATACAAACTCTACAGGTAATGCTCAAAATAAGCAAGTTTGTTTTGAGACATCCACATCCAGAAGGATGATTTAAAACCGTGGCATTGTAGGATGGATCACATCAGTTCCATGTTCATCGAACATACTGTAAATGTAATGGGGTCAGGGGGTTATAACATATCAAAAGCAGAGACTTTGAGTGCGAAACTTGCAAACTAAACAAACACAGATGCACGTTTTAAGCCTTTAGACCAAATAAGATCTAGAAAACTACTCAAATTGTTACATACAGATTTATGGGGACCAACTAAGGTAACAGGGAGAAATGGTGAGAAGTATTTTTTTTAACAATAACAGATGATTTCTCATGGAAAGTATCTGTATACCCTCTATGTGACAAAACACGAGTTTTTAAGGTTTTTATGAATCATGTAAACAGAGCATAAAAATTTCTGACACCAAACTTAAACAGGTCCGTAGTAACAATGGATGAGAATTTTCAAATGAAGCTTTTACTACATACTTTCAGGACAAGGGGATAAAACATGAATCCACAAATATATATACACCTGAACAAAATGGTGTTTCAGAACATTTAAATCAGACCATAGTTAATGGGGTGCATTCTATTCTGAATGAAAGCAAACTTCGCTTAAAGTTTTGGCCGGAACCATTTTGTACTTTACATATACTTTAAATTGCGTGCGTCATAAATCCCAGAAAAAGATTCCATTTTAATACTATTGTAGAAATAAACCATCCATTAGACACTTACGACGTCCTTTTTGGTACTACAGTATACGTAGGAGTTCCCAAACAGCATAGAAACACTAAATTTGAATCAAAAGCTAAAAAAGGGATGTTAGTGGGATATGCTATGTCCTAAGGGGTACAGAATCTGGATACCAAACACCAACAAAATAATAGAAACCATAAATGTCAGATTTGGTGATGAGACCAGTTTACCCAAGGAAACATACAAACCACAAGAGTGAAGCCCTAATTATTCTTCAGGAATAAACCCTTTTTCCATTTCAGAGCAGCACAATGGAAGCAACCAGGGAAGCAACTGGAACCAGGGATGAGTTTCTGATGTCAAAAACTGGTTTAAACTGCCATAAACAGGTTCAAACCATCAAAAACTGCCAAATACATGTAACACACTAAAACATTTTAACAACAATAGGTAAACATTAAATAAGTCAATGATTTATGTGATCTTTTATTTAAATTTATTGTAATTTAATAATTAAAAAAAATTAAATTATTAATTGCCACAAAATATTTTTATTTTTTTAAATTTTCAATCCGAAGAAAATCATTTTGTACAATTAAATAATCTGGATCAATTTTACCCCACAGCATGCTGCAGTACACAGCGTGTCTAGCACATTTATTTATGCCCAAATGGTTTCTGAGTTTAGAGTGTATGAAGCATTAGAAAATAATCTCTCTCTTAGTTGATGCTGAGCTAGTAGGACTTGATAGCAAAAGCATTGCTAGATGATCAAGTTTTGAAGCAGGCTCAAAAAGCTATTGCATTTAATGATACCTTTCCACCAAGTAATGGGGTCCTCCCTATAGCACTGAAATAAGAAGATGGGAAAAGTGTATTCTTTAGCTTCATACACAATCAGTATGGGTAAGCATACATAAATTCTCTCTGTAGCTCAAGCGCAAACTGAATCAATTGATACATCAGTCAACCCTTGCCCCTGATGGTTGGGATGCAAAATATAAGCCAAATAATGGCATAGTTTCATGATTTGATCCCTTCTATTATGCACTTTTTAAATATGGGGCTTAAGTGAATTTTCTAAGACTGAGCCAATTTTGTTCAGTTATAAAATCGAAAACAGTTTTATATTTAAAGAAAGCATGTTTAAAAATGATTTTGACTTTAAGCTCTTTTTTTTATTACTTCTCTTATTTTATAAATGTTTAAGATTAATAATCCAATTTCAATTTTGAATGGAATGGTTATTGCTTAGATTAGAATAACATTGATGCACATTATCTTGTTATATATACAAAAAAAATCTGCACTTTTCTAAGTTTTTATTTGTTATATAAAAAAAAACAACCTAGCTAGAGCTTTTTGTTCTCAAAAGTAAAAATCAAATCAATCTCAAAAGAGAAATTAAAACGATTTTAAGTAAGAGAAAAAATGTACAGCTCAGGTGAGCTTAATGTCTACTTTTTAGAAAAACACAATTTTACAAAAAAATAAATAAATAAATAAATAAAATAAATATTTTATCCTGTTAAAAAATTGCACTTAACAATAATACTTAACTATGTACTAATTATTGATATACAATAATGTGAATTTAAAATATCACATGTAATGTTGTAATGTGTGACATTTAATGTGAATTTTTACAGATCAATTTAGTATTTTAGATTTTTGACGAGGTTTTTGACATGACGGTTTAAACCATGGTTTAAACCTGACATAAACTGACACATGTCAAAAACCTGCCAACCCTGCCTAGGATATTATAGGACAAGAGCCACCCGAAATAGATCCTGATAAAACACCCACTCCCTAAAACTTAGAATCCTAAGTTTCGAAACCAAGTAGTTCTGAAATTGTAGACCCTGCCTCCGTGCATCCATCTGTGGATGAGTATGATGAAGAGGGTGAGGAATTGACAAGAACACTTAGAGATGCCGTCTTTGTCCGAAAAGTGGTAACAAGACCCGACGGTAAACATACAGATATTTACTACTATGAGGTGGGTAAAACAGCTAGATTAAGATCAGTTCGGGAAGTCCAAGAATATTGTCATAAACACAGCATTAGGTTCAATGCAAAGTTATTTAGTTTTTCAGGAAAAAATAAATATGAAGGAATTGCACTGGATTGCTATGGTAGATCGAGTTCGAATTCAAATCCAAGTAGTACACCTCCACATGTTTCTATGTCCTCTATTTTTGAAATGAAAGATGATTATTTATATGAACCAGAATAGATTCTGACAATTATTACTAACCTTTCATAAAACACGATTTAAGCAAGTTCATTGAGGTAATTTTCTAGTTTTAAGTATGGTTTAATTCTTAAGTTCTTTATACTCTCAAGTTTAAATTTTAATTAAAAAAAAAAAAAAAAAAAAAAACCTTTTTTGAACTTGAGTCAAGCAATCAAATGCTTGTTTGAAAGTTTGAGTTAAACATCAAAGTTTAACATTTCTCTAGTTTTGAAAGCTGAAACTTACATGCTTCAAAAGCTTTTTATACTGTTTGAAAATTTATGCTTATACACTTGTTACTTTAATGCATCATTGTTGCTTAGTTTTATAATGTATTTCTTTAATATCATTAATATGATGCTTATGTTTTAGATTACCCTCATTTCCAATGACGCGGACAAGTTAACTCCCGCTGGAATGTGGTCAGACCTCACGATGGTTCATTCTCCGGGATTCGAGCAGCCTTATAAAGCATCTCGCGAGGTGTCCAATGTAAATGACAGAGTGGCCCGCAGGGGGTAGCTGGCTTTGTGAGCGTTTCGATTGCAGGAAGACTTTTCGTGGGCATCGTTTTATTTTCTTTCAGTAAGTTCCTCTTTTATTGCTGGAACTGCCACTTTGTCCCATCCGTGCAGTTGGAAATCAAGTAGTAATTCTTTTATATTTGAATGCATAATATTGGAGCAATTATGCAAATCTTTTCATAAAGGTCCTTTATAACAAGTGTGTATAATTTTTCTAGTCATAAATGTGCAATACATATAAGTATTTGCAAGTAAATCTTTATTGTTAAAATAAATATAGTAAGTGAGCTCACAATATATATAAGTTAGCCACTATAAACATAAGTTATTTAGTATTAGAAGTAGTTATGTTTTATACAAGTATGTCTTGAATTTTTGAATATGTATATTTTGTATCAAGAAAGTACATCATAACATGTTACAAAAAATCTGCATGAAAAATGTAGAATAATCTATGAGAGTTACATCATCGAAAGTGTGTTGGTAATCATAGCCATTTGCATATGGCAAGGTAGTTGTTAAGTCAAGATGAAAGAACTTTTCAATCTAACAAAAAGAGACTTTTTGATGATCGAAAGAACTGTTTCGTTTCAAAAACTTAACTAGTCAAAGCTTCAGTTGCAAAATAACAAAGGTTATTTTCGTCCTCACAGTGATGAGATGTGTAGTTCTGTTAAAGTATGATTAATATGTTAATATTTGTTATATTTAATTCAATCTGTTATATATATGTATGTATAAAGTATGTTACAGTGTTCTATTTTTACTATCAAATGGATAGTTGGTATATTAGTGTGAAAAAAAAAAATCTATGCTTTAGGATTGTAAAATGTGTTTTGTATCTAATTAACTATATTTCCCTAGCTTTCAATATGATTGTCAAGGGGAGGGGAGGGGGGGATGCCCCAAAGCCTGGTCCTTGAAACTCCTACAAGTAACTTTATATAAAAGTGTACTTACCTGTTTCATTTACTTCAATCCATTTTCTTTTCTCACATTTATTCCTAAAAGAGCTTCTTTATAATAACCAGGTTTTATTTTCTTTTGGTTATTAATTTTATCCACTTCATCTTTATTCCATTCCATTTAAATATGGATTACATCATCTGTTTACATCTGATGTCGTTTCATCGTAAATTTGTAGAAAAGCCATATGTAACTCTTTTCCTCCAATTACGGATCGCGTCCTTGGATTGCTGTTTTTTTTCTCTTATCGTTTTGCCGTGAGGCAGGAGCGTGCCTACTCAACTTGGAAGATCGTTTGAGGAAAGGGGGTGTAGTTGCGTTTGACTTTTGCCAGTGTACGCAGGTATTTAAATGTAGTGATGATGTTTAAAATTGGGGATTCTGTTCTCTTGTTGATGGCAGAATGTGGTATGTTGATGGAATGGCTAATAGCTATGAGTTTTTAATATGTTTTAGCTGACTTATGTCAGAAAGTTGTTCATTAATAGACAAGTTGAAGTTGTTTTGACGACTGTACATTAGCGATATGCTATTTTTGAAAGATGTTTTCGAAGCACGAAAGTTGTTTTAAAGTCAATTATTGTTCAAGAGTTGTTATTTAATTACCTATGTTCATTTTTTTTGGTTTTTAGACATTCGGAGGTGGATTATGATGAATAGATATTTTCATTTTGAGTAAAGTTTTATGCAGTACCAGTGGTTGGTTGAAACGCACTATGATAGAGAACTTTTATTGTGAATTGATGATGATTTTCACATTGGAATTTATGGAAGTTGCAAAAACAAGTTCTTTTTCTGAGTGTTCTGTGGAACTAGTGAACTTTGGGTTTTTTTTCGGCAAAATGATGTCACATCACAGAAGTCAACTTTCCCAATGCTATTTCAAATAAAGCTTTTTCTTCTTCATCCCATTATAAAAGTTATTTCAACATGTGTCATCTCTCATGAAGTCGTATATAATGCTGCACAAACATGAGTCATATTTCTCTCATTTAATAATGAACTGCCCTTACTGTGCTTATACAAGTTGTATTTAATATCTGAAAATGAATATCAATGTTTGTTGCCACCAAATGGTCTTGCCAATCTAAACTAATTTTTGCTTAACTATTATTAAACTTTGTTTTACATTTAATTTGTTTTTACATTTTAATTATGTTTGTAAATCATATTTTTATTTATCGTTTAAATAAATGTTCAGTAATTCATACAAGTTAAAACTGTTTCTTTACTGTTGTCTATCGACCCTCCACACTACAGGTAATTATTGCTGTCATAAAAATGTCATCAGGTAAAATATTGTCAATGTGTTCATTTATTTAACTATTGCATTTCCACTGCTCTGCTTCAATTTTAATACCTTTTTAGACTGGTTCTGGGGTCCGGACCGGACAAGGACCCCATTGGCACACCTTTTGACTGCCTAAAACACTTATTAAAAACTAAGACATTGCTAAAGATAATTAAGTTAAGTGCATCTTTCAATGATGTCTTGAAATTGCTTCTGTTTAGCTTGAATTTACTACTGGTTTTGACCCACTCGGTTTTTTGGAAACCAGTTAAGTTAAACTCAGTTACCCCATTTAACGAGTCCCTCCCCTTTAATTATCGTATCACCACCTTCAATTCTTTTATAAAACGAGCCTTTTTGGTTTGTTCTGACACTCAATTGCATAACAAACTTGATTTTATCAGGATAATTACTATTGATCATGGTTCCCGACTGGTTACATTAATAGAATCATCAGGAAGTTTGACAACCCTTTGGTTCAACAGAGATGTAGATTTCCCCACAAGAGTTTTTAGGAAGTTTCAGTATGTACCTATTATGTTTGAAAGATTCAGAAAATTTTAATTAATTTTAATATAACTTTCATAGCTAACCCCCACCCCCTCTCAGTTTAATGGATTTACTCAGCAAGTATTTAGACCTCACTCCACTCAGATTTCGAGCTGTGCACATATGAAATACCCTTTACAACTGAGGATAACAGAAAAACATATTATACAGCAGGGTTGGTAAGTTTTTGCCATAGGTGGAAAAAACCTGGTTAAAACTGTCCCATCAAAAATAGGTTTTTGCCGAAGTGGTGGCAAAAATAGGTTGCCCATTTAATTTTTTTAGCAGAAAAGATGAAAGGAGAAAGAAACTTAATACTTAGTTAAAAAATCAATAGTCTAAATTTATTTTTGAATTCTTAAGTTAAATAAGTATAATTATGCATTTTATGAAAGAATACTAACTTTTATAACAAAATTATAAACAACAACAAAAAAAAAATAGTAATTTTATATAAATAAATAGAAAACTTGATTATTTATTCAATTATTAATGATTATTCACATAATAGAACTGTAGAGGCTCAAAATGAGTAAAGCATTTATGTTTATATGTGTTAAAAATTCAAATGAACAATTATATTCTAAATTCAATTTTTCAATATAAAATTATATTTAAAGCAGAACACTATTAAATTTCAAGTTATTCAGTGATATCGCCATCACAACCTAATTTTGGCTGTTTTAGCATAGCATAACAATAAACTAGTTTAGAAATAATATTTGTTGACAGTTTAATTTGAATTTTAATTTGCAAAAATGAAAAAAAATCTTTTGATAGCAGCACTACTTGCTGGACATATTTGAAGGTGTGAGACTAATGAACAGAAGTCATTTGAAATCTCACAAGCTTTTTTATTTTTATCTGTGTAACAGACTAGTTTCAATCAGATAAATAATTATAAATTAGTACCAAAGACTTATAGACCGGGAGCAGGCGGCACAGACAGTCAACTCATTGAGTTCACTGATAAAATTCTACAATTAGTTAAATCTTGATTCACATATTAAAACGCAATCGGTCTGCCAAGTCCCAATTCTTATCAAGTCGTATCTTGATAGAAAACACCTGAAAACCTGATTTTAGCAGCTGACTCGTAGGTTTACCATTGTGTTTTCCTGCACCAAAAGATATGAAAACATGGAGGACTGGGAGCAGGAAAACACAATGGTAAACCTATGATTCAGTTGCTAAAATCTGGTTTTCAGGTGTTTTCCACCAAGATATGACTTGGCAGACTGATTGCTGTTTAATATGCAAATCAATATTTAACTAATCCTAGAATTTGATCCGTGAACTCGATGAGGTGATTGTCTGTGCTGCCGGTTCCCAGTCTATTAAATATTTACATATTTTTAAGACTCATTACATAAAACAAAAGTAGCAAAGTTATATAAAACCTTTTAATAATTAAAAAAATATTAATGGCTGACAAAATACTTAAGAAAAAAAAAATTAGACATCCGATTTTTAATTAGGTTCTTAAATTCCTAAGTATTAGACTGAATTATATTAGTATTTTATAAAGATATAAAATATGTAAAAGTATTTAATTATATTTATTAATTGGCAAATTAAATAAAAATATTAAATGATATGTTATTAAAATTGTTTATACCATTATTATCCTTATTAGCTTATACATTTTATTACACATTAAAGACAAATAAGAATTTGCCAGTTTTTTCCATTTTTGCCCTTGTTTTTTCCATTTTTGCCCTTGTTTTTTCCAGTTTTTCCACTGTCCTGGCAAAAATGCCAACCCTGTTATATAGGTATGATTAAGAGGAATGACACACACAAGAATTTAATTAGAGAATCAATAGAAATTTCATTCAGAAAAGATGAAATATGTAAGGACAATAAGTCATAATATTCTGCAACTTTGGTTAATTTTGAGTTATGTAGTTCATTGACATTTTCACATATAGATGGCGTCAGAGTCTTTTGTAAGGCTTGTATTATCATCATATCTCAACAGATGGTGGCACTAAAATCTAATTTTTCCCGTCTTTGGGCTCATTGGTGGGGTTTTTTCTATGTGTACAATTTTATGTTGGGCGGAGTTTTGACAATGCTGATCCAGCTTAATTCATTTGCATTCTTGAGGAAGGCTAAGGAGGTATGCTAAAACTATAGAATATTTTTTATGTTTTTAATCTATATTAAATGTTTGTACACCAATATAGCAAAGAATTTGTGGATTATTCACATCTCATTTATTTAAATTTTGACATAAATTTTATTTTAAACATTTCAAATCAAGCTGTTATGCACTTTCTAACAATAACACATTATTGGAATACATTATTATAGTTTGAGAACAGTATTTATGCATATTGGGTTTTTAAAAAGGTTGGCTATGGATCTATTGTAGTTTCTCCAATTAAATGTAGGTTTCAATTACTACAGTAATATTGTGAGATCAATTAACAACCCTAATCGAGGGAATCCTGTACTTAAATTGCAACTGTCAGTTTAAGTACGTAAACTATGACTTTAAAATGTATCTAAATGAACATACACCTATTTTCTTTTTAATGATGCAAGAAATAGTAGGCTATGAAACATTAATCTCTTAACCTGCAATCCAAATTTTAAATTACACAATAGTTTCAACATAGTTTATTTTTTCATAGGAATGTCACTTTATGTTTTGTCAATATTAAATAAACAATTCTTCATAAACAAAAAGAAAGGGGCACTCAAAAAGTATTTTTTTTAATACAAACAAGAGTGAAAAGCTGCAAGTATTTTTTTTTTTTTTTTTTTTTTTACTTTGATTAATAATTTTAGAGCTAGGGGTAAGTAAATATGAACTACACAAGTCAATTTAAATTTTTAAAAAATGAACTATAAGTCAATTTAAATAAATCAATGTAAAATACCTTCATTACTGACAGTATTAACATTTAAACTAGTAAAATCATCCGAAACTCTTACATTCACATCCATCTGGATTATCAGCTTGGAAATTCCAAAATCCATTTTTACAGCGATCACATCTACGACCATCTACATTTTTCTTGCAATGACAGCGACCAGCAACAAGTCCAGATACTGTATCAGTTAAAGGATCACAAATGCCATCATCCAGAGAACCACTTGGATCACAGTCACACGCTAAATTAATTATAAAAGGAAAAAAGGTTGCAATTAGAAAATAAACTTATCAGAAAGCGTACAAATTAGAGTACTATTTAACTCATAACAAGCAAATCTTAAAAAGGGGATGAATTTACTGAAAAATTTTCAAATTTAAAATATACTCATTTAAAATTCATTGTGATGCGAGACAAAAATGAAACAGGCACAATTTGATAAATTGTATAACAACTGATATTTACAAAAAAAAAAAAAAAACATACATAGTAGAATATATTTGCACATATTCATGAAATTTCTGAATAGTGTGGGAAAGCATTTGAAGATTATGATGTTACTCTACTTAACAATATGTACAATTCAAAATTGCCATCACAACCTCTTAAGCTCAACACCTGTTAATTTATTTATCTACTACTCATAAAATAAGTCAATAAAAATGAAGTTGAGGAAATAAATGATATTACAAATCATTCTTACATTTAACCGTTTAATGCATGCCATCCTCGTTACAAGAACGCAGTTTCACGAATTTTCTTCATTACTAAATTTAATGAATATTTAATTGCAAATAATGATACCAGCATAAAAATATGAACAATATTAGTTGCAAAGCTGTAGAAATGTATAAATCAAATATAGATTTTTAATACTAGTCATGAAACTTTAGAAATGTAATTTTTGTGTAGCACCAGCAATCTGAGTCAAATATTGATTTTCAACAACTGGATGAGGCTGTTTTTTTTTTTTTGTTTTTTTTTTTTTGAGAATTTTTCCACTTTAGGTAAAAGTTATGGATTTGAAAATTTATTTAGATGAAGCATATGAATTTAAGAATAGATTTTGTTTGTTTCTATTATGTTCAGAAAAGCAGGTTTGGCACCCAACTTCTCTAAAAATTAAGGAGGCTATATCAATAGGTGTGGTGTTAATTTCTTTTAAACCATTTTGGGAGCCTATTTGGAAACCATATGAGAGCCATTTTGGAACCTAACAGCCTATAATTAGGTTTAAAGCATTATTTTATGTAAAAACAATGAAGAAATAACATTGTTAAAGTGAAGGGTTAAAATAAATTGTTTAAAATTTTGCAACAGAAGAAAATGGAAATGAAATGCTTAATTATATATATAAGAGGCTTACAGAAAATACATAGTGTTCCAAATCAAACTTTAGCAAACAAGTTACCAAGCTTTTAAAAATTTTTAATTTTGTTCATCATTTTTAAGTTATTTTATGTTAATAAATAAAGCAAACTAGTTTGCAAATCATTTTCAAACAATTATATGCAAGCTGAACAGATTATTATATACCTATAATAGCATGTATACATCTAATACTCTATTGTACTTCCAGTTGGTATTACCTTGACAGATATTTGGATCTCTGATGTCACGACCAGGATCTTGATAAAAGAATGGTTTACACTGCTCACAGTTCCTTCCCATTGTATTATGCTCACAATCATCACAAACACCACCACTGACTCGGCCAGTAGCTTCAAAGACAGCACGATCAAAGTGACACCTAGTTGCATGGCCATTACAATTGCATCCTACATAAAGAAAAACAAATAATGAGTAAGAGATTAACCTACAAATTTGCAAGAACTATTTAACTTTTCAAAGGAATTTAACAAAAATAACTACAAATTAGTATAAGATACTTTTACTAAATTAAAATAAAATATGCTATGGAAAATAATAATAAATTATCATTCAACTGACTAAACAATGTGCAGGAAAAAATGCTCAAGTGTTTTTATCTTTCTTGATTCTTATTTTTTTTACGTACATATATGGTTTGTGAAATTCATATCACACAAAAATACCAAATTTGAAGTATTTTTTTTATACTTTTATGAAAAGTAATTATACAGTGTGTCCACGTATAACCTGACTGACCTTTATTTTCGCAACTGTTGGTCCTAGATGCATACTTACAATTACAAAAATGGTCAAAATTAGGTGCAGGGTTAGGATAAAAAAAGTTTGAAATGAAAAAACAATTTAGTGAAGAATTACAGAATCTAAATTTTTATACGGTCCCCTGGTCCTATAAGTTATATTTGGTAAAATTTCCCTGTTACACTGGCAAGTAAGGCAAAAAAAGGCCCGTTATTCTACAATTAAATTTGACCGAGTAATAGCTGTTTAAATTTGGAATAAATTTTTTGCTGCATATTAGGGGTCATTCACAAATTTAGTAGAAATATAATTTCATCAGATATATTAAAGAAATGGTTGAGAGTAAAATTAGCATAGCAATATAAATTTGAAATCTTTAATCATTCTGACATATTACTACAAAATGTACAATTTGTACTGAACATTATAAGAGGATAAAAATAACAGATTTTTTGTTAAATAAATGGATGAAATACAACAGCCTCAATTCTTTACATAATGATACATATTTTAAAATGCTGTTAGATTACACTGTCTTTCAAATTTTGGGTTGTGGCATGTTTTTTAGCTTTTGAAAATTGATTCTTAAGTATTTTTTAGCACTGAATTCGAAAATGACCTTCATTTTAAACCATCATGTCAGTAATTTTCTCAAATCGCAAATTTCAAAGTTAAAAAGCTAAAAGTTAAAATTGATCCCCCTCCCTTCCCAACCTCATCGGACCCCCGAGCTGTTTAGCTGTAAGAAACCCAGTATAAGCCAAAAAATCTAATAAATTATTGAATTAAATAAAATTAAACTGAATAAAAATGTCTTACATCTATTTTATAGTATCAGATTTTTCGCTATTTTTTAACCTTGAAATTTAAGATTTGCGAAAAATCTTGACATGATGGTTAAATGTGAAGGTGATTTTTAGATTCAGTGTTAAAAAATACATAAAATGTAATTATAAAAGTTAAAAAACACAACCATTGCAGGTTTATGTTATCTAATCTAAAACTCTTTCTTAAACTTCTTGAAGGTAATCTATCCGAATTTTTTTGTGTTATCCTCTAATATAAGTATGTATAAGATGGTAAGAGTTGAAAATCATAATAATATTGCATTGCCATCGGATTTAAGTCAGTATATAAAATTTAACTTCGATCGGACATTTGAAAGTAAGTTAAAGTTAGAGTACAAATTTTAAATTGGAAAGATGATCATTGCAAGTTAAATAAAACCTTGTGAAAATAACATAATTTTAGTTCAAAGAAATCATAGCCTCAAATCCTTACAAAATAAAACATATGTTAAAATACAATTATTTTAACTAATCTGAAACTTAACTAATAAAAGTTAATTGTAATATTGGTACGATTTCTTTCAAAGTGCAGATACCTTGAAATAAGTTTAAGTACTTTATACACGACCCCTGAAAGCATGGTCGAAATCACCTGTTTTGATATGCAAAAAAGTGGTATAAGTCATGCATTTCAAAGTTTCATAACTCGGTCAATTTTAATGTTAGCTGAATGGGATTTTTTTTATCTTACTTGTTAGTGTCACAGTAAACTTTTAGTAAATATCACTTATAGGACCGAGGGACCGTATAAAAATTAAAATTTTGTAATTTTTTAATAAATGTTTTTCTTGACCCAAATCGCTCTAAAAATAATTCTTTACCTTATTTAAACTCTTTTTGTAACTGGAAGTATGCATCTAGGACCAACGGTTGCGAAAATAAAGGTCAGTCAGGTTATACGTAGACACACTGTGTGTGTGTGTGTGTGTGTGTGTGTGTGTGTGTGTGTGTATGTGTGTGTGTGTGTGTGTGTGAAATATGCCAATTCACAGGGTTTGCTTTCTGTCACAAAATAGGATTTATATAGTTTTAATCCATATAGTTTAGAGACTCTTAGTAGCATTATTAAAATAATTTGACTTGGCACCTCACTCCTTTAACTAAAACTTCCTGTATTTCTCAGTCTGAAACTACGAGATAATCACAGGTCTACAGGAGGCCATGGGACACCATAGTTTTCCTTAAATCACATTCTGGGATTATTACAGCAGGCTCAAATATCTAAAAAATTGATTTTTTGGTGAGAGCACAGGAGTTTTGCTAAGAATTTGGGATATTTTCCAGCAGAAGACAAGGGTGTCAATCTGGGAGGGTAATTTTCATTTGGTTAATTAGCTCTTGATTGATGTCTGGGGCTTTATGACAAAACTAGGCTTGACCGAGACCCACATGCATCACTGACTGCAATTGCAGCAATTTTTATCTTAAAGATCATCTGAAATTGAAGTCAAAGTACAAATGTTGAAATGGGAAACAAAGTTAGCAGGGACAAAATGGGTTTTGAAGATAATATTTAAAGTTAGGAAAAAGGACATGGGGATTTTAATTTAAATTAAAAAAAGGTTCTTTGTTATTTCTTATATATATGACAGGATAATTTAAACGTTTCTTCAAAATTCCCAACTCTTTTTCTAACTTTAAACTAGTGTGTAAAATTTATTAACAGCTTTGACTGACTGTTATTTAAAAAACAGTAAATGAGTACCTAAAATAATAAATCATAAGACATTTCATCATTATGACATTTATAGAGCTCATTCAAATTAAAGTTAAAATAAACCTTAAATGATTCTTAAGTCATAAATGGCAATTAACTTTTCCAAGTATGACAGTTATTGGATTTAGATGATAAATTCAAGTTAACTGATTATACTTAGACTATAAATTTTAATAAAGTTTCCTCATATTTGACAGTTATTAGATTTAGAGCATATAAATCAAATTAAATAATTATGTTTAAAAGATGAATTCAAATTAATGTCAAAATAAGTATTTTATATGTCAAATCTTAACTTTTCTCTAGCTGAAATTTATAATAATAAATAACAATGTCAAAAGGTGGAAATTATAATAAGTGATGCAATCAAGATGAGACATGACTTGAGTCAACCTCAGAAAACATACCATTAAAAATAGATTTAAGGGGCTACTTCACTCACATGAAAACCCCCACTTGCAAATGTTAATCGTTAATCACATGGAAGAAATTTAAGGTATCTCTTTTGCCTTTCACTATTCTTAAACTTTTTTTTTTATGCATTGAATAACTGAGGTCGATCTCTACAAAGGGCGTTTTGTACTTTTTTGATATTCTTTGCAGGTTTTTTTAGTGAGGATACCTTTTACTTTTAGACCCAATTTCGAAAGTGAAAAATACCTACAATTAAAAAATATGTAAACAACAGCATAAAAGTAAAAAACAGTCTTTGTAGATATTGATCTCAGCTAGCCGATGAAAAAAAAAAATCAAATCATTTTAAAATATTGAAATGCAAGCGAGGCATCTTAAAAAATTTCTTCCATTAGCAAGTGGGTGTTTTCATGTGAGTGAAGTAACCTCTTAACCAATCAGGGTTAATGAAACTACCCACTTTGACACTCAGACTCTCTGCTGGGAATAATCCCAATTAAATTAGTTCCCTTAAATATATATTTTCTTTTAATATATGCTAAAAACTAACATTTTAATGAAAAAATTTCCTAATAGCAGTATTTAGTCTCAAATTATGTGGTTGAAATAATAAATAAGGATGATTAGATTGCATACACAAAGGAAAAGAAAAATATTTGTATACACAGTATGGAGCCATTTATCCGGAAACCAGTTATCTGGAATGATATTTCTGATAGACTGATTTCAGAATCTTTGCAGAAAAAAGTGTCATACGCTGCCAGTTTGACATAGGCTTTGCTTGAAACAATTATAATTTGATGACAACATCTAGTATTTGAAATGAAAACATATTTAGTTGTATTTTAGATGTTTTAATTTTTATGCAGAGAAGAAAAAGGAGAATATTTGTTCCTAAGAGATTCCCATGAATTACCTTCTTTTAAACTCTGGTTAACTTTTGATCTTTCTTGCATTGATTTTTAATCCAAGTAATTAATTAATTTAAAATTAGAAATAATGCCACAACCACACATATTCCACAAGACTTATCAAATGGATGCTGCTTTAATGCACAACCAGTTAACCGGAAAAACCAGTTATCCGGAATACATCTGACCCCAAGCATTCCGGATAAATGGTTCTGTACTGTAACATTAAACATTATAATGTTTATGAATAATTATTCATAACTAATATCTAAGATTTTATTCAATGTGAGGTTAAACAAGTACAGCTAAGTCCACTTATTATAATAGCCATTTCTCAAAGATGCATTGTTCTCATTACAGGAATATCAAGGATCACAATTCAAAACTCTCTATATTTTGTTTACATTTTCTCACTTATATTTCATACTACTTCCAAATAATGTACAACATACTTGCTTCATAATCTTTTCATTGATGATATACATCTTTTCTTAATGATGATGGGCAAAAAATAACATTTTGTTAAAAGTTCTACATTAAATTTGCATTATTACACTTTACCAAACATAACTGTTGCATGGAATACAGTAAATTTTGAAAATACTGTGTAATAAGTTATGTTTCCTAAAAAATAATGAAGTTACAAGATGTTCTAGAAAACTACATAATACAGTAGAGCCCCGTTAATCCAAACCCTCAAATCCGAAATTCCCGTTAAACTGAACCAATTTTATTTTCAAAAATTATACTGGAATAGATTAAATGAAAAGATTAGCTTACGAAATTTTCCGGGTTACAGGATGAATGTCAGGGAAAATGTGTAGATTAGAATTAAACAAAAAATGGCAATAAAGCATGTTTTTTTATTCTTTAAACAGTTGAATAGAATAAAAAAAATACTCAATAATGTAAAAGTACAACATATGTACACTAATATAAAATGAAAACATGCACAAGCCTACTCATAGAAGCCATCTTAAAAAAATCTAGAATATCTGTTTGCCAGTCAAGGCAAAAAGTATTTAATTCAGATGATAAAAATTTATTTTTACTTTTAACGGTTTGATTCTGCAAATTATCTACAGAAATGGTTTTTTTCTTCCCTTCTCATCGATGTGGTGACTGAGCTATTTGCAGATTCGCGATCATGAACCATTTGTAATGGGTTATGTAATTCCTCATTCTGAAGTTCCATTGGATTATTATAAATGCCAGGAGTGGTTAAATAAGGAATACTATTTTTTTCCAAAAGTCGTACCACATTAACCAGCATGCCGGACCTTAGGATGCCAGATTAGAGGATGTTTATTGTACTACTGAGTACTTATAACTTCCATTTTTTAGCACACTTCTTTTTCTTTTCTATTTTTATCAAAATTTTGGATAATCCAAATTTTTTGTAATCCAAACTGGCACCAGCCCCAATTAGTTTGGATTAGCGGGGTTGTACTGTATAACCAAACACTGAATATGTAACATATTTAAACTTTCATTCCTGACCTTTTCTTCTTTTTTTTGGGGTCAGGTTCATACATTTTTTAAATTCTTACAATTAAGATTTAGGACTATTCTGCATAATGCTTATTCTCTTGAAATAAAATATGAAAAAAAAATCTAGCTTGTTTAAGTCTATCCAACATAGAATTATAAATAAACTGGACATACTTTTGCATGCATTTGTTTGTCTGCCTATTGCAGGTTTCCATTCCAGGTCATTAAAAAAATCTTCACACTGTTCACAGTTTGATCCTTTGGTATTATGAGTACATTCACACTGCCCATGAACCTAAAAAAACAGTATTGAAAAAAAAAAAAAGAAATATTTACAATTTACAGATATATTATTAACTTGAATAAAAATATAAGTAAATCTACATAACAAAGACAAAAAAAAAATTTCTTTTCTTTCCACGTCTGCCCGTTTCTATCAGAAGGAGTATTAAATGATGGTCCTACAATTTCCTAAATAATGGATTTTATACCTATGAGAATCACTAAAAATATGTTGTCTAATTTTTTTAAAAACAAATTTAATGGCTTTTTCTTAAGACTTTTTGATTCCACTAATTAATGAAAGACTTAGTCTTTTAAAGGGTTAATTTTTTAATCAATACCATGAATATTTAATGGATTTCCTCTTTGACATGGGCATACAAATATCTAAGGAAACTTCAAAGTAAAATTTCATTTAAAAGTGTAAGCAAGATCACAAAACTGAAATCAAGAACTACTATATTTCAAACATTTCACATTTATATGCATAAATTATATAATTTATTGATAATAGCCCCCACTAAATGATCTGTGGACAATAATTGTGTTTGAATGCTTGCTTTGAAAATAATTTACGATACAATAACAGGCAGGAGTGCATAAGAAAATCAATCATTATAGCTAATAAAAATCACTCAATGTGTATAGTACGTGCAAAAAAATGCACGAAAGGTTTTTTTTTTAATATAAATATAATAGGCATAAATAAAATATACAATAATAATGAAATACAGTAGAAGATCTTTATAACGCAAACCTAAAAACACAAGGTTGTGCGTTATATAGAATTTTGCGTTATATGGATCACATCATTAAATTTATCTTGTAAATATGGCCAAATATGACGGAAACATATCAAAATACATTAGAATATCTTTATACTGTATTCCTTGTTACCAAGAGTTATCCAAATTATAAATTTTTGCATAATATAGGTCAGACATTGTTAAATTTACTTTATAAACATGATCCAAATATAACTGACACAACCATCCCTTATATTAGACATTTTCAAAAATGTTTATTGTAATAATAGCATTTTTTTTCAACAAAAAGGTCTTAAATTAGAAGATAAAGTTGAACTAATGTATCAAATATAGTCCACTGGAGAGTAGCAATATTTTATAATGTGAAAATGCAGGTGCTTTTTAACTGCAAAAAGCATTGTTTACATCTGAGAAGTTGTGCATTATATGGAGAATTGCATTATATAGAATTGCGTTATAAAGATCTTCTACTGTATAATGTACTTTTCATATTCCTAAGTATGTTATAAATTAAATGGCCTGTGCAATTCATTAACAAAATAAGGTATTTTTTAAACTTATTTTTAACAGTAACAGTATTATATTTTTTAAATAATGCTTATCCATAAAAATATATTAAATTAAAATAAGTAATGACATCAAATAATAAGGAGGATAAAAAATTTAAAATATTTATTCCTGAAAGATATGGCAATTTTCTCCATCTAAAAACTTTAAACTAAAATTAATGAAGATATATGATGTTAACATGTAAAATCTGACATAGAAATGCAACCTCAGAATTTATATAAATAACATACTTACCATATCAGGATTATTTATAGCACCAGGCGCAGCAACACATCGACTAGCATGCCCATAACATGAACAACTACCACGCACAACCATTTCATATATAGCATAGTAATACTTTTCTTTTATTTCTCCTCTAGAATCAAGCAGATTATCTCCTAAAGTATGAAGTTTTGTAAAATTTATTCTAAGATTGGTCATCTTTAGCAAATTTTGGACATCTGCACTATAAGGATCATCAATATGAATATTTGGAGGAAGAACCCTGAAGATAACCTATAAATTGCAAAAAATAAAAATTGTAATAAAATTGTTTTAAAACTCACTAAAATGCACTTGACAATCTCATTTGTGGCTCATGAAAATCAATTTAGAGAGAACTGAAGTACCCAGAAGAAAATAATGACTATGTGCATAATAAAATAAAGTAAACACGCATCATACAAGAAAAATATAAATGAAAAGAAAAAAAATCATTAAGCATTATTGATACATTTAAAAATACCATTTATAAATATTGAAAGAAGGAAAAATCATACTTCTCCATCAGTAGATGGTTCAACACCTGAATACTGTGAATCACAAACAACATCAGTTATTTTCTGCCGAGGCCCACGGGGAATATCGGGAAATGATTCAGCACAATCATAAGCAAAATATTGATACACCTTAAAGTTACCAAAAAAAAATTACAAATAAAAGTTTTGGGATATTTTACAATTTAACAATTATATTCAAACTGTAAAAACATGTTATTTATCAAAATAAAAATACATTTAGTTAAATATTTAAGATATTTTTATATTCAACCTGTAAAAACATGTTATTTATTAAAATGAAAAAGAAAATATATTTAGTTAAATATTTTTTAAGATATTGTTATATTTAAAGGTCCTATTTAATTAAATAAATATATACACATTATATATATATATATATATATATATATATATATATATATATATATATATATATCTTAGAGAGAGAGAGAGAAGGGGGGGGGGGGGGGGGATTTAGATTTAAAAAATTATGGCATTGTACAATTTGATTCTGTAAAAATGTGTTACTAAAGGGGAGGGGGGACAAATATGAAATAATTTTTTGGGTGTTTTACAATTAAAAAATTGTTTTTATAATACAAAAGGGTATTATTTAATAAAGAAATATCAGAAACATAATTATATAGCATATCTTAACTAAGGACAATTGTTTATTGTCATACAATTTGGACATATAAATCACAAACATCAGCATTCAACAATTTATAAAATTATTTACAAATCTGGCTTGTTTTATCTCTTGTGCAAATGAGACGGCAGTTTCTCAATTTTTCTTTATGTGTATTAGAACTTCATTTGCTATCTCAATGAAAAACGTAAAAAGAATACAGATGCCATCCTCTCTCTGTAGTTGAAAATTCCAACCCCAATAAGAACCATGATCATCTTTAAACTTTTCAGTACTTTAGTCAATAATGTTGCATGTCTGAGGGTGATTATTGGATAATCATGGTCCTATTTCAGAAAGAATCTTCAATTACAGAGCGAGATCGGCACCCTTGTGAATAATTCATTGATATATAAATGTTGTTTTAGGCTTCTGAGCGAACATAAATTAATTTTGATTGGAACATATGTTCTGTACTAAATATACTGAACTTAGACTTGGAAATTGAAATATTTAGTTAGTAGCCAAAGGCCGAAATATCCTTTTAGCTTAGTAGCCACTTTCATAATCTTAATTCCTGTTTAATTATTTAAAATAAATATTAAAATTCCTTACATAGATTACAATAATTAACAGAGCTTCTGTTAAAACTGATTATTTAAAATGTGGGAATTGGACCATCCTATAAGTACAACAAATGTAGGTCAAACTAAAAGTTGGAAGACTTAATTTTTTTGTAAAAATAAGGCAGTTGTTTATTTTATTTAATCACCACTTTTTTTTAAATTGTCATGTGGCAAGTGGCAACTAGATATTTTTAGGGCTAATTGAACTATTTTATTTAAAAATAGTAATAACAGATCTCCAAGTACAAAAGAAAACTATCTGAATTTGTCTTTAAATGTTATTGCGACATTAAATATTTAGCATTAATAAATGTTTAAACATTAAAAGAAGTAGAAGTAGTTTAGATAAAACTTACCTTCCATGTTCGACCAAAATCATGAGATCTTTCAATAAGCATAGCAGCAGGTCGAAATGTTTTGAATGTAATTATAAGATGAGTAAAGTGAAATTCTTCCTTCAAATCCAACTGGATATAAACATTTTCAACTCCATTTTCTGACTGCCACCATTTTCGAACTTGCTTGTTCTTTTTTCCTATTCTGAAATTTTTAAATACTTGTAACAGTAAAATCTATAGAAATACTATATAAAATGCAGGAAATATAAAAGTTACATAAGTAATAGCAAAATCTGCAGAATTATATTGCCTGTAACAGAAACAGTTTATAAAAAATATATAATTTAAATATATAATAATAAACATGAAAGCCCATAAGAAATCCAAAAGTAATTATTTTCCTAACAGTTGATCAAATTATCAACTGTGATAGCTACTGATGATGATTATGGCAGAAATAAAAGTAAAAATAGTTTGTTTGACTTTTACTTTTATAAGTACTCAATGTTTAATTTAGAAAGCACGCTTTTCATGACTACAATTCATGTTAAAAACAATTCTGACACAATACAATAATTTGGCATGACCCTAATTATTGAAAATTTACTGCTTTGATTTACTCCTGATAGAAAACACAAATTAGGGTATTTATTAAAAAATTTATACATATATTTTTTTAAGATATAACAACAGGAAAGGGGGAAAAAAGAATTACTTAAACAAATTTATTCAGGATTTCTAAATTGTTTTTTCATCGTATAATCATAATTTAATTAACCACTTCACCATTTGTCCCCAGTTAAGTTGGGGGTAAAAGCAGTATTTCCCCCATACCTGTCGCCAGTGAAGTGGTTAATATTAAATAATTAAAGGATAAAAGAGTATATTTAAAAAAATACACTCTTCTTTTCAATTTATATTTTCTACTTTTCAGTGTTTAAAATAATTCATTGCTGTAATTTTATACCCAGTTGGCCTAATTTGGTGACAATGGTTTGATGCATAATTAACTCCATTGATTCTGTAACTTATAAACAGTTATAACATTAAAAATTATTTCGTGATTTATCACATGCAGCCAGTTAACAGAAAAATATCTTAAAAATTATTTATAATTACATTCTAAAATAATAAAATGTTGTATTATCATCAGAAACACACCTGTGTACCTATATTTTATATTCTAGCATATCAGAAAGCGAGTAAGAAATTATTACAAAATTTCATCTTTACTACAAAAATAAGTTAAGAAAAAAGTATAAAAATAAACCAAAATTCACAGAAAATTTGTGATAAACAATCCACGAACATTTCACATAAAAGAAAATAAGCTAATACAATTTTGTTTATTGTGATCTTGTACATAATAAAAATATCATACATATAAATAAATATGTAATATCTCTAATTTTTATATTTATTTTAATGTGACTTTACGATATAGTTTTTAAGCAAATAGAATGTAAAATTGATGTGAAACATTATATTTGGTTAAATTATTTTTTACTTGAGTTTATCTTTAGATTCAGTAACAATTTTTTGTTATTTGTGAATAAGTTGTGCCTGTGACCAAATTATTTGTTGGATCTAACAAACATTGGATAATTTCGATGTTGTTCCGTTTTCCATTTCTTGAATTCTACTAATTGGCTCTTTTCAATTTTACAACTGCTGTTGTATAAGCTTTGCATTTATTCTTTATCTTCAAAAATTGATGTATTAACAAAACCACACATTTTATTGTACTAAAGACTGGCGTTCACATGAAACTAACTAGGGTTAAATGATTCTTCAAAGCTGAAATGGCATTAATTTTATCCACCCCTTTATATAGAAGTTTGAAATTAAAATGCATTAATTTTTTTCTACCTAATTTAAACGTTCAAATCATAGGAAACAGATATATTACTTAGGAAATGTCTCAAATAAACAAAATTTAGAATGAGATAGTTCTTTCTCTGAGGGGGAACCCTTTACAAAAAGAAATATTTTAACTGTATGGGGGTAAAAGAACTCATTTGAGCAGTAAATTTGCTATTTTTACTGCCAGCTATATGGAATTTCTAGCAGGTGCTACGTTCTTTGATCCAGAACCTGGTTTTTGGCAGTTGTGTTGTGGGTCGCCACGCATAAAATGTAACATACCTACTTTTCTGACAATTTAAACTGAAAACTTGAGTTTTATTTAGTAAATTATAGCTGCCATAAAAATATAGAAAATGCTCTTTATGGCCAGGAAAGCACTGGGAATTTTAAACAATTTTCTTGAAAACTGTAATTTTGCAAAAATCACAATAACAGAGAAAATTTTGAAAAATTAAAAAATTCATTACAGAAATTTGTGACCTGACAAATGTTAAACCCTAATGATGTTTTAACAATATATTTTGAAGTTTGAATAACACAAATTATCATAGGCGTAACTAGAGGGGGGCCGGGCACACCCCAGCTAGTTCCACTGCCCACCCCAGAAATTCAGATTCGAGTGATAATGTTATGATTGCAATATAGTCAAAATTTTAATTTTCGAATATTTGAAAGGTTACACGAACAAATATAATATATATTTCCGATTTGAGAATTAATGGAATTAAAGAAGTGTTTTTCATTTCCATATGTGAATGTGTGTGAGAGAGGGTGGGGGTGTGTCAAAGAAGCAACAGTCCAGGGTCCACCAAATCTGAGCGAAAGTTTTCTTTTCTTCCCAGAGTTGATGAGGAAAAAATCATTTCTAAGAAGTCCAGTTTACTAATCTTGCAACAAGGTCATAAAATGTCATCTGCTGTAGTCAGAGCAGGTCGAGGAGTGGGAGAGGGGGGCAGGGGCCAGGATTGCATGCAACTTTATTTTTATAAAATAATGACTGATTTTTTTTTCTATTTTCTTCGGAACACTCCGGGTTAGGAAATTTACCACGGGGGACAATTCTAAGACGTGATAATTAACCTCGCCCCTTTCAGGCAAATCCGGATATAGTTGTCAAATCGTTGATCCATTAATTGTCCAAGAGGATCTATGAGGACACCTTGGCAGGGGGCTTCCTTTGAGGATTTGCTATTTCCCTCTTGTAAGCATGTGGGGTAATTTAAGTTTCCCTGCATAATTATCAGCTCACAAATAAATTCTGTCCTTTAAAATACAGGAACCTTTTTTGTGCTATTGCCATGAGGCACTTTGTTTCAAGTTCCAGAGTGTAATTTTGTGAGTAAATTTTTTCTCATCAGATCTTTGATATTTTGTTTAAGTGCTTGTTGGAATGTTATGTAATACAAATGAAATTGCCAGAAAATTAAAATGAAAGCTTTTTCATGTAAATTTAATTTGTTTTTTTTTTTTTAATTCTTGGTAGCATACATTTAATAGGTTAACAGATGCGTATTAAACTCTCTGAGAAAAACTTGTCAACATTTAATTTCCAAACATAAAAATTGTTAATAATATTTACATTATTTGATATTTAAGTATTAAACGCTAATAAATAAGGTATCAAATTGTAAAGACATCTTGGTATTTCAGCTTTACTATATGATAGAATATCTCATAACATTTTCATCAAAAAATTAAACAAAATTTTGAAAAAATATAACATAACACCTTCTTCCACGAAAGTCTTTAATTAATGTCATTTGTTATTTAAAATATTGATAGCGATATAAATTGGTCAAATCTAGTCTTTTTTATTTAGAATTTATATTGTCGTAGTAGTTATCTTTCAGGAAAGAGTAGATGTTTATTGATGAACACAACACTTTGAGTTAAATTGTCATAGAATCTTTCATTAGGTAATAGAATTTCAATTCATCAATGGCACCAATTTAGACACCATTTCAGCCCATGTCTCAGTCTGGTGAAATACAGAGAATTTTTTAGACGATCTGGGAATGACATATTTCTTTAGTTTTACTATCATGTTCAGATTAAAACAAATTTGCTGCACTCGGCCTGATTTATTGACTACTAGCTGCGTTGCTTGGGGGCCATTATAGTACCCAGGGCCGAAACCAGACTTTTTTCACCCTGGCAAAACATGGAATTTGGTACCCCCCCCTCCTCAGCAAAGTATATTTACAAAGGGAATTTTACTAATTTTCTAATAACCGACTTAATTTAAAATTTAGAATATGTAATCATAAAATATATAATACTGAACTATATAATCTGCTTTGTCAAATATTGATTCATTAAAATCTTGTAAACAGAATCGAAAAAAATTCTGCTTTATACAGGATCCTTATGACATATCCTTAAATTCTTCTATGCTTTGGTATAATCCAGACAGGACGATTTTAACAATACCGTGTTAAACATACACGTAAGAAAAATCAACACACAAAATCTTCATTTGGTGCCCTTTCGTTCTGGCAGCCGGGGCACATGCCCCCTCTCCACCCCCCACACCCCCTTGTTTCGGCCCTGGTAGTAACTTTAAACAAAACTCAAGTTTTTATGACTTTATATCTTTTGAAAAATTTTTAAGGTGTTCTCGAATCCAAAAGGGCAATTTGACATAAGTTTTACTTTATTTTTGTTCGAAAATGCATGAAACTAGCTGGTGTTGTTCAGAAACTATGTAATTGAGCTGGTTTTTCCTTTTTTTTTTGCAAACGCAATAGATCTTTCAGAAAATAGTGTCAAAGTGGGCATTTAGAACCGAATTTCCGTGCAAAGGAAGAAAGAGCAGTCAAGAGCGGGCGAAAAACGTGTTTGTCACATGATCAAAATAGCTTATAATTCAATAGGTAATTGATTGATCTAAAAATGGAAAAAACAGTTCAATTCCAAATCATTTCCATGGCCTGGCTTTCCAATTTTATACCTTTCCATTAAAAAATGAATTTGTAAATGCGTCAAAACGTTTTGCGCTTGTTGAGCAGAGCAGTTAAGAACAGCCTTAAATGAACCTAGTTTCGGGGGCCCCATTTGCCTTCTGCAGAGCCTAGTATGTTTATCAACAAACCTCTTTCTGAACGAACATGTGGGCTGGATCCCCGCTACCTAAGACAGCATATACTGGAAGTGCTCCGCACTTGCCAGAGACAATCGAAAACAAAGTTGAGTGAGCCAAACCCCATAGTAATCAAGCCTGTAGAACTTAAAAGAAAAAAAAACCTGCACCATTAATGTTCTAAAATGTTGTTAACTAAAGTCTACGATAAACTCTCATAATACAGAAAGTTGCTGAATTGTCATCTAAGTTGAATGAACCAAATACCGAGATTGAGCCCCTAGAACCTAAGGAAAAAATGCGTCCCCAAGTGGTGGAAAATACTCTCTTGTAAATTTCACTAATTACTTTTAGCATTAACACAATATTTAATAAACAGATAAAATCCCTTATCTAACTGAAGTTTTAGCTGAGGTATAAAGAAGGACCGGGCCCAGGAGGTCAAGGTCTTAACTGAAATGTAGTTCGGTAAAAGAAAATTTTCAGTAGTTTTAAAGCAGCTGAGGATGCTAGAACTATGTTTAAGAAAATTGTAATAGAATGGAATCAGTTTTAAAGAAGCTGCAACAAAGATCCCGAGAAAGAGATTAATATTCAAAATTGGTGGTAGCTTAAAAATGAGAATTTTTTTTCATTCATGTAGTAGCTGGAGGACCATTTTTAGGGGAACTATAATAAAGGACCCAAAAGGGGCCAACTGAGAGAGCAGGGCTCTAACATGAAAACATGTTAAAAGGTCTTAGCACTTTAGTTCTTCAATTAGTCAAAGTTAAGCATAGGGTATGAAAAAATCATTAGAAAAATTTTCTGTAAATGCGGAAGAATGGGGGGGTGAGTGTTTAAAAAAGGATCCGAGGGTCCCAGTAAAAAAATGAGGGCGATTTTCTGGCTAGAGGAGTCCAAGACTCATTTTTTAAATTATGCATTGAGAAGGTGAGAAAATTAGGGGGTGAAAAATGCATGGCGCACAAAAAGTTCAAGGGGCCCGGGACCAGGGTCCTAGGAAGCCCCAGGATTTTAACTGAAATGTAGAAACGGATGAATAACTAAATGGAAAAAGGGTTCCAAAAATGAAGATCAAATTAAGAGGGGGAAATTTATTAGCAATTTATGTTGCAAAAACCTCAAGGGGCCCTGTACCGGACCCCAAGGGACCAGGGCCTTAACTGCAAAGTAGATGAGTATAAATATATATATTTTTGTAGTTTTTAAATTATCAGAGGTCAATAGATTTATGTTACAGAAAATTGCAAGCGATTCGGATCTTTTTTAAAAAAGCTGCACCAAGGGCCCCAAGAAGGCAATTAATATTCAAAATTGATGGTAGCTGAAGTCTGAAAATTTTTTTGTTGTTCAGTTAGTAGCTGGAGGATTTAAAAAAATTATTGAAAATAAAAGCTAGTGAATCGGACCATTTTTAATTGAGCAATAGTAAGGGGCCCAAAAGGGGCCAACTGATTTTTGAGAGCAGGGCCTTAACATGAAAACAAATTAAAATGTCTTACTAACTCGCACTTTAGTGCTTCAATTAGTCAAAATGAAGCACAGATATGAATTATTCATTAGAATAAAATTTTAAAGAAATGAGCAAAATATTGGGTAACTGCTTAAAAGGGGGCCTTAGAGTCCTAATAAAAATATGAGGGTGCTGTACAGGGATGAAGAGTCCAAGACTCAACTTTAAAATTATGCGCTGAGAAGGTGAGAAAATTAGGGAATGAAAAATGCATGGTGCACAATATGTTTAAGGGGCCTAGGATCGGGCCCTATGGGACCGTAGGAGGGGCCCAGGGTCTTAACTGGAATGTAGAAACGAGATAATAACTAAATGGAAAAAGGATCACAAAAATAAAGATCGGATTAAAAGAAAGTAATTTATTAACAAATTGGGGTGCAAAAAGTTCAAGAGACCCTGTACCGAGCCCCAGGGGGCCAGGGTCTTAACTGGAATATAAAAATGAGGGAATGGCTAAATAGAGAATTGGCCCCAAAAACGAAGATCGGATAAAAAAGGGGCAAGTTAACATTTTAGGGTATAAAAACTTAAAGGGGCCCAGGGGCACCGGCCCTTAAAAATTAAAATTCTCAACCTCAGGTGCATCAGGACCTGTCTTGGACTATCCTCATCTAAATTTTCAGACTTCTATGTGCACTAGATTTTGCTAGCCATCGCAGACACACACATACAAACACAGACAGAACAAAAATTTCTTTTATTAGGGTTTCGTTTATCTGACGAGACCCTATTCGTCTCACTCCTCTGTCTGTCTGTATGTCGCAGAGCCCGTTCTCAGGAACCATATGCTAGAGACTTGAAATTTTTCGTATTTATAACTGAACATCTCGCATCGAACCACAAATCATAAAATTTTGAAAAAGTCATATATACTCTTCTGGGCTCAACGACGCTCACTGGTTACCTCTGACCCTCCTCTTTATTTTTTTTTAAGACCACAGAACACTTGGAAAAGAAAATTCACTTGACATATCGCCAGTTTTTCGTCAGGTAGACCAAATAAAAGCAAATAAACCGACCTTAAATGCACCTAAATAACTTACGAGATCGGGGGCCTGTGCCCATCCCACAAAATAATTCTAGTTACGCCTATGCAAATTATTTGGAATGGTTAATTTAATGCAACAGAAAACTATCATTTTAACTGTAATTGAGAATTAAATATGAAAGATATAGCGCAGTTATTGCACATTAGCATCATTATTTTTAATTGAAGAGAAAATTTAGAGGCATTCCCTGAACATGATTGTCAAATAAAATGATGGTTATATTGAAGTATATAGTTAAGAAAAGAAATTGTGGAATTTTAATTTTTTTTTTTTTTTTTTTTTGATAAGATATCGAAAGATGTTTATATCTGAAATATAAGCAGACAGTGCGTTAATTAGTTACAACACCTTACTAAAAACCAAAACTATACGATGATTATTAAAATGACTTATTTGCTGCCTTCATTTCGAATACCCTGTATGTCATTTATAACTAACAATAGAAACTATACAGTCCACCAAATTTGTTTTGATTTATGCAAAAATCCATTTTTACCAAACTTGTTTTAATTTGTAAAAAAAATCATTTAATATGAGCATATACTACAAAAATTTATAAAGAAGCTCAATGAAAAAATATCTGATAAAAATTATTTTTTTTAATTATGCATTTTTTTTTTTTTTTCAGTTTCATCTAACTGATTAACTGAAGTCAATACTAAGAAAAGAAAATTTCACTCTGCGTGCCTGTCTGTGATGGCTAGAGAAATCTACCACATGTGCAAGCCTGAAAATTTGGATGAAGGTAGTCCAAGGCCTCTTCTGGTGCACCTGAGACTCAGAATTTTAAATTTCAGATAATTGGCAGAGTTATTAATTAAAAATAAGAAAGAACTCATCAAAATCTCATCTCTTACCTTCCGAGCGCTCGCGCATACCCAGAACCCGATTTACATAGTGGGATGAAAATTAAGAATGGAAAGCTTTTCAGGGATTTTTTGACATTCTTTTTAATCTCCATCGACCAAACCATTTAATAAAGTTAAAAACAGAAGACATCTTGAAAGATTTTACTGTTAGATCTTAAATGTCGTAATCAGTTGAAAAAAACACCATTGAAACAAAAAATTTCAAAATGGGTTATTCACAGTACTTCCCCCCCCCCCCCCCCATATGTCATTGCTTCCCTAGGATGCAATTTTAGAGGTACCAGTTAACAAATAATACTTATGTAAAGCTGAGACTTTCTTCTCTTGGAAGGTGCAATCACTTTTTAAAAATACAAATTTTAACCCTTTTGAAAAAATTTGCGACCACAGGCTACTTTTTACTATGGAGACGATCTTTTTTTGTACAGTTAAGTGCCTAAAAGTTCGTATTTCAACACAATTTTTCCAGAGCATCTCTGCAGACCAGATTTACATCACCTACTAAAATTTCAAAGCATTTGGATGAATAAAAGTATTTTTTTAGAAAATAGAATATGCAAAAATTTTGACAAAAACAATAAAAACCAAGGAGTTTTGGATAGGTTTTGGCTCAAGTTTTCATTATTAAATATCCATATTTTTTTCACAAAATTTTAAAGAAGGATTGGATAGAGTTATATTTATTACCTATTAAAATATTTGAGAAATCAAACGATAAGAACTATTTTCTGTTTGTTATGCTAAGAGAACCAAGTCAAAAACGAGAAAAAAAAAGGTGAGAAGAAAATGTATTCTTTTTTTCATCTAGATATCGATATTTTTTCATGATTTTTTCTCACGGGGTGAATAACCATCTAATTTATGAGACTACTGAAAATCTCAAAGAATTCAAACAACAAGGACAGCTGAAATAGACCAAATGAAAAAAAAAGAAAAAGGAAGTCTTTTTATGAGCCATTTTACCACTAAATATCAATATTTTTCCTGGATTGTTTTTACACAGGCTACAAAAATACTACATTTTTAACTCCTAAAATTTTCAAACAGTTTGAACAATAACGATTATTTTTTTAAAAACATTTAAAATACCAGATGATTCTCACTCTTCCTTCCCTTTTTCCGGCATATTTCAAAATTTCACACTGGCGCTGATAAACAAAATATACAAAAAATAAAATACAAAACATCATATACTTTCAATTTTCTCTGCAACACTGTAAACCATTTCAAAAAATATGAAAATGAACCCTTTGAAAAAAATTCATTCTCTAAAGTCACTTTTTGCTGTTTGTGTGCATTTTGCGGCAGGATTAACTATATATTTTTTTACTTAAAAAAGATACTTAATTTTATACAATAAGTCTGAAATATTAATACTATATACTAATCTTTTAGCCAATGAATAAGTATAGATTTGATTCAGGTATAGTCAGATTTAAAGGTGATATAATCAGTTTGAAAATAAAAAAAGTTTCACTCGGGATTTCGATATGAAACAATAAATAGTTATGCACAAAACAGTGGTTTTTACAGTTAAATATCAATATTTTAACATGAAAATTACACAGTCATCTGAAACATATCACTGCCCCCACCCCCCTCCCAGTTTCCTGTTGCAGTTATTTCAAGCCTTTTTACAGCTAAATATCACTCTTTTTTATGACTTTTCACAGGGTCAGCAGGCATGTATTTCAGACAAAATTGAGTTCAGGGTGTTTTCCAATCCAAACTGCTTATTTTCTGATCAGTGTTGAATTCAGGCACTTTTCTCTGGAAGGGATTTCTGTGGCTGAGGGAGGAAGGGGGGGGGGGGGGGGATTGCACTTTTTTGACCATTGAAAACACAAAATCTCAAATCTTTCGGGGGGGGGGGGGATCTCATAGCTCCAGGAGGAATGTCCCCCCTGGGCCACCCCCTGAATTCAACACTGTTTTCGATTTATTTTTAAATTCATTTTTGCTCTCAAATGCATCAAACTGACAAATTCCTTTATTTAGGAACTACATATTATGCCATGCTTTTAGATTTTTTGATAAATTCAGACAATACTGCAAAAAATGCTGTCAAAGTGGGCGTCTTGAACCGAATTTTAAGAAGCAGGAGATATGGGAATGAAAAAAAAATGGTCATACTGAGAAAATAATTGTTTAAAAATCAAATTTTAATTAATTGAGTGAAAAATGGAATCACACGGCCTATTATATATCTCTTCAAAAATCACCTCAGCAAGTTTCATGTTTTTACTTTTAAAAATGTGTCTGAAAATGTCTCAGAAAATTTCGAGCTGTTGAGGGTGGAAAAATATTTTTTCGAATACACCTTTAAAGATAATAAAATCATACAAATTGATGGTTCATTTAAGAACATTATCATGGGCCCGGGCAATACCTGGTGGGTCAGATAGTGTTAGAAAATGTAATATTAAAATGTTTTGGATATACAATGTTAAAACAATATTAAAAATAAAGATTCATAAATATACTATTAATTAATAAACAAATATATTCATACCTTGATACGATGTTTTCAATACCATGGTACAATTTCACATTATCTTTTTGGCTTGGTACAGAGTGACACTGAAAGCATTTCTTTCTCTCCTTTAAATGACTGACTATACAGTATCTCTCTATGGTTTTGGTCCCGCATGTTGATGAAGCATAGAGATCTTTCTCTCGTCCAATCAACAGATTGCCTGTAGCTGGATAACAACTTGATTCATCACACGCATGAACTGATGATCCATAAGATCCTTGGGAGAAAATTCCTGAAATAAAAAAAAATTCACTAAAACTGCAAATTTTAATACAACTTTGCATCCTTACAAAACGGTAGCAGAAAATATAGTAGAGTTCCTTATAATATGGTTACCTATAGCATAACTAAACAACTATTATTTGTTACAAATAAGTAATCAGTAATGAAACTAAAGATTATTCTGTAAAAGCATCCAATAGTAAATGTGTTACTACGCATGGTTTTACATAGTGCAAAATGCATTCTCTGTGTTATAAGGAACTCTACTGCAGAGCTGAAAGCAAACTGAAAAAAACTGAGAAAAACACATTTACTTTTGCAATTTTAGAGATCCCTAATTATACTCATTGAATTAAAATTTACACAATTATAAATAAAAGGCTAAATTTCAATATAACATAACATTTAAAAACATAAAAATACATAAAGTGGAAGTAAATTGATTCTACATATGATAAACAGCTGCTTAAATTTTCAACAACAGTAAAATTTTAAATTGAATTTCAAAGTACAAACATCTCACCAAACACTAGAATACATACATGTTTGTAATATTTCATGCTTCTTGAAGAAAACAATATATAGAAAGACATTGCTGAAGCAATTCCTATAGCACCAATCTTCTCTTGAACAAATACTTTTAAAAGGAGATCTTGAAGCCACTTTGCACGATGAGGAATACAGGCACAGTAACACTTTAATAACAAAAATTCAATCAGAATTCAGATTTTATTCAAAATTATCAACGGTTAGTCCTTGTTAGTTCCTTCAGAAAATATTTAGTTAGAATTTCAGCAGAATTAATTCATGACCCATTTAAGCCACCAAATAATTATGCAATCCCCAGCTGAAGAGAAATCATAGAAATTCGCATCGTAAGTAAATATTAGTGTGCAACCAGAATATTTATTTCATGACTAGTAATGCTCCAACTCTGTTAACAGCAAGGCCATTATTTGTAAATAATAAACAAAATATCCACCAATGATATCCTTTTTTTTCACAGCAGCCCCGAGAAGAATAAATAGTCTTAATAGATGATATGAGTCCACAGATCATACGGTAGTAACACTCTTGGAATCTACCAACTGTACAGTAATAAACATGAAATGTGTAATTGGTATTATTGAATGAAGATCATTAACATTTTCAAAAATAAAAGTAAAAAGTTATTTGAACATACAGTCAGCCAAGAAATAGAAAGATATGATTCATACATTTTAATCACCAAATTATCCCAGAAGAAAAAAAATAATAATTAAAAAATAGCCATTTGACTGAAAGTTGTCTTCTACCAATTTATATTAAAAAATTAATCTTAAAATTTTGTTGTCATAATACCAAAATTGTACCAAATTTTGACAACATATTTGAATTTTATTTTCATTTATCTATTTATTTATTTGTAAATTTTATTGTAAGATACCAAACAAAAAATCATTCTGTCAAAAAGATAGGAAGTCTTAAAATTTGGAGCGCCTATTGTAATTCCTAGTCAATCATTGCAAAAAAGATTGCATTGCAGATAGTTTTAAAACATAACTCAAAAACTAATGGGTGGAATGAGCTGTAATTTTAGATTCTCATATTTAAAGCTTCTAGAAATCTATTTCTGTTAAAATAATTCATAGGTTACAATTCATATGTTTTACTAAAATTTATTTTCACAATTTATATATATATATATATATATATATATATATATATATATATACACACACACACATACATATATATATACATAATAAAGACGAAATCACAAATATATGAACAAATTATAAAATTCTAAAGATGAACAAGATTATATTATATATATACACTTGAACCTCGAAAATTCGGACATCCAAAATCCGGACATTTTTCCGATTTTAGTTTTATTAATTTTTAAAATAAGACTTAGCTCTAACTTTCATATTTCTGATCAAATGCAATTAAATATTTTTATAATGATTGACCATTAATAAAAAGGCTAATTGCAATAGAACCTCGATTATCTGACGTAATTGGGACTGAACCTAAATTGGATAATCGAAATTTCCAGACAATCAAAAATTTAGCAATAATCATCTAATTTAATATGTAACATCGTCATCAAACTGCAATTATGACTACTTAAATTGTTAAATAAATTAACTAAATTTAAATTATACATAAAAATAAATTTCTTTGGAGACAAAAAAACTTACAATGAATTAAATGGAAGCTTCATCTGCATAAATTGGTGATATTTTGCATGCAGCTCTGTTGAGGGAGGGGGAAGGAAGAGTACACTTATACCGGAATCCGAACTTATGGGAGCTCAAGCTAATTTCAAAGACATTCTAAGAAAGGGGAACCAAATATTTATCTGTACTCTTAGTTCGGAAAGGTCCACTTGCATACACAAGGAGTGTGAAAGTACAAAAAAAGGTCAGGAAACTGACGTTGGTTTATGGAGAGATCTAGTTAAACAGGGGTCGGATAATCGAGATTCTATTGCATTACAAAAACTAGAAAGTTAAAAAATGGCATAAAAAAGGAAGACTTGACCTGATACATTGATGACTAGAAGCTTCATATATTTTAATTCTAATAAAGTTTCTTTTTGTATTTATAACTAAAGAAACAAACATGCAATTTTGTTTCCTTTTGATTGAACTAAAAGATAAACACACTTGTTTCAGTTTTGTTTCTTTGAAAAGAACTTTGAATGTAGTAGGAAACCAAGAAGAGTTTTTTTAAAACCTTTTGACGAAATTCTCTTTTTTTTTGTTGTTGTTGTTTGTTTGTTTTTCCTGCGATCCTTTGTAAATGTTTTTTTTTTCTACGATCGCTTGACAAAATTGATTATCCTGAATTAAGAAAATCCCTAATTGTTTCTTAAATATGACAAAATTCACAATATTTTTCCACGATCATTTTAAGAAATTCACTTTTTACCGCGGCCGACTCACGAAATGATTTTGTAAAATTCCAAAAAAATAAAAAAAATCGCAGATTTACACCAAAATTAAAAAAAATATCGGAAAAATCACGTAATTTTACACGTTATCTCAAAGACCCCCCCCACTCAAGGAACTCTAGAAATGGCACTAAACCTTCTGAGATAAAAGAATTTGTGATGTAACTATTTGCAGATACACGATTCACTCTTATTTAACATCCATTAAGAAGATTTTATGTTAAGAAGTTTTTTTTTTTTCTTCTGGGGCTTTTTTTTTTCATGTCCAATTTTTCGGACAAATGGCCGATTTGTTTTTTTCATTTTCGGGACCAAATGGCTTAAAAATTTTTGGAAAATTTGGAATAGAATCACTCTTGTAAATCTATTGTGTACTATATTTTAATTTATTGTATTTAATATGTATATTTAATTTCAGCATAAGTGTTATGCTTTAGGGTATCATTCCTTTTTTATTATTTATTTCAGCAATTTGACTGTCGTTTATTTGCACTAAGGAAAAAAATTGCATTTTGTATGTTATAATATTGTCATTAAAAAAATTTTTAACAGACCTCCAAAATCTGGAAAATGTTTCGAATACATGTTTCAAAATTCATTTTTAAAAAAATATATATATATATGTATGAACTGTGACCCTGTGAACTTTTAACAGAAATTAATTCCTAAAAGCTTCAAACATGTGAATTTAAATTGCAACTTATTCTGCCAAGTAACGTTTAGGTTATGCTTTAAAATTTACAGCAGTGCAGTCAGTTTTGCAATGATTAGAGTGAAATTTTACATTAAGAGTTCCAACTTTAAACTTTCATAATTCATAACATATTTGAACAAATAACTTCCTGTTTGGTATCTGGAGATAAAAGTTACCAAAAAAGGCAAATAAGATGTTAAATTGGGTGTTCGTATTAAAAATTTTATAGGTCAGAGGTAAGAGCAGCCAAACTGCAAAAAAGATGAACATTTGTGTTGTCCCTTTCTTCTCATATCTAAAAATTCTCCCTTGGGGAAGGAATGAGAATTTCAGAGGACCAGAGAATTTACAAGACTGATATTTATTACTACAAAGTAACGAATAGGGCAGAAAAAAACTAGAGCTTTAAAAAGAATTTAAACTGTGTGCAGGGAGGGAGAGATGGATGTAGAAATTTGAGGCGAGGGAGTAATTCAGATAATTGATTCTTTATTTACTGTTACTGAGAGCAATGAATAGGGCAGATTTTTCTCTTTTTGTTTTAAGTTTCGAAGATTTTAAAATTTGTGTGCTGTGGGCTGAGAGGGAAAACAAAATTTCGCAGCCTATTCCGATGAAATTACAGTAGACTCCCTCAAATCCGCACAGCTTGGGACCAGAGGTTGTGCGGATTTTAGAATTTTGTGGATTTCTGGTCATTGATTTGTTTACAATTTTGAAACATTAATTTGATTGGCAGTTAAGAAAGGGAAATTATAATGAATGCTTACAATAAAGTGAAACATTAAAATAATTTATTAGTTTAAAAGTACAACTAATTATAAAAATAATTATGTAAAATAAAAATTTAGAAAAATATTAAATTATTATGAATGAAATCCATTCAATTCGATTCCAAAAGTCCTATGCTGCCATCTAGTGGTAGCAAGGAGAACAGTGTTAATGCTATTATCAGTATATATAGCTTATTGGGCTCACTGTAACCTTTTTCATTGTTATTTAGAGTCTTGAATGCTTTTCTTATACTGCTTTGTATGTTTAGAAATAAATTTGTCTATAATTTTAAAAAAAAATTACTGCAAACAATAATTTTAAAATAGCGTTCCCGTTCGTGGATTTTTCCACTTCGAACCCTGGAATTTTTGATATAGATATGCTAATTTATATCAAAATCAAATGTAATGTAAATTTATTTAGTAATAAATCAACTGTAATAGCCAAGAGAATGATTAACAAAAAATTTAGTAAAAAAAACATTGCGGTAGTCGCTGATTTCGGCGCCATCTTGAATTTTGTTCCTGCAACTTAACTGTAAATTTCATTGTTTACATCTGAAAAAATACGCGGATTTTAAGGTCGCGGATTTAAGGGAGTCTTCTGTATTTTAAAACCTAGAAATCTGATGACTTCCAGAAGATTCTCATCCCTGAAACTTTTATTTAATATCGGACAAAACTGGGAAATTTCATTAGCGGCCACTGGCCGATACGACTAGTTTTTTAAGTGACCATTTTCTTTAAACTAGTGGCCACTTTTTTATTTAAAAATACTAAACAGTAAAATTTCTGTAAGTATTAATCTAAAACTGAATAGCCCAAATAAATATGTTAATATAAATATATTGGAATAAAAAAAAGTAGGATCCTTGATGAAATGTAAGAAAATTTTATTCTCTCCTTGTAAAAAAGTGGCCGGAAGGCAGGTGCTGATAGACAATTTTTCACTAGCCACTTTTTCTCATTTACTGGCCCTGTGGCCGGTGGCTAGTGCTAATTTTGCCCTTTATTAACATTATTCAAGTTATTATTTAACAATATTCAAGTTATTATTTAACATTATTCAAGTAAGCACTTTGAAAAACTGTATAAAGTCAAGACAATCATTGATAACTATTATAAGCCTCAGAAGGAGAAATAAAACTGATGTGCTAGAATTTTAGAAAAGTAGTCAAATATTATAAACAAACTAAGATTAACTACACTTAACACTAAGCCTAATAATATGCTTTTCTAGATATGTAGTTTGCGGTGTGGAATTCATGCCCCACAAGGGGACAACTTGAGACTAGTTATTAAGAGTGTGTTTCTAATGCTTCTGGGAATGGGATCTGTCACAAACATCACATTTTTCAATTGTAGCACAATTCATATATGTAATAAATTTATGCAATAAATCAAAGTGAACACTTATTCATTCTGGGAGATTTGTCTTTTGAAACGGTATGTGTAGTTGATAAGATAGAACAATGCATTACCATATTTTCAGTGTATAAGTCAATCCATTGTATAAATCAATCCTATTTTTTTTAACACTGAAATGACATATTTTGGGTATATCCAGTGCATGATCCTTTAATTCACTCACAACAAAAACTTTTTTTTAAAGGCAATGAAAATGTCGGGGAAATAGTTACATGTAAAAAAACTATAAAGAGAAAAGCAAATATTGGAATACTTTTTTTGAACATGAATCATTATTTCAATCATCTTTCTCTCCTTGAAGATTGAAATCCATAAGACGATTCCATAAATGTAGATTTCCCGCACCTTAGTGAAACCAACAGTGATGAAGAAAACTTGGCAGAACTAAATCCTTCTTTGAATTGATATTTTTTGCTTAAGACATTTGAAAATACAATAATTTATATTTTCCTTAATTCATCATAGATATAAATTTCCCTCTAACTTTTTTTTTTAAGAGAGAAACTAATGTTTATAATAATAGTACTTATAGAAAAAAATTGTAATTATTTGAAAAATACATCAGAAATGATAAATATTATCATAAGGAAAGGATTGAAGCTTAACTCATAACTACCATTACATGTACAGTGATTGTCAAATGTGTTATTTTATATTTAGTGTATAAGTTGACCCCTGAATTTTGTTGCATATTAGCAGTTTAAAAAGTTGACTCATACACAAGAAAATATGGTAGTTAGCAGTTTTCTTCTATGGAACATGTATGTGGTAATGAATGATTATGCTCTGAGATATAATTATTACTCACACACTGTAGATTTTTCTTACTGGAATATGTTAATAAATTATTTAATAACTCATTTTATATACAGTAGACTCCCTCAAAACCGCAAACGCCTAAAACTCGCATATCATTGTAATGTATCCAGTGAAACTATCAGTTCAGATGTAAGAGCAAAATTACAGAATTTTTCAGTTTTATATCATTCCGTACGTATTTAAATATGTAATTATCGATAATATGACTGAACTTGTGGTTTTTCATGAAGGAAGTATAAATTTATTTCTAAAAAAGAATAAAGATATTGCTGATATCACTGGTAACTACAACCTTTTTACCAAATATATTGATCAAGCTTTTTTTATTATTAAGACTGGCTAAATCTGAAATAAAACTTCCATACTTTATTATTTTTATGTGAATTAATAGGGTACCTTTATGATGAAAGTTTCATTGAGTAATTCAAGGAAAATGTATCTCATCTTTATTATAGATACTTAGTAATACGTTATTAATTATTTACTTGACCTTTAATTTTAAATCTTTAATCCTTTTTTAAATTATTTTACTTTTATTATTTTAGTTTATTGCTTTACTTAATTATAATATTTTACTATATTGCAAGCATTCATTATAACTTTGATTGCATTATTACATTCAATACTGTTTAAAAAATGTAAACAAAGCAATGACCATAAATCCGCAAAATTCTAAAATCTGCACAACCTCTAGTTCCACAAGCTGTGCGGTTTGAAGGAGTCTACTGTATTAAGATTATAAATATAACTTATTTCAAATAAAATTATAAATCAGTATAATTACATTTGATACTTCATCAGTATAATTACATAATTATTTCAGAAATGTTAAAAAATTAAAACTAAAAAAATATTACAGAAAAATTTCAATTGTAGTTATTTTACTTTTATGACCTTCAAGTTTTTTCTTTAATTGTATGTTTGAAACTTTATTTGCTGTTTTTCATATCACTACATATTATATTTTTTTATTTAACTATTTCTTAGTCATTTTTTCCTTAGTATTTATATTATTCCTTCTATTTAATAAAATAGAGTGTAACCATTGAGTGTAAACATACAACAAAAAAAAAAAAAAAAAAAAAAAAAAAAAAAAAAAAATTATTACCCCTATTATTTCTTCATTCGCATTTCATTAATGTGCATAATGTAATACATATAAAATATTTGTAATGTGTAATATTATATGCTTGCCAGTTGTTGAGCTAATAATTTGCATCCATTTGAATACATAAAGGGATAATGTTAATAAAAAAAAATCCCATTACATCATTGTTAGGGTTTATTCCATTTTGGTATATTTGTGAAATAGCAATTCTGTATTCAATTTGTTCTATGTATTTCGTTTGAATAAACTTTTACCATGAGAGTTAAAACTGTCATTCCTTTATATCCATGTGGGGAGAAAAAAAAAACTACTGGCTACCAAGATCTTATGAACAACAGGACCACCTATAACTGTTACTTCATACAATTAGATGAAGATTTTGTTTCCTTTAGAATACAGATAGCCAAATCTGAATGTAGGTTACAGTATCCAAACTAATATAAGTGACTTATTCAGCAAGCATACATTGTATTCATTTAGATACAAATGGCACTTAATGTGTTAATATTCTTCTTGTGGATATCATGTTCTTCAGAAACTTGTTTAACCCTTTACATCCTGACAGTACTTTTAAGTACCATTAAAGAAAATACAATGTAAAATTTATTTAATTCGTCTACTAATAAAAGTAGATTGCACTTTTCATGCAAAATAATTTGCTCAATCATATTTAGAAAGCACAGTGAAACAGTTGAAGCTAAATATTTTTAATGTGGTTATTTTCTGAACCATTTACCTAGATGTAGGCTTTTATCCTATTAAAAAATGTTATATGAAAAATTTGCAACTACAAAACACATCTCTGTTACAGATAGGATCACAATACATTTATTTACACTGTTCTTATAAGAACTGTGAGATTTCCATAACAGTATTTTTTGTTAATTAATCTAATTATTCTTGTAAATATTTTGCAAAAAGAGATCCAACTACCAATTTATTAAATCAGTTTCATTTGAAAAAATTATCTAAAAATTAAATTATTATTATTATATATGTGGTTTTGGATATCTTAGACATTAACGTGAAGCAATTTTTTTTAAATCAAAATTCAGGATATAAAGGGTTAAACAAAGTTAAAGGTTTTTAAAGCTTCTTCCAGATAAACAAGTGTTCACTCTTTAAATGGTAAGAATTTTATGTCACATCATGATTTTAGAAACATTTAATTGGGATATGGGCAAAAAAATAATAGTAATAAATAAATAAAATACAAAGTTAGGAACCATTGTTCAACATCAGTTTGTTTTTGTTTTTTTTTCCCAACATTTTATATCTCTGAACACTCAATTTTACAGTTAAACTTTTGTTTGACTGTATAAAACTCTGTATCATAATTGTTATTATTTAAAAAAAGATGTTTAATAAGTAATGAACCTTTCTGATACATTAAGACAAAAAATTAAACAACAATATAACTTGCAATAAAAAGATAAAATTCTTAAAAATCTGGTTTGCATTTTATAATTTTTACATTTATTAATTATTCTGTTTATTATAATTTAAAACTTAATGAGACAGCTGAACCTGACATTTTTTTTTTTTTTTCAAGATTGAATTATGGATGGAGATACTTCCCAACTCTCCCCTTCCTGTTTCTAGCTGCGATTGATTTTCATTGTTAACAATATCCAACGCTCAAAAGCTAATTTCACAAAAATACACTGGGAACCAGTGTATTAATATTATTTGCAACATGTAGAATTTTACTCTTGAAAAATAACTAAAGGACAGTAGCTTAATAAATTATCCATAAAATTTTTTGTGTTAAATAAGCCCTCTCCTAAATGCATAAATTTATTTTCACACATTATAGAAAATAATTCGAAAAATACTATTCAAAAATAATATTTTTTTAATAACAGTAAGCACACTGATTCAAACAGAATTAAAAGATAAATATGGAGATAAAAATATAGATCTTTATCCTCCAGAAAATTAACAAAATCATAACGATGATTTCTAAAGCAATTAATGTTGCATTTTCAACTCCAAAAAAAATCTGTCATCTCAAGCGAGAGTATAAGTGACTCTGCAAAGATGTTTTCAATTCTTTGATAAAAACAGTAAAAAATAACGCAGAAAACTAAGGAATAATAAAATTGTCATTGCTAAACATAGACAAA
Organism: Maratus speciosus; assembly: GCA_963932465.1. NCBI lineage: Eukaryota > Metazoa > Arthropoda > Arachnida > Araneae > Salticidae > Maratus > Maratus speciosus. The sequence continues at coordinate 329,134,314 of OZ010796.1, read as the reverse complement.
GGAAAGAAATGTGACAACTTGAGAGAATCATTACCACAAAAAAAAGTAGTAAAATTATAAAATCAAACCATTCTGAAAGCACTGACCCCCAGACTGTTTATAATAAGGAGGTGATATAAAGGATATATTCTACCCCCTCTATCAAAATTTGGGATAAGTTAAGATCGAGAAGAAAACAGAGGGCTCTATTGTTATTTTTATTAGGATCACTAATAAATTTGCTTTGTTTTTTAATCTCAAAATACATGAAATTCTTAACCCATTGGGAACATTATATATTGTATGTATATGCTGGTGTCCATTAAAAGCAATAAAGAAAGAAGAAAAGAGCGACAGAAATCAGTTGCAATGTATTTCAAAACAGTAATCTCAACCTAATCAGAATAGGAATATCAAAACATGTGAGTTTTCTTAACACTGTAACCAATGTACTTACAGTATATGCGCACATTGCATTTAACTATTTTTTTTTCTTTTTCATTTTATTTTTTTTAGTGTGGTCGATTTTGCTATATTTGTTCATTTAGTCGATTTGGTAAAGGCACTTTCTTTGTTTGAGGTTTGAGAGCTAAATTTTTGTTCATAAATTTAATAAAACTTTGATCAAATTCCTTGTTCAATAACTGGGTCATTTAAGAACCAAGTATACCTATTGTATATGTTTCTGAAAATGGATTGATAATATAAGATAAAGATATTCTATTCATTTTCAGCTTGATAAATTATGTCTTTAATATATTTTTAACTATTAATAGACAAAAATCATTTCCAAGAGTCAACTTATAAAATTTTAACATATAAAATTTTAACAGACTAATTTCACTAAAAGAAAAATTATCACATATTATTAATTCAAATCAATTTTGGATAAAGAGAGAATCTAAATGAAAAACATAACAGTTTCAACCATTTTCAACTTTTAAAAAAAAAATGAGAAATATAACTCTTTTATGACTAAAAATAAGTCATAGTAATTGGTAATCTAACAAATTTAATAAAATATATCTCAGTCTAGTTAACTATGGGAAATCATCTGATTTCAATTCAAACAAGTAAGGGGAAAAAAAAACTATATACCTGTTAACTCGATTTTGGTTACAGTTATATATACTGGGTGATCCAAAAGACACCGAATAAATTCAACAATAAAAAAGTATAGACAGTAGCACAATGCAGTTTTCACAGAAATGCACAAAGAGTCATGATATTTTTTAAGAATGAAAAATTTCATTGCAAAATAGTTACATTTAACCAATAGTTTTAGCACCTTAGAGGCTCTGGAGCAGCTGTCTGTCATTATTTAAACCCTCATGTGACAGGAATTACAGCAGAAATTTCCTTCGATATTCTGTAGTGTCATGCCACATCTGAGAGATAGCAATTCTCATTACTGACAGTGATCAATTTGAACATTTGTAATTCTAGATGTGCTGTGAACTGTATTATACTGTAGTACAAACCACTGGCTCAACTGGAGCAGCAGTTGCTGATGGTAAATTTAACTATTTTGACAGTAAAATGTTTGTCATTAACAAAATCTCATGACATGTGTTTCTGTGAAAACTGTATCATACTACTGCCTATAGTTTATTTTATTTTTTATTTTTTTTTTTTTTAACATTTGGATCACCTGGTGCATTAATTAACACAGTGTTTTTTCTATGATGCTGCAGTTACACAAGGGTTACCTGGACTATGAAAAATTTAACAAGTTGATTAGGGTGATTTCATATCTTAGTCACAGTGCTATAAAAAGAATATTTTCAGTTTTTAACAAATGAGAAATAATGACAAGAATTTTCTAAAGGAGGTATTTTATGGCAACCAACTCTTAACTTTTCTGAAAACCACAAAATAGGATAAGGATGTGAATGTTCAATACAAGATCAGATCAAATATTGATATGAGTAGATTTATGAGCAAAATATACACAAACAAAAATAAAAATGTTCAACCTAAACATACATTAATTCTATTTCATCCATATTTTTACACTTATTTTAAAGATTAAAAGCTTGAAAAATTACATACTTACATGAAAAAAATTATTAAACATGAATTCCAAAGAAGTCCTTGTAATTAGTATATTTTATGATAATTTGTAAAATTTTGTTAAAATATTTATTACTATAAGATTAGAATACACAGAAAGTTACAAATACTATAGTTTCAAATGTTAGCATTGTTATTCATGTTTTAGTGAATAATTCACTGGTATAAAAAACTGGGAAATGCAGCATAAAACAGAATAAATTACAATTTTGAAAATTAATAAAAAATATATATACAAACACATATAAATGCATCCTGCAAATTAAACAATCACATTATATTTAACAAAGAAATACATACATAGCTTTAATTTTTGATATAAAAAAACAAACTTTAGTCAATTATATAAAAGTTTGGTAACTGCAATCTCCCATGTGTATGTATGCATAAAAAACAATCGATTACATTTTGATTTAAAATTAACGATTAATTAATGAGAAAATTTCTAAAAGCTAAATTGACTTTATTGTCTAAATGACTGAAAATAAACATTTAATACATTTATCACCTTTAATAATTATTATCACTTAGAATCTAAAATTGCAATAACTGATGCCCTATTAAAAAAGCACTAAACAAATTTTTAACAAGCAAAATATACTGTGTGTATGTGAAATTTCTATTTTGAAAAACAAATTTATACAATTAATGCTTTAAATTTCATGACTATCCCAAATAATGTTTTTATATGCATATATATATATAGTATATATTAAACTTAATGATTCTATGCATTTTTGTTCATCCCCCCAAAAATTAAAGAAACATTAAAAAGAATATTAAATTGAAAATCAAATTTTGTCTTAAACTGATGAAATTTTCCTCCCCCCCCCCCTCAAATAATTAGATAATGATTGGAAATTTTTAAAACATCAAATTGTATATAAGAGATTTCTTTTAATAAACAAATATATTAAAATATTATGTATTTAAACAATATAAAATAAAACATTTTTTATTAGGGTCTTTGGGGGATAATTTAAGTATAATAGCATTTTTTTAAAATAACATTTTTTTTTTAAGTTGAAAAGTTTTTACTAAGTTAAATACCAAGGTAAAAAATAAAAATATGAAATTTATACCCAAATTTACCTGATCAATAATCCCATAAAAAAACTGCTTTTTCAAACATTACACTTAACATAGAAATAATAAATATAATAGGCAATTGTTAAAGAAAGCCTGTTGATGATTAAATTCAAAATTATATAAGAATTTTTAAATTTTTCTGGATAATTGAATTTATTCTGCCTACATCAATATTACTGAAAAATGTGTTTAAAAAAGAAAAATTTTACTTACATTAAATTTTTAAGACTATATTTCTGAACCTTTTATAAGAAAATCTCAGAAACAATATTAAATATATTTAGAATCATAATTGAAATTGCATGCTTATTTAATATTTCAATAAGGTTTTACTTTAAATTCAGAAAGCAAAAACACATGCAATTGTTCTATTTACATACAATATAAAGAATGCAGAAAAATATGCATAAAAAATAATAAAATTAGTTTTCATCATACCTCTTTCCTTCTCAATTCTGCGACGTTCATTTCTTCTACTAATTGCATTTTCAGCATATGTTGCACCTGAGCATAAAAAGATACTTTAAAAATTGCTTTATGCAAAATTAAATTCATGAAATGTTGCGTAGTTTTGTGATGTTACAACACACATCAGCATATTAAAGCATGAAAACAACTCAAAAATATTGATCAAAAACAACATTCAATAGCCTTAGCAACATAACATAACTAAAACTTAAAAGAAAAAACTCCCAGTGAAAGATGTAATCAGGAAATATAGCTGAGCACTAAGAAATAAGACATGCAAATTTATTTGCAGTTAAAAATAGCTATAATTATTTACAATAGCTATAATTATTTACTATAGTTATATTTATTTAATTTTATAGTTTTATTTAACGATTGATATATAGTCTTGTTTATATTTCTTATTTATCTTTTAATTTATGTCATTAATTATGTATGAATGTGAATTATTTTAATTATAAGTGAATAGCTATTGAAGTTTTTTATTTATTTATTTTAATATGATAAAGTCTAATTATTTAATATTTGCTAAAATACTGACAAGATCATTCATGCACCTTAATTATAAGGCAAATTGTATAAGAATAATAAACAAATTAAATGTAATATGATAAAACATGACATAAGACCATAATTTGCATTTTTTAAATTTAAAGCTGCAAGAGAAATAAAGTGAGTAAGGCTGAAAATTAAAAGGAATTTAGTTGGTAAGATTCGTTTGAGAGTAATCTATTCAGTACACAAAATTGCCTCTCACAATGAAAAAAAGTATGGGGGGGGGGGGGGGGAATTATGTAAACAATGCTTTGACAGGAGGTTTCTTTTCATCAAAAACTACATTTTATAACTCTGGCATGGTTAAGATTTTGCATAACAAAATAATAAAATACCCAGAACGGCATTATTTGAATCAAAAATACGGTTACATTATTATTTTAATGTTTTTTTCGCAGTATATTTGAGATTATGCCACACCTTCAACATATTCTTCTATGAAAAAACAAATTGCGTTATAAAATGTTTCCTATGAATAATCTAGAAAGAACAGTAAATGATGAACAGTTTGCAGATTACAGTAATGAAAGAATAGAATGAAAAACTTTGATTTAATTTATTTTTTTTAATAACATAGTATTTTGACAGCAGGTGGGCAGTTTTTTTTATTTATGGAGATACTATAAAACAAAAATTGTGTAAAATATGAAAAAAATCATAAATATAATTTATTTCTATCTTACTCTATGAATTTTTAAAATTTTATTATTATCAAACCTGCAATCAGAAGAGATAAACTAAGAACAAGCAATAAATTCCCCCTTTCCCTCATCTTGATGCCACAGCTCGCACCGCCTGAATCAGATCCAGAGGTTTACAGCAGATTTCGGAATTTATCGGTAGAAAACATTGGTTTAACGGTTGCAGTTATCGGAATCTAAGAGCTCTGCAAAAATAATGCGATTTTAAAATGGAATAGTTTTTAATGGTAAGTGGATGTAACTTAAATATATAAAAGAGCTAAGCTAGATTTGTTGCATAAATTTAATAGACTTTACGCACATCATATCAACTGCGGGTATATAGAAGTAAAGTACAATAATCGTGAAGAATATTTTTATACTGTTCCCCCATCTTCCAGTAAACAGACTTTTTCGGAGGGTATATACCCGCAGAGGCGTAGCTGTTGCCACTTGTGGGTGAAGTCCATTTGAAGTAAACTTATAGCTATAGAATAAAAATATATATTAAAAAAGAACCTGAATAACTACTGTCATTGGCTTTTATTTCGGGAGTGATAATGGGAGTAATTATTCCTTCCAAAGTTAGCCAGAGGGGTTTCCCAGGCGCGAGCCTATAACACCCCCGCCCCCCAAAATAAGTTGGAAGGGGCTGTTCGTGCTTTTTTTCATTTAGAAAGAAAGGCGCTGTAGTTTAAAATCTATAAGGTTGCAAATCGCCTCCCGAAAAATATTCTAGCTACAGTCTTGATTGCTCCCAAATCTTTCGTCAGGAACCATTTAGTGGCCTAGGGAAATAACTTTTCACGAAAGTCCCTTCTTCCCTAGAAAAGGCTAAATTAAACACTTTCCGACTGTCCTGATTTCATCACAGAATGGAATGAAGCGTGAGTGGTAATCGAAAAAAGTAGAAATAGCTGGAGATCCATGAAAATTTTCGAGGAAGTTTTATTTTGCCCTACTACGTATCAGTCATGAACTTTACTAAGTCAAACTATCCAGTAAATCGAATGCATTTGACTACATTACGACTACATATTTTGAAATGATAGTGTGGGACTTATTCTCAGTAATGGCGGAATGGAATGTCAGTGAAAAAAAACCCGTCATTTTGATCAATTATTGAATGTTACTTCAGTTTTATAAATGAAAATGTGTATTTATGACGTCATTTTCACGGGTTGAAACCTCTCACCTTGTTTATGACGCCAAGTTTCATTGTGCGAAAATTTTGGAACTCTCTCTGTATTTTGGCCATTGAAAGTATTATTACAAAAATCAAGAAGTGTGAACGGATCAAGAAACGAGCGTAAAAACAGATTTTATATTTTTAATAGAAATTATAGTTTGATATCCAACAATCTTTCATCCGATAGCATATTTTGAAAATATCTTCCTGGTTTTCCATTGATCTTTGGAAACGATGGAGGTAGGCGTTGAACGTTGAACCAGTTTCATGTAGATGATTAATGTCACTAGTTGTCATGCATGTGGATTGTTCATTCACAGTCTAAGCCTGTCTTTTGTTAACACTAGAACCGCCAAGGCGGTCATTTTGACCATTTGGAAACTTTCATTCCGTACCATTTTGTTTCTATTTAGTGCATAACTTCCAGTTTCCGTGACTTTTCCTATAATTCGAAAAGCTATGATATGCAATTGATAAATTTTCCAGTCAGCCAAAATTTATGAAGTATTGCAGCAGTATACATAGAACCGCCGAAACGGTCAAAATGACCGCCGTCAATTTTAATGCACATTTTATCTAGTAGATGTCGTAACAGTCCATACTTCCACAAACGTTACAACATTACCACAGATAACTTCTTTACTTCACTGCCCCTTGCTCAGTGGCGTAGCCAAGGGGGGGGGGTGTCCGGACCCCCCCTTCCGAAAGTAGACCTGGTTTACTAAATCATGGATACAAATACAACAGTAACAAAGTGCTGAGACAGAATCACAAAGGATCTATAAAAAATTCCGCTTTAGAGAGGTGTTTCTTAGAAGGTATAATTCAAAGGTATGTCTTTCTTCGGGACTATGAACTTTTCCGTTTTAGACAGGTTTCCGTTATAAACATTTTCCGTTTTCACAGTATCCCTTAAAACTGCTAAAACGTACTCAGTTCCTAAACTTTTTTCTTTCACGTACCCCTTTCTTAGGTTTCTCCTTTCGGAGTACCCCCATTTCTCATAAACATGCCCCCCTTCCTCCCCTCCACTCAAGGAGATAACGTAAACATGCTTTTTTTCATTAGTAATCTTCTCATCACAACCATATAATAAATCGATGCAAATTACATTGATACTCCTAACATTTTTGAGACTTCCGCCATTACCGATATTATTTTCACATACTCCCAGCAGACCCGCCACGTATGCCCCCCTCCCCCCCCCCCCCCAATGGTACGTAACCCCAGGTTGGAAACCGCTGCTATAACACGAGCATAAATCTATTGCAAGAAAATCTGTGAAGATGACCTATCTCAAAGGAAAACAATTCAAGGTTCGACGAAAACATCACTATATTGCTTGCTAACGTTTGAAACCTATCTGAAATGAAACTTGTTCCAATTGTGAATCCTTCTTGGCAGGTTTTCTGAAAACACGGAATCCTCTCATAAACAAAAACATTTTAATGTCCCGAGACGGAAGGATAATTATACAAGTATACCTGCTATTCCGTTTACACAAATTTACTGTAACTAGATTAAACATAAAACTTTTTTTATCTTGGACTTCGATGGGGTTCTGTTGTCGACACTTATGGGAAAGAACGAGTTTATACGAACGCAATAACGGTACATTGGTTGAGTTTCGTGACCCTTATCTTTGTTCACTTTATAATGGACAATATTAACAATTACTTTAAATCTGCTGCCTGCAATTAATAAAAGTAACTTTATTTTTGGACTGGTTATTTGTTACCACTTTCAAAATACACTAGCTAGAAAAATTAAAGGAACAACCATAAAAAGGTGCTTTATGTTAATTCTATTAAGGGAACTTCCAGAAAGGTAACTCAATGTCAACGTTATCAAGTAGTCCAATGAGATTAACATTCGCTACGGAAATATATGCAAATTTTTCAGCCTCAGCCCGTTCTTTCGGTTCACGTGTGAAAAGGAGCGCATGTGGGTAATTTGAAGTCTAATTTTAAGGATTGTACGTGTAATTAGATAAAACTTTCGCTTCTAGTAGGTGGAATATGTCGTCCAGAAGACATTTGACCGATTTTGAGAAATTGCGTGCGGTAGGGAGAATGGAAGCAGGACAGACACTCTTAGGGGTCTGTAAAGACTTATAAATAGCCAAAAGCATCATGTCAAGAATCTGGAAACGGTTTAAAGACACTGGTATAATGTCCACAGACAACCAGGTCAAGGTAGAAAACGCACCACAATAGGCTCTCAGAACTGTAATTTGCCAGCGATTGCTAAAAGAAATAGGCAATTGACGTCAGTTCAGATTGCAGGGAGTTTGCTGTAGCAACAAGAACTCGACTATCCTGGTTTACTGTGAGTGACAGGCTGCATGCAAGAAAACCCATGATTTGTGTTCCACTAACTCCGGTAGCGAAATGCGCCCGGTTAAAGTGGTGCACGGATAATCGTCATTGGAGTACCACGGACTGGAGCCGAGTTCTCTTTACCGATGAATCCCGATTTTGTTAAGAGAGTTACTACAGACGTGTTACCATATGGAGGGAGAAAATCACACGCAATAAGGCTGCAAACATCCGTCAAAGGCATCGATACAAAGGTCGTGGAATCACGGTATGGACGGACATAATTTTGAATGGTCGCAGTGACCGATACATTTTTACCAGTGCAGCTGTGAATGCTGAAATATATAGAGATGAGATTCTTGATCCTCCTGTCAAGTTGTTTAAGGATGCAATCGGAAGATTCGGAATTTTATGATAATTAATGGTCTAGAAGGGCGCTACCCCCTTCCACGGAACTCCTAAGTGTCCCTTCCAGAGCTGCATAAATCCAACCCGTCCGAAGCTTACTGCTGAACTCGGAGAATGTTCTAAAACTGTTTCGAACCATCTAAAATAAATTGGCTGGGAAGTACAAAAACAGAAACCACCATGAACCATTTTTACACACTCTAATACTTCCAAAATAGTGCTAATCCATCACAAATAAACTTATTACAAAAATTTAACTTCCTTAAAGACGGCCAGATATCGGAAGCAACTATTAGATAGAATATGGTATCAAAAGTGGCGAGACATGAAACATGGAAACCCAAAAGAATTATGGCTAAATAAGACAAAAGAATTGTAACAAAACTGCTTTTTCCAGCATTAACTATATTTGATGTGTGTGCTTCTTACATTACTAGTTTCTGTAGCTGAAAACTCAAGATCTTTTTCTTAAAGTTAAAACCTTCCCACATAACAATTTTAGTTTGCAGAAAATTTGCAACAGTTTTGCTTTGAAAACCTGAAAAGCTGCAGTAAGCTCAGCAAGACAAGACTGAAAGTTCATAACAAGACTGCAGCAAGATAACGCAAACACCGAAGTCACCACACTTTGAATTTGCAGCTAACTTGTCGTGCAAGTTAAATTCATACTGTATCAAATTTATTGCAAACTAACGGCAAACAAGTAATCAAATATACTGCAAAGTAGTAATCTTTCCATGTCACACTATAAGTTTAACCCGTTCGAAGGGATCCATAGACCTGATCAAGGCTATTGATGCGAAAGCGCCGTCAGAAGGTGCATGCATTGGTTTTATCACCATAAACAAGTTTAGGTAATATTTGTACTTTTCATTTCGAGCATTTTTTGGTATTTAATAAGTACAGCGCTTAGAAAAAGTGGTGCCTACGGAATAAAGTTTCTGCAATTTCTGTGTATGTGCTGATTGTCTATTCTCTCAACAGAGGGATTTTTTGCTTTCATCACTTTCGTGAATTAAAGACAGTCTTGCATCAGTTTCACAACAAACTACTCATGCAAGTGGGTGATGGTATACCTTGCGGGAGATTTGCTGCGAATTTCTCAATTCAAATTTGTCACGGCAAGATAATATCAGAAAAAATCAAACTTGCAGCTAATGTTCATGCTATCTGGGTTATCTCAAAAACTCCAATGAAGAGCGCGGCTGATCGCATGAACGGCTCATGCGATTGACACTTATGTGAAATCATTATCCAATATATATTACAGCACAAGTTCTTAATTCAATGGCAAGAAATTAAACATAGAAATTGCTGTTTTAAACTTAACCACTTGATCCTAACTTTATTGTAGGAAAATGTTATGTAATATGAAACTTGATTTAACCGATTCGCTGCCAAAACTATAAAGTAATAATTTTCAAATTTTTTGTTAAAAGTCGTTTGCTACCACAAATTCAGAAAGGTAAATTTCGCTTTACTAATACAGCGAAATTTCTGCCAGTAAATGGGGCAATTTTTTTAAATTCTAAAATAGTAGTGACAAAGTAATTAATAAATTAAAGCCACGAGTATACTTGCGGATGACAACGAATTGGTTAATTAAATTTAACTCTTCAGTATGCGCTCAGCTTTTTACATCATAGTGAATCTTTTTCATTGGTAAATATTAATGTAACTTCATTGTATATTATTAGTTGCAGTTATAGAGATTGGCCTTACATTTTTTATCCATGCTTTTTTTTAACTTAAGAAATTAAATAAGGATATACCTAAATTCTTAAAGTTACTCGAAATACTTCTATTATACATACACAGTCAAGAAGAGATTCAAAGGGACTGGTAAAAAGTTCCATTTTAGACAGGCTTCCATAGAAAGAAGTGTAATTAATTATGCTTCTAATATACACTACCTCAATAAGATCTATTGTTCGTTTCGCAGGGATTCTGAAACTCTTCCGTTTGAGACAGGATTCCGTTATAGAAAGATTCCGCTTTTACAGGTTTCACTATGTTTCACTAAAGAACGATGAAAATCCCCTTTCAGACAGATTTTCAGCAAATTTAATTGTATCGCAATTCATATTAAGACCATGTAACGCTTCCGTTAAAGACAGGATTTTGTTATAGACAATTACTATTTTGACAAGTTTTATTCTGTTCATATGACTTAAATAAGTATATTTATATAAATACACAAAACTTGTAAAACTGGAACCTGCCTATAACGGAATTCTGTCTTAAACAGAAATGTTCCGTGCAACGGAAAAGAATACTATACAAATACACCTGATAACACGAAAACCTGTGTAAAACGGAATTTTCCAGCAATATTTACGATTTCATGTTGACAGGTTTTAATATATATATATAACCTGAAGGAAAAATTCTCCCCCCCCCCCCCACGCCCCGAAACGAAATCCTGGCTACGCCACTGCCCTTGCAGAAAAGCTGAAGTCACTAAAAACAAGCATTGGTTGGCACAGTCAATCGCGGACGAAAAACAAACTTCCACAGACCATAAAATCTGAAAAAGTCTTTGTAGAGTAGTCATATTCTTCCCAAAGATGATATTACGTTCAGTTTATCAAGGGAAGAAAAATAAATATGTTTTAAGTCGAAGTTCCCGACATCCATCAGTTACATTTGAAACTAGTGATAAACACTTACCAGAAACGGTAAAGTTCTATAATTCTACAAAATTTGGCGTCGACGTGCTCGACCAAATGGCACGGAAGTAAACTACAATAGCTAGCTGTAGACTTTGACCTCTACAAGTGTTTTATAATTTTCTAGATCTAGCGAGTATCAATTCTGAAAAACACAGTCAAAAAAGGTGTTACATACCAGTATTTTGTTAAAGAAAATCCGCTTTATATTATTCCTAGTATTTTCTAGAAGAAAATACTGGTAGGTCCTCTCTTTTTTACCACTCGCCCCCCTGAATATTGCATTGCTCAGGGGGTAAATATAAATGTTTGTTTTTAGCAATGTCGATTTCTCATGAAAAATATTTTTACTATAAAAATATTATTAAAATAAAAAAAATAAAATATATATATATATATATATATCTCAATATAATATAATTATGACAAAATAAAGTATAAAAAAATAATAAAAATTATGAAATATATATTATTTTATGGACAATGATGGTAATAATAGTAATAAACGATACTAAGAGTAAAAAATGGCAAGTAAACAATAATTGAGCATGGTACTCCCCTTCGGTGAACAGGGGCGGCGCCAGAACTTGCCCGACAAGGGGGCACAGTATCCCCGACAGGGGGGCTGAATTCATAATATATATTAGAGGTCTCCACGAGCCCGGGCCTGTCCCGAACAGTGTTAAATTCAGACACTTTTCTCCGGGGGGAGGATTTCTGTGGCTCCAGGGGGGGGTCATTATAGCGTTCCGGGGGGATTGAACTTTTTGACCATTAAAAACACAAAATCTCAAATCTTCCGGGGGGCAATCTCATTGCTCTGGGGGGAATGCCCCCCCCCCCTGGCCACCCCCTGAATTTACCACAAAATTAATATACTAATACGTGAGAAAAGAATATAATACATTTACACCTGCTAAGAAGGGAACTTTTTTATAACGCATTTTTTTTTCTTTCCGAGACGATTCCGTCTTAGAAGATTTTACAGTATAGCATTTTTCAGATTTTAAGTCTTCAATACATAATTTTTTGATTAACGATATTAATAATAGCTGAAACATTTACATACAAATACAGATTCATTTAAAAAATGTATATCGCAACCTTTTGCGCATATTTAAAAATGAAGATTATAAACATGAAAAAAAAGCTAAAATAAGTATTTTTGGTCAGAACTCCTCCTTTTAACAAAATCAAAGTAAAAATACATGTTTTGTAGAAATTCTGTCGGACTCGGGCCGAGATTTGAACTGTTTGCCGGGCCAGGCTCGGGGCGAACTTTTAGCTTTTATATCGGACCGAATTTTTAAAGTTATTAATTAAAATCTTTCTGTCTAATAATACAATCAAGTTTAAATTATCAAGTAAAGTCGGTATTCTGATTTACACGAAATTTTTAAATTCCCAAATACGAACCTACGACCCTAAACACGAATCGTTAATTACAACCCTGCACGGTTCGAGTTATGCCCGACCCGAAATCGACAAAATATTTTTTGTCGAACCTGCAAGTTGATGCCTAAGCATGAAAGGAAAAAAAAAATCAATCTGTAATTGAAAACAATTCAGGAAAATAGTCTGCAATCATATCTCTAAAATCAATTTTATGTTTCGAAAAATGAATGCATATGAATATGTAAATGAATATTCATTCATATACAAGTATTTTTTTTTTTTTTTTTTATAATTTGAAACAATAATCTGGACTTTTCTTTGGAAAAATTTGGCGAACTCGAATTGACTCTAATCTGAGATGACCCGAAAATGGAAACTTTAATTAACACGATCCGCAGCAAAATTTTAGAGCGAATGGTCAACACGTTCGGGTAGAATCGGGTTATCTGACCCGATGCAAGATTTTAGTTGTTGCTTTATATACATCTTCCCGCAGTTTACAATGAAGTTATCTATGTATATAATTATTTTCTCATTTACACTTCCCATTTCCCTTCTATTTATTAAATAGAGATTAATATCCATATTATTATAAAATGAGATTCTAATGTATATTGAAGTTAATGAACAAAGAAGGAATTTTTAGTTTGATACTAAGTTAGCTTGAATAATTATACAAAACTCTCTTTTTATTTACTCATTCATTTATAAAAAAAAATACTTACCCTACGCTTTTTAATAAGAAGATCGAAGTGAACAGATGAATTTCCACGTCCTGTCTCTTCTTGAAATCGTATTTCTTTTAGACGTCTAAGTTTGCGGTTAATCAAGTAAACATTGAACAGGAGTGCGCATGAGTTATAGACAAAATGTATAAGTTTTTTGGTAACATCCGGCCATTGTGACGACAGACTTTAACCTACATGTTGTTAAATTCTTAAATTTTCTGGTCGCAGACTAAGGAATAAAATTTTAATTTAGATTAAACTCTTAAAAAATCAGCGGCAAGCTTATCCGTGGGTCAGGTTTTCTACAAACTAACCTAAGATTTTCTTTAAAAAACTAACCTGCACCCGACTCGACACCACTCGGGTCGTGTGCAGTAAAAATCGGATTACCCGACCCGATGCGGGACTCTACACTCAAGTTAAAAAAATTTCCCCGACGACGATTAAATTTGACCCCGACGGTGGGGCCAGGTATGCTCGACGGGGGGGGGGGGGGTGCGTACGCCCCCCGGACCCCCCTCTGTCGCCGCCCTTGTCGGTCAAAATGACCGCTTTGGCGGTTAAAGGTATACGTTTTTAACGGCAGCTCTAGTGTTAAATAGTATTCGATAATAGTAGAGTGCCTTTATTTGTCATGCTCACTGGGCGCATGTTCGGATTGGAAGTCCAAACTATGGCAATCCAAATCCAAAAACATAACTTGGCAATATCACATATATAGAAACAACTATATTACATTACTATATCTACGGAAGACACCTGATTGGAAAAGTTAGCTTACACGAGTCAAATAAACATTAGCTTGGCGATAATGGTAGACTCATCAAGTCTGTTTTTCTCCAAACGTCTCGACCGATCAAATTTTACTTCTTTTATACAACAACTCTGATAAATAATGGCCACAGTTTTTCATTTATTTATTTTTTATGCAAGAGGATGTTTGATCTCCACTGCACGCTAAATTGCAGTCACTGTCTATCCACATTAAAAAATACAGTAGCTCAACACTATATCACTCATTCAGATAGAAGATATATCACTTTTTTTCTTACCTCCCGAAAATGAAATAAAAGGGTCTAGATTAAACGTATTGCGCCAGTTTTACACATATGCTTAAAGGAGTTTCTATCTGAATTTCGATCACAAAACTTCACTGCAACTACTGCAATTTTAATCATTTTAGCGTCGAAGGCAAATATTGAGGAATAAAATACAACAACAGACATTGCATTTTTTCGACCCGAAAATAACTTTTCTACATTTTTTAACGTTAACGATAAGAGCGATTTTCTATTGTTAATTTTACTGGGAAATTTAATGTGCGTATATAAACTAACATTTCGGAGACAAATCAGAAACTGTTAAAGATATAAAAATTTCTTAATAACACCATAAAATTAAGAAATGTCTTTCTGCTTCAGGGGCAGGGAAGACGTGCTACCACTCAGAAGGCAGGAGCAAGACTGAAAGGAAATGGAAAGTGAAAAGATAAGGAGAAAGCATCATACAATCACACAAGAGCATTACCCATTCAGATAAACACAGAACAGAAGAATTGTGAAGCAAATTTAATAAAAACAGAATCAGAAAAGTAAAAAGAAAATATAAGAATCTATTTAACATACAAAAAATAAAAATAAAATAAATTAATTAATTAAAGAATTAAAAAAAATAGATGTAATAATAATAAAAATTAATATGAAATAAAAATGCAAGAAACAAATGCAAATAAAACAGAGATTAAAACTTAATAATATATACAAATATAAAAATAAACAATTAAATTAAAAAAATCAAAAAACCCGACTGCATAAAAAGCGAACTAATTAATTATTTCTCATCAATGTGAAACTTTTTTTTTTGAATTCCTACTATTAGCTCACACTCTCGCTATATATAACTTGTTCAAATTTTCAATCGTTAATAAAATACTTATTATTCATCCAATCATGCTCAAATAAATTTTTTTAAACTTGTAGTGGATGATACTTGATGTTAATCCAGTATTTTTCAAATATTAATTCTATAATTAAATTAAATTAATTAATTTTCAATAATCGAGAGAGTCCTCGTGTTGATCAAGGTATTTTAAGACCGAGAGAGCCCTCTTTTTGATCAAGGCATTTTAAGGCCACTCAAGAGGAAAGAAAAATGGGAGAAAATTTTTTTTCTTTTTGACCTAAGTAGGAATTGACTTAAAATATTTTTTTTTTTTATATTACTTGTTTATATTACTTACCTGTTTTTTTTTTTTTTTTATTATTATTTACTTGTATTGATGACTTTTAAGTTGTGTTTAATTGTTAGTTCCTATCTATAAACACTGTTTTGATGAGTTCTATAGATGTCCATGATGGTTAGAGTTGCAGTAAAGCTAGAGATCCTACATACACAACTTCCAGGTTGTATAATATTTTAACGGAGCTTCTGACTGTAAAATAGTCAATGAAACATCGTCTTCATTTTGAAAGACCTATCCAATGATATGCCACTCAATAGGGTGCGTAAATTGTTTTCGTCTTTACCGCCATTTTGTATTTTACGGCCGCCATTTTGAATTTATAAAAACAAAACCTAGCCTATAACCATCGGCCGTTAAGACGAATTGATAGAGACCTCATTCATTAAAATCCATCCAGCCGTTGGGATGTTTCGAGGGTATAAAGAAATCAACATACGCAGATACGCGTGAAACACATAACCATTCTTTTCAGTCGGGTAATTAATTAACACAATAAAATCCAGGCCTTTTTCAAGGCTTTACCGTTGGTGCATGAGGAATGCGTTTTGAACCGTGAAGAGATGCTAGCACTAGGCTGTCAGTGAAACTGCTGAAGAGTTTGCAGCTGGGAGACCCACGAAATGTGATGCGCACCAGGCCTGACACTCAAAATTAGTGAGCTATATGGCCCGCCTTTTTTTTTTTTTTATAGGTTTTAGTGTTAGTTAGGCTTGGCTACCTTATGCTATGATTTTTCTGTGCTCGTTGGTACCCTACTGTCTTTGCATTCTCCGATCTTTACCTACGCCAGTAAGTGAAATGACATCGAAGTGTAGGGCAACCAAATTCATTTGGATGCCTTATGCGCCCCCCTTTTGGTGGTTATATTTAACCCCGTGCTTCCAACTCTGGAATGGCCCTCGGGACTCCTCCAGAGTATCCAAATTATACTTTTAGGCCGTGCATTGTTTCGAAATTCATCTCTAGTTCCCTTTCTCATTTTTAGTTGGAGGTTACGCGCGGCGGCGTTTCACGCCGCGTTGGCACTCCTTAAGCACCGCGATGTCATGTCATGTCAATTAACACAATATTAATAATAATTTGTTTAAAAAAATATGAATGAACTGAACAAGTTTTTCCAAGAGGCAGAGAGCATGGTGGAATAGTATTTTCATTAACTATAACCTCACGATTAGAATAAATAGCTAAATTTACGAGAACATCCAATTCTGTGGGGTTATTAGCATTAAAGATAATTTTAGCATTTTCGAAATTAAAACTACGGCCGGAATGCCGAGAATGCTTGGCGATATAAGATATAAAAATTTCTTTGTTGGAAACATGACGGGAGTGAGTATTCATTTAAGCGGTTTTAGAGATTTATT
This sequence comes from Maratus speciosus, assembly GCA_963932465.1. Lineage (NCBI taxonomy): Eukaryota > Metazoa > Arthropoda > Arachnida > Araneae > Salticidae > Maratus > Maratus speciosus. The sequence continues at coordinate 329,117,157 of OZ010796.1, read as the reverse complement.
TTAAATTGAACTACATAATATAAAAATCTTACTTTTGCTTTCCTATTAGATGTTTCCTTAACTTGTCCCTTTTCTTTTGCTTTTTCTTCGAGTCTTGCTCCTGCCTTCATACTGACAGTACGTTTTCCTTGCGCCTGAAGACAAAAGATAAAAGTTCTTTCGAAAGGCCTAGCGTATTTCTTATGGTGTTATTAAGAAGTTTATGCCTTTATCGTATCACACCAGTTTATTGAATATTTTAAAGAAACAATTACTTGTGGGTTAGGATTTTTAATAATCTTTTAAATGTCCTCGGTTACATTTTACTTTTTTTCACAGCCTCCCATTATGCGCAATATAATGATGGGCTAATGTACTTAGTCCAACTTTCAAGTGTTCAATATGCAGAACATTATTACTCAACACTTCTTTTGGCCAAAGTTAACCATGACGTGCTTTTCCGCTCTATTGTAATTTTCACCCATAAATGGTACTTGCATGATATCTATCTCGAATTCTCCAATCACAGTTAACAGGAAAACGAGTTTTTTGCAAGATATTATCTGAAATGAATGCATGCACATGAAATTTATTGGCAGCATTTGGTAAAATTTTAAACACGTTTTCAGATGCAGATATTTTATTTTTCGCGCATCAGCTAATGACTTATGAAATGACTCGGGCGTTCGTATATGTATGAATAAAACTAGAAAATGAGAAACAAGAATTAATTCTTGCTATTTGTGTTTGATTTATTCGTTGGCGTTTCAGTTGTAAGCATAAAATAATTCTGCAACTGATAGGCTAATGTTAAGATATTTGACTCACGACGGGAGCAGACATGGGCAGCCAGCAACTTTTTGTTGATCCAGTACGGAGTGTTTCACTAGACAGTTTCGCTAAAAAATTATTAAATTTAATTAAAAAAATTGTCATGCCCTTGCAAAGATTTGAAAAGCTTCGATATTCGGAAGCAAAAACTTAAATTGCTATCTTGAGCAGTTCATACGACATTAATAAGGCACTGCTAAAATGGCTGAACTTCAAGTCGACGATAATCAGCAAGGCAAGAAGTTTACAAAGTAACTCAGTAAATCTTAGTCAAGCTTTTCCATTTCCCCACAAAAGTTTTGTACCTCACAGTATCAGAAGAGTTAAACAGTAAAAAGTTACCCTAAAGCGTTCTTCTATGCTAAGTTGGTTTCAGACAGAGTGAGCATGCCACTCGCTCCACATATTCGATTTTATACTCCAAAAACGATTGTTCCACTCCACAAGACGAGCTTTACGATATTGAATGTTATCCTCTAATTGGAATTAGAAGGGATTATGGAGAGCACTAATTCGGGCTGTCCGTACAGGAAAATGGCCCCTTTAACTAATAACAAAGTGCTGTTAAATCACTGTTTATAATGAACTCTTTGAAAAATTTAGATGTTTAAATTTGGATAATTTTTACTTTGTCATCTAACACAGACCACTAATGTCATATGAAATATAAATTTGGGAGAAAAATAATCATTATGAACAAGTTAAAAATATATACAACACTGTATGCTTGTACGAGATGTTCCTGAAGCGAAAACTTAGATCTTTTCTCTACATGAGAAAATATTTTTAATAGGTCATGAGAAATTATTGTATTCTTCTGTCCGTAAAGTTGAACTTTTTTATACGGGAAATTTTGAGCAAATGAAAATATAATAAAATAACTTCTTATACTTATATTTTGGTATATGACCTGATGTTTCTTTTCACATTTCAAGCTGTTTTAAAATTCTGTCGATGTAGAACTGGATTGGTACGAAGTCAAAATGTTACAATTGTTACTTTTAAGAGCATTTTCACTAGCAAATGACTTTCGACCTAATTTTGCAGAAAACAAAAAGCTGAAAGTTAGAGCAATGTATGGCGAATATGTTGGATGTGTTACAACATCCCAGGACTCATATATACAGGGTATCCCAAAAGTCCCTGACACATTTTAAAATTCGATATAAAATCAAGTAATTGTCGTATATGAGTGCAGTTTAGACTAAAATACTTCTCGCGATGAAACGTTTTCTTCAAGCGAATAAAAAATTAGTTAAAAACTTCGCCTATAGATGGCGCTGTACCTTAAATTATCGGAAAGAAGCATCAAAAACTCAAGACAATCAGTTACAGATAATTTTATTTTGTCAAAAGCAGTTGCAGATCAATAATTTGTGCAATCCATTAGCATAGTTCAATGTGTGCACCCTTTGTAGATCGAGCCACAAAACTTTCTTATGCTAGTTCCTTCCGCTGTTTCCAGATGGAGGTTTTCTTTCGCACTTGGCACGAAAGTTCTTTGAGCAGTAATGATGGCTTTGGTTTCGAAGTGCCAACCTACGTAATTAGCTTTTTCACAAGGACTCGTAATTTCTGCGTCAAAACTAATCTGAAAATGAGAAAAAACGTACGTTTGAAACCAAACATACGGATAAATGGCGCAATCTATGATATAAGTTTGGAACTAATTATTTTCATTCGCTTGAAGAAAACTTTTCACCGTGAGAAGCATTTTTGTCCAAATCGCACTCTTGTACGGAAATTACTTGATTTTATATTGAATTTTAAAATGTGTCAGGGACTTTTGGGACACTCTGTATATTTTTTGGGTTATCAAAGACACGCGAAGCTTCACAGTGTCATAGTTGAATACCGAGGGTTCGTACGGGTCCTTGAATTTCATGTCTAAGAAATTCTTCGGTACCAGTATTTTCTTATGGAATATCACTCCTTAAATAAGGCGAAATTCGTCCGTTTAAACCAGATTTATTTGTCGATTAAAAAATACTAATATTTACCCTTGAAAATAACGGTACCCGTACGAACCCAGATACCACTCCTCTTCAAATTTGAATATTCTCAACCTGAATATTTTCTATCTGTTACACATTTTATTAGTTACTTTAGGTATGAATAACAGTCAGAGATGTACAGAGATTACCGCCCCGGGAACTCATCTTTCGCTTTAGAGCTGTAGTGCAATCCCGGAGGTAGGAATAATGGACACCAGAATTTATCTTCTGATATAAAATTGGTAAGCCATGTTCTGGATCTGGGATTAGGTGAGTCTTTAAGTGCCGGGGCCAGGAGGGCCGAGTTGACTTTGGACACACTTAGGTGCCTTGCTACCGGACAAGAAGAAGCCCCTCATACCTGTGCAAAACCCGAACTCTCTTAAACGTCTGGCGCTCCGACAGTAGCACCTAAGACAAAAGGGTAAAACTAGTAGTTCCCCGATCCGAATGGATCCAAGTGATGCCCAGTCGCCACAACAACCCACCAGTCGAAACAGTTGAGCTAGGGACATACAAGGCCAAACCACAACCAAGAACTTCGCAAAGTCTGTGCTGCGGTCTGATTATGTTCGCCCCGTGGACTGTTGTGGCGAGATCGATACCCAAGAAAACGCCTGCACCAGGGGCGACGCCGCACACTTACGGCAGAACCGAAACAACCTACTACGTCGCCATTCAAAGCGAAACCAGCGCAAAATGCCTGCCACTGAAAACGACATCGTCAAACCGACGACTTCGTATGGGCAAGTACGAGGGAGAGTCGGAAAATAAGTTTCCCCTGTCAATTGTTGACAGAGGAGTGTATGAAAGACAAAAAATGTAATGAAACATTAAAGATAAGACGTAACTTTATTTTTTTACTTAAGTGCCAAGTGAGTTGAGACATTTGTCATACCATTTATAAGCTTCATAAAGCCCTCCAGGAAAAGAACAAGGCTCTGCATACAAAAGAAGCGTTGAACGGCTTGTGTGACTTCAGCATTGCTTACAAAGAAGTAGTCAAGTATTGCTTTCGTCTGTAGTGGCCGTGCACGTCCATCCAGGTCTCAGTATGTCCAACACTTGCTGACGCCCCTCACTGAATTGGCGGCACCATCTCCGCACCATTTATTTCGACATCACATCTGGCCCATAGACTCCCACGTGGCGGTTATGGATTTCTGTTCCCGATACTCCACGTGCCCATTTATAGCGGACAACTGCTCTCACTTTCTCCTTTGACCAAGAATTCACAACGCACTGTCTCTCCATACCTACCGGGAATAGAATGATGCAGAGCCCTGATTTTTTCAAGGGGCGCGTTTTGAAGCTTATAAAGGGGTATGACAAACGTCTCAACTCACTTGTCACTTATGTAGAAAAATAAAGTTACGTCTTATCTTTAATGTTTCATTAAATTTTTTGTATTTCATACACACCTATGTCCACAGTTGCCAGGGGAAACTTATTTTCCGACTCACCCTCGTACTTAGTACTCATGTCTGGATCCTGCGTAGTGCCGCCAGCCAAACCTCGAGGATAGGCGACCACCCCCTCAGGTACCCGAGGTGACTTGAATCAGAGGTACCCTGCTTAGAGGACCAATTAGACATCCGAGTTTTAGTCTACCACCATCGCCAAAGGCATTACGCCTCAAGGGGGTCACTATGTGGCCCCTTAGGTACCGAAACAAGTCCGGCACACTGCATAGAGGCCTAAAAAGCTGAAAGTGGCTGTTCGCTTCTCTGTCTCAGTATCCACTAGCCAGTTTCAGAGCCACAACACAACCTGCGACCCGGCCTGCGGTGCACATATCAAGCTTGTTTCCCAACTAGCAAGTTCAAACAATCAAAAGACATTACGCCACGAGAGGTTCACCATGTGCCCTCTCAGGTACCGAACAAGTTCGACATCCTGCATAGGGGCCTACAAAAGCGGAACGGGCGGTTCATTGCTTCTTAAAATCTCCAACCAGGCCCCGAGTCACATTGCAGCCCCAAACCGACCATTTCAAGGTAGTTTGCACAACATGACACGTGCCACAGTGCCATCAAGAAAGAAAGAAGAAAGGCTGCTCATCCGACCAGCGAACGCAGTAAGTCCCGCCTGCGCATAGTCACGCCGGACTGGCTTTTGCCCCAGAGACGTAGTTCCGGCAGCCCGTCTCCAAGCAACACAGCACACACATAAAACATCACAACGTAATGTTGGGGAGAAGCCTGAGGGGGGTTGGTAATCCGGTCGACACACACCTTCTGCCAGTTGGCTAGGCTTCGTGGCTATGCTATCCTCGCCAGCCGCAGTCGACACTGGTCTTCCGTACATCGCCACACCCTATGAGCCCACCCCAGATGGGATGTCCTCCACTAGAACGTGGTTGGCGCCGCCCAACACTCATCTTCTGCATTCGACGGGCCCACGAATAAACTCCCACACTATCTGAAGTCGACACCGGCCGGACTTGTCTCCCATTGACTCAGGGAGGGGGTCCCATCTAAACAAACATCAACACGCCACATCACTCTTTTTATGGGTTTTACTACATTTTCTACTCTTTCTATTCCTTATTTTCTACTTTTTCTATTCCTTATTTTCTAGTTTTTCATTATTTTTAATTTTCACACACACAAACACTTAGGCCACCAAGGCTTGGGAGGAGATCACCACCCCACGCCTCCAGAGAAGTTTTGGCGTTGTAACGCGCCAGCCCCCGTCAGACCCTGCTTCCGGTCACCTTCCGCCCTCGGTTGGCCGGTTCATAACCACAGAGTCCACGGCCTGACTCCTCATCACCCCCACTCAAGGGTTTGGTTGGGGATCACCAGGAGGGGGACGCCGTACATGTTTCAGCCTAGGAAGGTGTCCGAAGACTCCGATCTAGCATTCGACGGGACCACTCAGAAGGCGCATGCTCGACTTGAGCTGCGAGAAGCTAAGGCCCTTGGTCGAAACCAAGTTTTGTACTGAGCATCACAGTCCCTAGCAATTACCGAGTCCCCGACCAGAACACAACAATTAAAATTTCCTCGAAGGGAAACCCCCACCACTGCGCCCCAATCGGAAACACCCCGAAGGCTCTCTATCAAGAGAGTCATAGTTACTCCCGCCAGACAAAAGGGTAAAACTACGCTAGTCATTCCGATCCACTTCGTCCGTCGTCATAGGCTTCAGGTGAGCTCATAAAATGCAGCCGGTAAGACGGAATTGGCCAGCGTGCAGCCGCATTGACTTTCGTCAGACGGAACCGGCCAACGTGAAGCCGCTATGACCCCTGCTGTCGACCAAGGCACGAGCACTGTCCAACGCACGTCACTCGGCCTGAGCCCCAATGCTCCATGTGACGTCTGGTCGCCATGAACGATAAAACTCCCAGCTCTAAAAGTTTTCTTACCCTACAGTTCGTTGTTAGCCCCACGAACCCAGGTAAAACCGGACTTCCACAGGAAGACCGGGCTGATACCTAACCCCGGGAACCCCTCGGGCACTTTTAATCTACCGGAGCCTTCGAAGATCCAACTCTATGACAGGGAGGACATTTTTCGTCGGCAACGGATATGGAAAGAGAAGGTGCCACTCGCGAGTCCTGATAAGTCGTGGAAAACTTCCTCATGAGACGAAAAATTGTCCATCGCTAGATCTGAGAGCATATGTGGATCTCGCTTTCGGGCCTCCACATGACCCTCCACGCCCGCTCGAGCGCGTAGGCCGGCCTCTCGACCCCTCCCTCGGAACTACCTCTACCTCGGAGGAGGAGGACTGGGTTCCGAGCACTGAAGTGCTCCTTACCCGTGCAATGTGCCCTCTAGAACTACCAGAAAATCGTAGGCGCCACTGACGGCATCCGGAAGAACGTGGTAATTTTCTTCCCAGGTCTCGGAGAGAAACCTCCGTCCGGGGGATAATAGCGTGAAAGTTATGTTTAGGCACTTCTAATCCGACCGTCGGCCACAGAAAGTTCCGACTGTACAAAGAAATTCCTGATTGATTATCGATCAGGAGGTCTAGACTTTGGTTCGAACGTGAATTGGCGAGCCTCCGGCCCGGTTCCTTACGGCCGACCGAGAGAACGGGCCACCCCTCCTACCAAGACTGGGAAGTCATGCGTACACCAGTCTCACACTTGCATCGCGCATCGACCACCGCTTGGTCAACGGAGGGCGTTCTCCTTTCCTGGTCGAACCTTGGGGTCGGCTCACTACTACTCCAGCTGCAGCCATGGAACTATAATTCCTCCATGGTTGAAGCGGACCTAGAGGATGAGCTGGCATGTGGAGACGAGGGATCACCACACCGCTGTCTAAAACCTTTCCCGACAATGGCACTGAGAGATCCTGGATGGCGTTACCGCGCACTGTGTCGACACTAGGAAGTCACTAGCCTTACTCCGTTCTTACCTTTGTCTTTTGCGACAGATAATCATGGTGGATATGCTCCTATCCCATTAGTTCGTCTTTGCTCAGAATCACTGTTTCGGGATCACACCTCTTGATCCCTCAAGAAGTACGAGGTAAACTGGACATCCACAAGAGTGTCGGGGCTGGGACCAGCCCCAAAGTTAATCAGATGTGCTTTTGCTTTACCAAAGTATTCGGAAATGGAAAACCCACAAATGTAACCAATAGCCTTTCAACAATGGTTAAGAAACGCAAGGTACCGCTAGCGAACCCAGAAGAGTGCGGAGACTTTCCCATGGGCGCATAGACACGCCTTCGTTAAGGCAGCAGGAAACCGTGGCCGAGCGATGAGGGTCCAGATATCTCGCTACACCTGCTAATACCCCGTTCGCACCGGATATTTAAAGTATCTCAGATCGCCGAACTCACTGAGAGAGTTCCACAAACTCTCTTGGAAGAGTTGTTGGCAACGGTGTATTAATGAAGGAGGAGTCTATTATGAAGAACATCAAGTGTCCGTAAAATTATCTTCAAATAAATTAATTTTATGGAATCAGTCTCATTACTTTCTGGACAGACCCTGTTGACATCGGTTTTCTTTTAAACGCATGGATCTCGATAAATAATAACAAGCTAAATTAAATCCATTAAGGATCTTGGCCTACAATGTCCAACCCTGCTTTCATGAACTTGGCTCATGTGCTATGCCGCACATGGCCTGGCCAGGTGGTCAGCCTAACGCGGAGCCTCAGTGTTTAGTTCCAAAGCAAGCTTGGTACTCATTTTTTCAACTCCCAAGGGATGAGAGGTTGAGTGAACCTTGCCCAGTCCGTAGCCCGGGATCGAACTGTGGACCTGTAGCGTGGTAGACAGGCGCGCTGACCACTACTCTATTAGACTTCCGATAAATACGAGTAGAAGCGTTTTCGCAGACTTATCTATTATTCCACTCAAAAAGGATTATTTTCAAAAGATAAAAATATTCATACGCTGCTGAAATTTACATCTGTAAAAAACGATCAGTAGTTTTCGGAAAGTCGTATAGAGATTTCACACATTTTTATAATGATTTTGAAAATATATATATATAAATAAAGATAAGAATTTTATTTCCTAATATGTTCAGTCTGATAGCCCTTTTCTTCAATTAACATATTACATCTTGATTTCCAAAACAAAAGAGCTTTTCTCAAAATATTAGGTTGATTTTGATCTACTTGTCGACCGCAATCTTCCACAGTTCCTCCAATGTTTTGGGATGCTGCTTATAAAGTCCCCGATTGCCGCCAAAAGTCCAAATGCACAGTAATCCATAGGAGGCACGTCGTGGGGACTTAGATGGGATACATTTAAATGGAATACCCGCAATTCTTTTTTAATTTCTCATTTTTTCTAAAAATATAGCAATAGATTTAGAAGTTTAAGTACGGCTGGTAGCCTTATCCTGATGGAACACAATGAAGATTGTTTGAGTAAAGGGATGGAATGTCCTCTTTGAAAACAGACGTTAAAAACATATTTATGATAGAAATTTCGAGTTAATTTTGATATTTTTCTATTTTCCTTATTTTAAGTTTTCCGTTTTAAGAAAATCTAGCAATAACCATAAAACCTTGTTTTCTTTGAACAATCGTTTTAGATCTTTTTTTCTCCTCTGGAAGTACCTTTGTTGGTATGCATTTTTTACCATTTTCCCAAGTTAAATGTAAACTTTGACTTTTTTTTTCCTTTTTATTAATTATGTCACTTATTTTAGTGCAGAAATGTCAAAACAGAGCTTTTCACACTTAAAAAGAAATAATCGAATAAGAGTATTTCTCTTCGGAAAGTGCAAATACATAGCCGTCGAGCCATTACTTATTTTTCAACGACTTTTTAAAGCAAAGAGGATTTTTAATGATGCAGACGATAATTAAACCCTTTTCCGAATTGATGCCATGTAGGTTTTTCCTTTTTTATATTTAAATAATCATAGAGAATGACAAAATCGTTACAAAAATGTGTGAACACCCTCTGTATATAGTCCAGCATAATCTTAAGCCTGTTTGACCCTTTTAAAAAGAACTTTTAGAAATAAGTAAACCTTTTAGAAGAAATAACTGAAAAAATTCGTTCAACTATTTGAAAGCTGTCAAAGGTATTATTTCTAGTCTTTTTATTATCAAACTGAACATCGAATAAGAAAAAAAAACTGCTACATCTCACGCTCTAGTCTTTATTAAAAAGAAAAAAAAATTTTGTTTTTCGTATGATAAATAATATGTATGAAGTAGTTTTATCAAAGCAAATACTGTGAATCTGGTTAATTTGTTTAAAAAAAGTAGGTGTGCTAAAAGTAATTTTAAAAGTATAGAGAAACGTTGGCCAAAGAAACGCTACATTGTATTTTCTGTGTTTTGATGTCGAAATATTCTATATGCTTTCACGTGATTAAGTAATAGTCCTGTTGAAAAACTGGCCCTGCTATTTAAAATTTTTAAAAACTAAAACTAAAATGATAAGACTTATGAAGCGTCAGCAATCTTGTATTGGAATATCTGCATTGAAACTTTTAGCTATAATGGCCGCACGTTAATTAAAATAAATAATGCAACAGTTCAAGACATTTTAAATTTAAAGTTAGTTTTGTATATTGATATTTGTAAGACATTTTGCATGTAGATTCTTCGTCTTTTATTTGTCTTCTTTAAAAAAAATAATCAATACGTTTTTCATAAATAGCAATTTTCAACTGTGTGAAACAACATAAAGCCCTTACTTTTCTTTTCATTTATGAACTAACACGAATTAAATCCATTTTGCCTTTTGAGTTGCTTCTAAAAAAGTCCCGAGTAGGTTCCGCCATATTGCTATGAGACAAATGCCTTTGGAGAGGTCTTTTAAAAGGAAAATGTACCAAATTCTCGATTATATATGAGATAACATGAATATCTTGCATAGTTGCTTCAACATGGCTGCACTTAATCGAACTCGCAAACTTGAGCACCCAGATTATTACATTTGCAGCTAGTACGCTGACTACGGTGTTGATTAGTCCTTATTATAAATAATATATGGACATTACACCTTACACCTATGGAAAACGTACTTTAATATCGTCTGATTACTATCAAATCTCGTAGCTACAGACGAAGATTAAAAGATTTGCTGCTGTGCCATTTTACGAAATTATGGTGTTTAAATCCAATTTTATTTACTATCAATATTAATCAACTTGATACATTTATTATAAGTTATTATAAAGTTTTGTATAACCAAGGTTACAACCTGTAAAAAAAAGTTTAATTGGTGTATTTCAACAAATTTGTGAGGAGAAGCATCAACGCATCAACTTTAAAAGCACATTTGTTACACAACCATCTATACTTTACAGCTTTCTAATTCATGTATATTTATATTATAATTGTTCGAGTAATGTGGATTGGCCTTGACATATTAAATGGCAGAGCTTAGTATATAATTTTAGCTTTTAAAATGTGGGGGTAATTTGAGTATGCGGTCTAATTTCAGTTGTTCTTTTCCAGCTTCCCCTCGGAATTGCACTTATAAGTCAAATCACGTTAACACGAACACGCTTAGCGCAAATTATTTTGAGCAGGAACTGTTTCCTATTGCCCCGTCCTGTTGTATATAATGTATTTAAGTTCGGATAACACGAACTACTTTTAACATGAACAAAAATAGCTTTTCCTTGAGTGTTCGCGTTAACGGGTATCACAAAACACGACCTCCACGGACATTTTCTCCCGACCTCCATGGACATTTTCCCTTCGAATGAGGACTTTTTATTTTTGCCGTTTGGCAACAGAAACTTTTTGTTTTTTAGAACGAAAGAAAAATGATTTTGAGATGTGGGTTTTCCCCCCATCAAACCGAATTCGATATTAATTCATCTTATGTACACATGTAAATGTAATTTGTATAAGTTAGCCATATAAATAATCTAAAATGAAAAGAGATCTTTTTCTTCATTTCCGATGGTTTCGTGTGAATTATTCAAATTGCCGAATCTATCCTGGAATGAATAAGTTCTGATTCTAAAGAAGGCGGCCTACCTTGGATCGGTAAGCATTTTTTACTTACCTTTATAGATTTGTATCACATGTTTTATTGTGTATCTGATATTTTCTGGTGCCTGTAACAGCGACTGCCTAAAGTATTTGAGTCAGAATAAGAATTTCGTTGAATTAGAATCTTTATTGAAGTGGTTTGTTATATACGATAATTGCAACCATTTTTGTTTTTGATAAATTTTATTAGTTATAATATTGATTTAAGAGAATGGATGCAGTTAATAAAACAAAACGCACTACTGTTAGGTCTCAAACAACGAAATTAATTAATAGAATAGAAGTGGCAATTTCAGAAAATAGTGCCGATGAAGATACATTAGAACAGTTTCTCGCTGAGTTAGATTTGAAAGAAAAAGAGCTTAATTATCTAGATACTGAAATTCAAAAATCTAGTAAATTAGACGAATTAGAAGCTGAAGTTTTGAAATGTGATGAGTATAATTCGAATTTGGTAATTTGGAAAACGAAAGTAAAAAGGGCTAAATTGAAATTAGAAACTAAATCTAATTCGAATATTTCTACTACAAAAATGAACAAATCCGACGAAAGAGTTGTAATTCGGGGATTGGAATCCATTCGCATAAATTTACCCAAGCTAGTAATTGAAAAATTTGACGGCAATCCTTCGGATTGGCAAAGATTTTGGGACCAATTCGAATCTACAATTCATAAAAAATGCAGAATTGTCTGAAGTAGAAAAATTCAATTATTTAAAGTCATATCTGACTTCAAATGCTGCTAACTGTATAAAAGGTTATAGTTTAACTAATAGTAACTATTTATCTGCAATAGAAACTCTAAAAGAACGTTTCGGTAAGAAACAATTGGTAATTACCTCACACCTTCATAAACTTTTATCACTTAATTCAGTAAAGAAATCCAGAGACGTTTATGCACTCCGCAAATTGCTGGACACTTGCCAGACCGAAATCAAAAATCTGAAATCTCTCGGATTAGAGATTGAAAATTATTCAGCGTTACTCTCTCCCATTCTAATTAAATTATTACCTTCTGACATAGTGTTACAAATAACAAAAAAATGTGGTAACGATGAAGAATTAAAAATTTCGGAAATAATTGATTATTTGAAAATGGAAGTTATTTCTCGAGAAAGAACTGATTTTTTAATCTCTAATCAAGATTCTTCGAACGCAGACATTATGTCTGGGAGGCCAGTGCGCGACAATCAGTCGCCGAAAATAATTCCTTCAGCATCTGGCTTAATAAATGAAACGGTATCATTTTCTAAACAAAGTAAATGCCCGAATTGTAAAGAAAAACATTTTTGATCGAATGTGAGTTATTTAAAAATAAATCACTACAGGATAAAAAGGAAACTTTAAAGCAGTGCGGTTACTGTTTTGTTTGTCTCAAAAATGCAGGGCACATAGCAAAATATTGTAAAAAATTTGTTAAATGCAGCAATTGTTTAAAACGGCATTATAAAATTTTATGTCCCGAAAAAGAAAATGCCAGATCACAAGAAAATAATGAAAGCACGACATTATCAAATAAAACTTGTAATTGCGCAGTATTAATGCAGACTTAACTGTCCGTTTAGAATCGAAGGATCAAAATAAACACTTGTTAGTACGCTGTTTGATAGACACAGGTAGTCAACGTTCGTATCTGAGTAAAGATATCATTAATCGAATGGGATACGAAGCAATAGGAGAAGAAAAAATGATTCACGGTCTTTTTGGTGGTATTCAAGAAACACACTTTCATAAGCGATATAAAATATATTTAAGTAATTTAGAAGATACTTTTAAGTGTAATTTTGATATCTATGATCAAGACAAAATATGTACTGAGGTTCCAAAAATAAAAAATGGGCCTTGGATAAAGGAAGCTAAAAAATATGGGATAAAATTCTCAGATTTCGATGCATATACAGGGAAGCAAAAAAATTACAAATGAACAAGAGATAAGTTTACTTATCGGAGTAGATATTTATGGAAAGTTATTAACGGGGAAAATTAAATCCTTGGATAGTAATTTAACTACCATACAGGCAAAATTGGGGTGGACATTGATGGGTAAAACTAATGAAAAAGATACAAACGATTCCACAAAAGTTGTTTTATCCTTACATGTAAATGAAGCAAAACTCACAGATTTATGGCGATTAGACACTTTAGGAATTCTTGATCCAGGTGACAAAGGGTCTAGTTTAGAACGTGAACAAGCCGCAAAAGAACATTTCAATAAAAATATTCATATAAACAATGAAGGACGTTATCAGGTTAGTCTTCCATGGATTGTTGGTCACCCCCTCTCTCCAGTGCTCGGAAAATTGCAGAACGTAGATTAAAAAACTGCATAGATTCATTAAAGAAATCCGGCAATTTAGCTGCCTATGAAGCGGTATTTAATGAGTGGCTTCAAGAGGGCATTATTGAGGAAGTCGAATCAACTCCAGGAACGGAAGCTGAATTTTTTCTGCCACACAGAGCAATAATAAAAGAAAATTCCACAACCCGAATGCGCCCTGTTTTTGATGGGTCCGCTAAGGAAAAAGGCTCACCCTCTATTAACGATTGTTTGTTGAAAGGCCCCAATTTAGTAGAACTTATACCTTCATTGATAAATCGGTTCCGATTGAAGAAAATTGGTGTGATATCAGACATAAGAAAAGCATTTTTACAGATTAGTCTAAATGAAAATGACAGAGCATTTTTAAGATTTTTATGGTGGAAGGAGGGAAATTTTGAAGAAACGAAAATTTTCCAACATCGAAGAGTTGTTTTCGGGCTTACATGCAGTCCCTATTTATTGGGAGCAACTTTGCAACACCACTTAAAAAAGTCACCTCCCTCTATGCAGGAAACAGCTTCTAAACTTTCAGAATCCTTTTATATTGACAATTGTGTCACTAGTGTTGACAATGAAGAACAACTCAATAATTTTATAACATAGTGAAAATACATTCTCAGCCAAGCTAAATTTGACATCAGACTTTGGGAACACAGTTACTCTAACACCTCAATGAAACCAGATTTTTCCTTAGAAAACAAAATTGTCCCAGTTTTAGGCCTACGATGGCTATTACCCTCAGATGTTCTTTCCATAGATGTAAGGGAAATTAATAAAGATGATGAACCCATCACTAAAAGGAAAATATTGTCGGAAGTTCATAAAATTTTTGACCCCATCGGTTATACCTGTCCAGTAACTCTTTTCCCCAAAATACTGCTATAAGATTTGTGGAAAAAGAAAATAACTTGGGACTCTGAATTACCAACCCCGATTGCCCCAAAATTTCAGAAATGGAAAAGTCAATTGAGCTCACTTAAAGATATTGCTATACCTAGATGTTTAATAAGCGACCCAGATAACATCGGTGATTTAAGTTTGCATGTATTCTGTGACGCGAGCAAGGTAGCTTATGCTACATGCATATATTTACGAAATGAAAACGTAAAATCAACATCATGTCAACTGATCCAAGCACGATGCAGAGTAGCCCCGCTAAAATGTGTTACCATCCCCAGACTTGAGCTCCTCGCATGTACGATTGCTGCACGATTATCTAAAGGGGTTAAGTCCGACTTAAAATTAGAAAATCTTCCAACTTTTTTCTGGACAGATTCTAGTAATGCGCTGTACTGGATAAAAAGAAGTGAAAACTGGCTCCATTCGTATACAATCGTGTTAAAGAAATTTGATCTCTTAGTAATCCAGAAAATTGGCACTATGTGCCCGGAACTCTTAATCCAGCCGATCTACCTTCCCGGGGATGTTCCGCGGAATCCCTTAAACAATCCCTCTGGTGGGAGGGACCTGATTGGTTGTAAAAACCTCAAGAATTTTGGCCAAAAAGTAGTTTGAATCCCGATTTTGAAATAATTAACTCTGAAAAAAGAAAGACAGTTGTCAGTGCAGTAAATATCTCTCAAACTCCAATTGAGTTATATGAAAATACATCTTCATATTTGAAAATGATAAAAGTTACTGCCTGGATGTATAGATTTTTTGGAAATATCAGAAAGACACCGAATGAGCGAAACTTAGAGAAAATTTTAACATCGGAGGAAATAAATCACGCAGAATACGTCGTATTGAAATATGCTCAGAGGTATTTATTAAGTGAATCTAAACCATGTTACACCTCTTTACAGACTTTTACTGATGAGCAAGGTCTAATTCGAGTAAAAACACGAATTTCTATGCGAAAAGATTTCCATTCTTTCCGGTATCCGATAGTTCTGCCTTTCGATCATAATATTACCTATTCCTCATAAGAAGAAAACATATTGAACTTTTTCATGCAGGAATACAAATTGTAATGTCAGTTTTGCGCGAACAATTTTGGGTATTAAGATGCAGGCGTACAGTTCGAAAAATTATAAAAGGTTGCATGACATGCAGACGATTCGCTGCCTCACCCGCTGAGACATCTACTGCCCCTCTCCCTGAAGAATGAGTCAAAGATGCTTCAATTTTTGAAAGTGTTGGTCTAGATTTATGCGGACCGTTATTTTTAAGAAATGGCTCGAAAGTTTGGATAGTTCTTTTTACGTACGCCATATTTCGCGCAATTCATCTTGAATTGGTATCTTCACTTTCAACGGAAAATCTTCTATTAGCTATGAGAAGATTTATCTCAAGAAGAGGGAGACCCTCTATTATTATTTCTGATAACGGAAGAAATCTAGTAAAAGCATCATCAGAATTGAAGTCTATAAATTTTGAAAGCTTACAAAATTTTGCCATTGAACGAAAAATTCAATGGAAATTTAATCCACCTTCAGCTCCCTGGTGGGGAGGTTTTTTTGAGCGCATGATAGGAATGTTGAAAGGTATTTTACGAAGAGTGCTTGGAAAGGCCAGCCTAAATTATGAAGAATTATACACCGTGTTATGTGACGCGGAAAGTGTAATCAATTCTAGACCACTGACATATGTCGCAGAGGATGATGATCTTGACCCTCTTACCCCCGTGATGTTGTTGCAAGATATCAAAGATTCGAGAGTTCCTGAATTTGACATAATTGATTCAACAAAAATGATAAGAAGATTTGCTTATCAGCAAAAAATCCGAGAAGATCTTAGAAAACGCTTTAGAATAGAATACCTGGGGCAACTTCGAGAAAATGCGGGAAGAAATAGGGAAACTGAGTTAAAAAAAGACGATATTGTCTTAATTGGGGATGATAATTCAAAACGTATTAATTGGCCTTTGGGAAAAAAGGAAGAGTTATATCCCGGCAAAGACGGAAAATTCCGGGCAGCCAAAGTTAAAACCAAAACGGGTTCTTTTTTGAGACTCCTTAAAAGACTATATCCTCTTGAAATCAATAATGAACTAATGCCTCCTTTTTTAGTAGACAGAATTCCTGCTCCTATAGACGACGATTCTGTTCCTGCTCCTGAGCCCGAGTCTTCAGATCCTGTCTCTGTAGTTGAACCTTTGGATAGCGTCTCTGTTCCTGCTCCTGAGCCCGAGTCTTCAGATCCTGTCTCTGTAGTTGAACCTTTGGATAGCGTCTCTGTTCCTGCTCCTGTGCCAGAGTCTTCAGATTCCACTTTTGTAGCTGATCCTCTGGATATCACCTCTGCTCCTGCTCCTGTGCACCAGTCTTCCATACCTGAGGATGACAATCGACGATCTCGAGCTGGTAGAAAACTGAAACAGCTGCAACGACTAAATTTATGAAGTTTTGAGCTTCACTATCCTGAACCTCAAAGGTGGGAGGATATCACAAAACACGACCTCCACGGACATTTTCTCCCGACCTCCATGGACATTTTCCCTTCGAATGAGGACTTTTTATTTTTGCCGTTTGGCAACAGAAACTTTTTGTTTTTTAGAACGAAAGAAGAATGATTTTGAGATGTGGGTTTTTTCCCCCATCAAACAGAATTCGATATTAATTCATCTTATGTACATATGTAAATATAATTTGTATAAGTTAGCCATATAAATAATCTAAAATGAAAAGAGATCTTTTTCTTCATTTCCGACGGTTTCGTGTGAATTATTCAAATTGCCGAATCTATCCTGGAATGATTAAGTTCTGATTCTAAAGAAGGCGGCCTACCTTGATCGGTAAGCATTTTTTACTTACCGTTATAGATTTGTATCACATGTTTTATTGTGTAACGGGGTTCGACTGTACTCGAAAGCGAAAGCTGGATTCCCGGGGCGGTCATCCCTGTCATCCATCCCTGTTCTTTTCCGGACATGCATCGCACGCATGTAAGGAAACCACCCATGATATATAATGGGAATTATCTAAAAATGGCTGTTGAAGACGCCAAGAATCATACAATATCAGTGTATGCTGCAGAAATCAGTTTATACTGTATATCCTATATTTAAGTCTAATAAATATTCATTAATAAACATCTGAGATGACTTTTTATTTCTTAATACACCTAAATTTACCTATAAAGCGATAACTTAAGGACAGTTAGAATATAAAACACATATTCCTTTGTTAATACATATTATACCCAAATTCCCCTACCCACGGGGTAATTTGAGTATACTTAAATCGTTATTTACTTTGAATTAATAAAAAAGGTAAGAATGTAACATTTACATTGTTTCATTCTAGGAGAACACATTGCTTAAATGAAACCACCACCACCAACACAAATAAAAATAAATAAATAAATCTTGTCATTTGTAGTACCTGTAAGTTTTTAAATTTACGAACATACGATTTTTATACCCAGATTACCCGACAGGTTATATACGTTGCTTTCGTAAAGAGTGTTTTCTTTGGATAATTTTCTCATTATAAATTGGAAAATATTCGCTCACTGGTAATTCCATAATTTAAGTTCCTATTCTTTTATTTCAAAGTTAGTAATGATTTAATATTTACTATACAGGGTGTCCCAAGAATGATGGAAACGTGCTTTAACTTTTTATAAATTCCGGAGTTTATAGGCGAAAAACAGAAAAGGCCATAAAAACAGACACTAAAAACAAAAAATTACGTTTTTAGTGCCTAAAAGTTCCGAAATTTTATATGATACTTTGAATTTTATAACTCGATAAGTTTTGGTCGTAGAAGAATGCAATTTTTACTGTTTTACTAGTCAGAGGAAATTTTTCTAAAAATAACTTATAGGACTCAAGGACCTTACAAAAATTTACAAAGTGTAACGTTAAAAAAATTAATAGCAGGACTATTTCATTAACCTAATCTTAATTCCTACTTTTTTTTTAAAAACATTTTTGCACTTTACATTGCTTTCGTATCTCGAACGGGTAAAAAAGTAAAGCGCGTTTCAATCTCTTTGATACTGCTGTAAGATACCTGTATATTTGACGTGTTGCGGCGTGTAAAACTGAATTGTAACAGCATATTTATTTGTTTTAATATCTGTCAGTTTTTAAAGCAGTCCAGTCGCACAATATTTTGAAAATATTTTCCAAACATTTCTCAAATTTAAAAAGTTACATGTGTATCAAAAGTTTCTCAAGTAGTTTGAAATTTCAGTCAGATATCTTAATCTGCTGCTTTCAAAGGTGTTTTGTTTCTTCAAGTATAGCAAAATTTTAACACAAGGTATGCATACTTTAACGGAAAATATTATTTATATTATGAAATATATATATATATATAATTAAAAACATTTTACCAAATACACCACTTTTTCTATTACATTACTCATTACTCATCTATCATGATGATTTTACTACTTTGAGGAAAGAGCTAAAATACTGAATTTGTAATAGAAGTATTTTTACTAAATACACTAGTTTTCTACTACATTATTCATTAAGCCAGTATCATAATGAATTTACTACTCTGAGGAAAAAGCTAAAACTATTGAATTCATAATAGAAGTATTTATAAGCAAATGTGAAATAATTTTCATTGGTATTTTCACTCCAGAATAGTGAATATAAAAGTTAATCTAATTAAATTTAATCTAAAATTATGAAAATGTCATATTCTGAAAATATGAAAACTACAAAATCAAAGTCTTCACTATTCGGTTTTGCAGTAGTATAATAATGCAAAATATCAGCATTTGAAGATTGTAATCTCAAGAGATGTAAACGAAAATATGTAAAAGTAATTTGACATTAAAAGCTTCAAATTTGTTGAATACGCGATTCAAACTTTCTCAATCGAACGATTTGAAATTTAGCATCTAAGCTTAATTTTACAGTAAACAAAAAATATTGTCTTAAACGGACCTCTCTTTCAAAAATTTAAATGTTTTTACAAACTACAATTTGGAAATTGTTTCTAAAGCACAATTTATCCATACTATTTATTCGTTAGTTGTACTTAATCGATTGGTATCGCTTTCTTCGACGAATATTTACAGCATTATTAGTAAAGGGTATTCACTTTACTTTTACTTGATTATCCTTTTAAGACCTGACCTACACAATTGCGTAGGTTATCCAAAAAAAAAAAGGAAAACACATTTTCCTCTTTTTGTGAGATTTAAAGTCAAATATACACCCACAGAATTGCGTGGACCCTCCCTTTGGCATAACCTGACATCGGGTATTCTTTTTTTTTTAATATTTTATATCAAATATGATCTTATTAATTAGGGAAAACCACCAAAACTTTTCATTTCTACCAAAAACCTTCCGGTCTTAAAGGGTTAAACAGCCGTGAAAAACACCTAATAACTGCGCTGCAACTAATTGTATAAAAAATGTGACTGATACCAGCAACAGTGTTTTTAGGGTTCGTATCTGAAAAGAAAAGAAACGGAACCCTTATAGTCTCGCTTTGAAAATCCTTATTATGGAAAATCACGTAATAAATCGACATAGAATTTTAAATTAATGATTTTCGGATTTTTTTCCTTTACATGTGCTATCTTTCCTTCGTGCCAAATTTTAATTTTCTAGTTCAACTGGAAGTATAACCTATAGTTTATGAGAGTAAAACCTATAGGGTTATACCGGTTGACCAAGAACCATGAAATTTCACACGAAAGAGCGTATATGTGAAGGAAAAAAAATCTGAAAATCACTAATTTATAAATCTATGTCGATTTACTACGTGACAAATTCATGAATTCCTATGATCTGGAATAATGATCATTTATAAAAAATCAGGATAAGTGCGAGTAAGACTCGCACCCTGGGGGTTCCATACCCTTATGTTATATTACCGTTAGAAAAAATTCAGTTACAACGCGCTAATTTGGCGTTAGATTATGGATTATGGCGTTAGGAAATTCATGAGTTTGTCACATATTAAATCGACATAAATTTATAAATTAATGATTTTCGGATCTTTTCCTCTACAAGACCTTCTTCGCGCAAAAGTTCAAGGTCAAGCGAAAGTATCCTATAGGTTTTATTCTCAAAATCTCTAAGCAAAATTTAAGCATGGAACTAATTAAACGTTATTACTAATCTATTACCAGTAACATTTTTATACGATGATTTGTGGCAGAATTAGTAAGTGGGGTATACGTTTTATTTCTTTTTTCTTTACATTCTTTAATTCTTTTTCTTTAATTTCTGTACATTTAATTCACAAAGGTTAAATGATGGCTGTTAGTAATTTTTCTCTAAAATAATTTTATCGCTGGAACACTTTATCAAAATTTTCTTAGTCTAAACGTACCCAAATTTTGGAACTATCCTGAGTATATATCTGGAAAATTTCCCCATGATGTTTCGAATTCAAAGAACGTTTACCCACATTAGAAATTACTTAGCCATAGTTACGACCTGATCCAGGCTATTTTGTGTCCTAGGCACAGTTTCTACCCCTCCTCTCTATATCTGTTTGGATTTTTTCATGCACAACGGAAAATATCAGATCCCCTCTTTAGCTATTTCCTCATGTTATAGACCAAATTTTAATGGAAAATAATTTAGGTGTTAAATACGTGTTAAAACATAAAAAAATCAATGAATTTTAAGAGCAGTTAGGATACAAATACAAAATTGTGTGCCACCCCTAGCGCCAATATGCCATAGTCTAGGCAGTAATCCACACCTAGTCATAGGAGATAGATCCATTGAAGAACATGATTTGCCCAACATCAGAGCTAGATCGATAGATTAATCAACAGTAACTTGTAGTGCTAGAAAAGAAGTCGCGTGTAGTCAAATCAAGTTTAGTAATTTTTAGAACGATGAGTTATTAGTAGGAGACTTAAGCTCAGTCTCCTCTTTCCAATTTTTAGCAGCTACTTTCCCATGAAATTTCTTAATTTCATAATTCATTGCGACCTAGAAATTGATTTCGGTAGCCAAGCATCACTTATTCTTTGAAGAATTATTTCATACGAAATTTCAGAATTTTACATTTCAAAATATTTATAAATTTCATTCATATTATAAATTCGTGTTTATACAGTGTGTCCACGTATAACCTGACCGACCTTTATTTTCGCAACCGTTGGTCATAGATGCATACTTCGAATTACAAAAATGGTTTAAATAAGGTAAAGAATTACTTTTAAATCGATTTGGGTCAAGAAAAACATTTACTGTAAAAGCACTTATTTTCGCGAGGCTTTAATTTTCGCGATTTTAGCGAGCCCGTCGTAATCGCGAATATTTAAGCCTCGCGAAATATTTTTTTTTCCACCTCAAATAATAATAAAAAATCAGAAAATTTTCACTAGTCCAAAATTTAATGATTACAGTTACTTAAATAAGAAATAAGTACAAAAATTTCTTGAATACTTACAACTATTTCTTGAATAAAAACAATAATACAATTAATAGAACGAACTTTCCGGACAAAAGGAAGTTTCTTAAAATGCCGTTTCAAAAGGTGTTCTATTTAGGTAGTTTCGGGATTTTTCAACTTTCGTTTCTGTTCATGTAAAATTCGCGAAATTTTCAGCTCGCGAAATCACCGATATCTTCATTTTCGCGAAAATTACGGCTAGCGAAATTAAGTGCTTTTACAGTATTAAAAAATTAAGAAATTTAAATTTTTATACGGTCCCCCGGTTCTATGAGTGATATTTAGTAAAAATTTACTGTGACACTAACAAGTAAGACAAAAAAAAAATCCCATTCAACTAACATTAAAATTGACCGAGTTATGAAACTTTGAAATACACGACTTATACCACTTTTATACATCTCAAAACAGATGATTTCCGTCATGCTTTCAGGGGTCGTATATAAAGTACTTAAACTTATTTCAAGGTATCTGCGCTTTGAAAGAAATCGTACAACTATTACGGTTGAGTTAACCTTTATTAGTTAAGTATTAGATTAGTTAAAATAATTGTATTTTAACGTATGTTTTATTTTATAAAGATTCGAGGCTATGATTTATTTTAGCAAAAAATATTTTATTTTCATAAAGTTTTATTTACCTTGAAGCGATCGTCTTTCCAGTTTAAAATTTGTAATCGAACTTTAACTCACTTTCAAATGTCCGATCGAAGTTAAATTTTACATACTGACTTAAATCCGATGACAATAATGTTATTATGATTTTCGACGGTTACCCTCTTATACATACTTATATTAGAGGATAACACAAAAAAAAATTCGGATAGATCTCGTCAACAAGTTTAAGAAAGAGTTTTAGATTAGATAACATAAACCTGCAATGGTTGTGTTTTTTAACTTTTATAATTACATTTTATGTATTTTTTAATGCTGAATAAAAAAATTACCTTCACTTTTAACCATCATGTCAGGATTTTTCGCAAATCGTAAATTTCAAGGTTAAAAAATAGTGAAAAATCTGATACTATAAAATAGATGTAAGACTTTTTTATTCAGTTTAATTTTATTTAATTCAATAATTTATTCAATTTTTTGGCTTATACTGGGTTTCTTACAGCTAAACAGCTCAGGGGTTCGATGAGGTTGAAAGGGGAGGGAGAATCAAATTTTACTTTGAGCTTTTTAACTTTGAAATTTACGATTTGAGAAAAATCCGGACGTGATGGTTTAAAATGAAGGTCATTTTCGGATTCAGCGCTAAAAAATACATAAGAATCACTTTTCAAAAGCTAAAAATCATGGCATAACCCAAAATTTGAAAGACAGTGTAGTCTAACAGCATCTTAAAATATGTATCATTTTGTAAAGAATTGATGCTGTTGTTTTTCATCCTTTTATTTAACAAAAATTCTGTTATTTTTATCCTCATATACGTTCAGTACAAATTATATATTTTGCAGTAATATGTCATAATGATTAAAGACTTTAAATATATATTGCAATGTTAATTTTACTCTCAACCACTTCTTTAATGTATCTGTCGAAATTATATTTCTACTAAATTTGTGAATGACCCCTAATGTGCAGCAAAAAATATGCTCTAATTTTAAACAGCTATTACTTGGTCAATTTTAATCGTAGAATAACGGGACTTTTTTTGCCTTACTTTTCAATCTAACAGGGAAATTTTACTAAATATAACTTATAGGACCGGGGGACCGTATAAAAACTTAGATTCTGTAATTCTTCACTAAATTGTTTTTTCGCTTCAAACTTTTTTTACCTTAACCCTGCACCTAATTTTGACCACTTTTGAAATTGGAAGTATGCATCTAGGAACAACGGTTGCGAAAATAAAGGTCGGCCAGGTTATACGTGGACACACTGTATACTTAATCATTTATGTAATAACTGGAGTAACAACACCCATTTCAGAAACAAATACTTAAATATGAGAAATGTCTATTTATACATTTAAAACAATAAATCCAATTTTATGAGAAAAATATACAGATTTATTGATCAAAATAAGCCCAAAGTTACTTATCAAAATTAAATATTTTCTACAAATCTTATTGGTTTTTTGGAACAAAAAATATCTTTATGTGTAAGGTTTGCCCCTATTTATGCGATATATCTATTTCTGGTTGACTCGGATACATTTATTAAGGAGTTTGTGGACTTCATATTAAGAATTTCCTGAAAAATAAAAATTATGGCTGGCATCAAACAAATATT
This sequence comes from Maratus speciosus, assembly GCA_963932465.1. NCBI lineage: Eukaryota > Metazoa > Arthropoda > Arachnida > Araneae > Salticidae > Maratus > Maratus speciosus. Next base: position 329,093,021 of record OZ010796.1, on the reverse strand, counting down.
TTATACTGGCAAACAACATGTTTTGAAATAAAATACATAAATTTTCTGCGCAAAAGAAGATTCTTTAGAGGAAATACATCAGAAATTCGTATTTAAAAATGCTGTATGCAATTTTTAAATGATTGATAACCAATGATTACTTTCATATAGGGGAAATTTCTAACAATATACAAATCTGTACTTTCGATTTGATATACATCAATGATTCGTACATTACCGCAATTGTTTTACGCATGCTGAGCAATTTTGTTTTCGGTTTTTGCCCTGAATATTGCATTGGATGACTACGACTTCAGTAAGGTAAGCTGGGGTAACTGGACCCAGGAGGTAACTAGGCCATAAGCTATTTTGGTCAACATTGCACCCCCATCTGTACTTTTTAAAGCAACGTGTATCAGCTCAATTACACGTTGTTCGCACGTCAGCCTTTGCTGTGATAGGTTGCCGAACATTTAGGATTTTCTTTTTAAGCAACGCCGCGCCAATTCGATTGAACTTCCTTGGCTTTTTATTAAAATGCGGTAAGTACTTTTATAAAATATCTCCCTCTTTATTTAAAGATTAGGCATATGAATACATTAATATTATTAGGTATGTATACAGTTTTACTTCATGTTTCAAATGTTAGGCCAATGTTCCAGTTATCCCATAAATTTTTCAAGAATGGGGTGACTGAGACATGTATCAGGGGTAACTGGACCATGAGGGATCCAGTTATCCCAACAGTTATAAACAATTTTTTGGAGTTTCTCTTACTACGGAAAATTAATTTCTCCATCTTTTTTGTTTGCAATAAAGAAAAGTACATACCTTATAAAAATATATAATAAAATTTTAAAGAAGCATGTTGCCCTAAATGTTTTTAAGTTATTTACACTTTTTGAAACAGAACCTGATACCCTAGATTAAAAAACGAGTGTGGAACACAGACCTACCTGGTCCAGTTACCCTATTTTTATGGGGCAACTGGACCAATGAAGAAGGAAAGATGAAATATATATGTATATATTTATTTTTAGATGTTAAAATGTAATTTTCAAAATTTTTGTTTGATAGAGTGAACCTAACTGAGCACATTTACATTAGCTTCTGAAAGGCTGAATTTCCCGAATCTTCAGAGTCACATTGTAAAATCATGGCCCAGTTGCTCCACGTACCCTTAATTAATCTTTCTTTTGTAAACGGATATCCATTTATTTGAAAAATAAAACAATTAACATGCTTTTAAAGTACCAAAGTGATTGAAGAAAATTAGATCGCATGGTATATTTTAACCACTAGTTACAGTGAGATTTTAAAACTGCGTAAACTTAGTTAAAAGCTTGATTAGATTGAAAAAACACTCGGACTAATTTAAAAGAATCTATATAATTTATCAAATGAAAATTAAAATAAAACACCGATTTTTGTTGTCTTTTAATTTAATTCATTTTTTCTTTTGTTCATTTTCAAAGTCCATCATCACCTTAAACTAATTTAAATAGAAAGTTATGACATCAGCAATTATCACATGAAGCAACTGAAGACATAATACTTTTGCTCATTAAAAAAAAAAAAATAATAATAATAATAAATTGTAGCATTATCGTCTGATAATTTTGATAACATTTAATTGAAATGTCATAGAAATGAAACGTCGACAAAAAAAAAAAATAGTATTTAAAAAAAACGGTCAGTACCGTCTTTAGAGGTGGGCCGTAGGCCTTAACCCAGGACCCGACAGTCCGAGACAACAGATTAAAAAATTTTGAGCTATCATATATATTTTCTTAAATTTTCAAATAAACAAGAAAGAAAAAATCATGCGTCAAGCATAGATTGTGAAACACTTTCCAACACATTCAGAATAATGTAACAAAACTGCACCGTTTAATAAGTTAAAATATTAAGTTTAATTCAACCATATGGGCGCATAACACATTTGAAAATCTAATTTCAGCTGTCCCCATCTACAATCGGAAAATTGTCCGATCTCTTTGAGCAGCCCTGTATAGGAGATATAGATTTGTATCTATTAACTACATGCATGCCAAAATTTTGTACAGTTAAGAAATTTTTATACCTCAGTTGAAAATTCCTCTTCAGCAATTTCCGCTAATAAGAAGACTGGTACGTGAATTCTTTTGTGAAGCCCTGTATATCAGGTATAGAATTTATATACAACGAGTAATATACAAAAAAATATTTAAATTTTAAAGCGCATACCGAATTTTAAAGCGCACTTCCAGCCATTATTAGCCGATTTCTTTTGTGAGTCCCTGTAAATGAACGATAAATGCTATGAATGCACTATTCTATCGTAATCATCTTGTAGCGAAATTCAGTGATTTATCATTTATAACAGTTTCAATACATTTGAAATAGCGTAATCTCATTAAAATACTCTGTAAACGATTTTTCCCAGTATATCATAATGTAATGGAATTTTTTGAGTGCCCCTGTAAATGAACTATTAATCTCACATACTTTATATGCAATACCAAACATGCTTTGGTGACCCTAAATACGTTTATCAATTGCATGAGAATCCGAGTATATTTACGGGAGTTAGAGCGTGGACAGACGGCCAGACAAACCAAGTGCATAAAAATTTTTCAAATTTGTTGGAAAGTGTTAAAAATACATCTATTTAGAATTCAGGGAATCATAACGAACAATAACGATTAAAATTCTTTATTACTACTACTGTTAGTTGTAACAATAATAAATTACTACCAGTATCGTAATTTCCCATTGCATATTAACTAAAAATTATGTATTTAGTGAAAATAAGTTGGTAAGACTAGAATACGGACATCAACAGTTTCATACTATAACCAAACGAGTGCTCTTTCTACTGGATATTTTCAGAAAAATAAATAAGTGAATGCCTGTTAGAAGACTCCAAATATCAATAAGACCTCAGAACCCCCCCCCCCCCTCCCCCTCCCCGAATACATTAAGATCGCTTTGAACTTTATTTTGAAATTAACAGTCCAACTGTGTATGTGGTTAACATTATGATAAAAAAGGTTACGGCGATATAAAGGTTTTAATATGGTATTATAAAATGTCAACACGGTGATAAAAAAGGTTACGGTAATATAAAGGTTTTAATATGGTATTATAAAATGTCAACACGGTGATATAAAAGGTTAAAAGTTCTCAGTGTAACTTCTGTTGCTATAAAAATCCCACATTTTTGAGTCACCCGACCTTAATATTGCACACTACGCACTGACATATCCAATTAATTCATCACGACTAAAATTCATAATTTTTTCTCATGTCATAGCAATAACTGTCTGCCTTGAACCTCTTTAATGAATTAAAAATTTGCAATGCACAGCACAGTTCAGATTGCCAAAGTCTCAGTTTTCACGAAGAATTAAATTGCAACTTCTATTTTTCTTTACGTAAGACGACAGGAAGGAGTTTCCCCATCAAAACAACATAGACATCACAGTTTCATCACGAAACAAAAGGGTAGGAATTGACTAGTTTCTAGATCATTTACGAAAAAACAAAATCATTCATGTCTCCTTAGTTCAGAATTTCTTAGGAAAGACTGGAACAAACCTGAAAGTGAATGAAAAACAACAAAAAGTGACATATTTCGTTTTGATGTTTCATTTACATTTGTTTATATTTACACTTATACAATTTTCATTTAAATGCATTTATTCATGACATTAAAAGAAAATGCAAATATAAGAGAAACATCTTCAAGATACTGAAAAAGATATTGTATTTGTCATGGATTTTAGAGAGCAGCTAAATTTTTAAGAAAGTATAAAGCTTATTTTTCATAGATGAGAGATATCATCAATAAGTTTCTTCATCTGTAAATGATCCAGACTAGTTTCTAGATCATTTACGAAAAAATAAATTACTTCGTGTCTCCTTTATGCGGAATTTCTTACAGAAGATTTAAAAAAAAAAAAAAAATCTGAAAATGAATCAGAATTAAGAAAAGGGAACATATTTCGCTTTGGTCTCAATTTCTAAACTTATTTACATTTACTTTTATTTAAATTAGCTGTTCGTAATGAAAATTACAGAGTTTGATACGATTTTAGTATGAAGACGGCTCTCTAAACTTATTTTTTAAAACATAAATCGAAAAATACATAATTTCTAGACGAATGGCTATTTCTGTTATTTTTTTCTGCGACAGTTTGGAGATTAAAATATATGGGGTACTCGGGTTAGAGGTCTGTACGGGCCGGAATTTCTAGGCCCCGCCCGAACGAAATCTATCTTGGCCCGACCCGACTCGATCCAGTGTAAAATTAAAAGTTCGGCCCGAGCCCGGCCCGTACAAAAATCAGTGAAAACAGTCCCGGCCCGTGGAAAAATCAATTAAATCAGGCCCGATCCGGCCCGACATCGTTGATGCCAGAAACATATGAACTTATTTCAATCAATCACGAACAAATATCACATTAAAAATGAGCAATTCCTTACAAACTATATTACATTCAATTATTTTGTAATATTGAAATTAACTTTAATAATTTGTTACAACTCAAACAAATTTCTATAGAGGTATCCTGCGGGCTACAGTTCGATACCCCTCATTTAAACTTTTGTTATATAATTTTATTAGGTACATTTCATATTAATAAAATGGAAACTGATAATTATTGTATAAATGTATTTATATTATTCGAAAAGGGGTTTTATGTTAGTTATTTATATTATAAAAGTTATTTATGTTATTAGTGGTCCGCGGGATTAAAAATTATGAATTTAGTGGTCCTTCAGGTCAGAGTTGGGCAAAGTTATAATTCCGATTATCTGCAATGTAATTACAATTTAATTAACTGTAATTAATTACAGTTAAAATTACATGCCGTAAAAAAATTGTTGCAGCACTGTAGCCGGAACCGCCTCCATGCCATTATTTGACGAAATTTCTGCATTTGAATGTGTGTTACTATAAACAATTACATGTAAATTAACTTGTAATTGCATTGCAAGTAATTGAGATTACAAATCTGCCCAACTCTGCTTCAGGTTCAAAAGGTTCGAGACCGCTGCTCTAGAATATTTTTAAAGTTAAAATGTGAGTTTATCGAGATTTTTGTGTCCCGGAATACTTTAAAGTTGAGTTTTTCAAACTATGGTACGCGTACCAGTTCTGATACGTATGCTTCCAGATACTGGAACGCAAATTTTACACAAAAATATTATACAAATGTAAACTGATTTTAGATTTATAGACCTTTTCCGGGTTTCTTATTTAATTTTTATATAATTTGTATCATTATTTATTGACAGTATCTTGTTTAAAATATAATCGTGGTGTTACTGTTACACATTATCCATAAAAGAAGAGTGATATAATAAATAATTCCAATTTAATGATATAATAATTCAAGTTTAAATGTAGCGTTAACGATGACACAGTGAAATTATGAATTTCAATTTAGTGATTCCTAAGTCTAACATCTGCTTTAAAAGAAGAAATACACTTGCTAGGATTACATTTAAGCCGCTTTTCAGTGTAACCACAGAATACAGCCATAAAGATATTAATCAAAAAATTATTATTATCAAAATTTACAAAATTTCAGCTAAGTCATAAGTGCGTAAATTTAAAAATATTTTTTTTAAATATTTTACTACATCGCTTATTATTGAAGCTATCCATCACTTATTACATCATACATATATATATTTAATCCAATGTAAAGAGAGTAGTTAGAAGAAGTGATGACCAATATTCCCGATAAGGGCCACTGCAAAAATTATACATTAAAAAGTTTTATCCCTTTTAATTGATTGATATCTCTAAACAAATGCGCAAGAAGGCAAAATATGCAAATAAATAAATGAAATATTACATGCAAAAATGTATGCTTGCAGACTTCCAAAAAACATGTAGATACTTTTAAGTTTATAAAGATTAGGGTTTCGTAAAGGAAAAGTATCATCGTATTGAAATATTTTGCGAAATTTATACAATATGAATTTTAAATTTTCACATATTCACATGATTTTTGACAATTTTGATTTTAGATCGATATTAAGAATACAAAAAATCATAATGAGAATCAACTAAGGGAAAAACAATAATAATAATGCAAATCAATAATGAACTTTTGGTTTTCTACAATCATTTACTTTTGATTGATATGATAAACAAGAATAACTGATACTTTTTGCTTTAGTATTGGCAGGATTTCCAAATTCGTTTTCCTTTAAATGAATATATTCGTGACCTTAAAGGACAATGAACATATGACCATTAGAGATGTAAATTTAACATATAGAAAACATATCTAGATTATACCTGTCGAGGTTTCCAGAAATCATTTGGATATTTCAATACAGAAACCTAATTTTTATAATCAGGAGTTTAAAAAATATATATATATATCTATTTATAATAAATACAGGGGAAAAAAAAATTTGCCGATATATGAGCCCCTAGCATTGGACCTTATGCACGTGACCTGAAGTCGAGGCTAAAATTCTTCTGCTGGCGGTATTCAGCATAGCAGTCTATGGAGTGTGAGTTATTAATGCTTGTTTGTTAAAAATACCGCAAAAAAGTCTTTGTTGTAGCAGCATATACTTAATATATTGTAATATAAATTCAAATTGTTGTTCTGTATGCGAGAAAATTCCCTAAGTTTGCAAAATTTCAGTTAAAATGTATGCACTCAACCAGGATAAAGGCTAAAGTCGTCTGCTAGCGGTGTTTGCGCCTGCGCATACTGGCATTCTGGCCGTGCAGTGGCTAGAATAACAGATCAACATACCGCCAGCTCTGGCATCTGACGTCATCTGCATAAGGTCCATTGTACCATTCAAGGAAACGGGGTGTCATTTGGGATGTGGTTATTTTATGTCATGGGCACGAGAATGAGATAAAAACAGCAATCGAAGTCTCACAGTTACGGTTACAGTGAAAAAATTTCGAAAATTTCAAATGGCAACACCAAATTTTTTTCATCGCAAACTGAGCTTCACGGGGAAAAACATAACGTTAAAAAACTAAATTTAGCTGTAGAAATGGTGGCATAAAACAAACTCAAGAACAAACTGATGAGATCGCCATTGTCATCTACCGCCATTTTAAGTTTCCGTGGATGACGGGGACAGGGTTACCAGGCTACACCTCAATTGGTTGTTGTCCTTTGGGGTTAAGACTTCTATAACAGTATTATAGTAGCCCTACTTGGGGTATCTAAAATTCTAGGTATACACGTTACATTCCCTTAGTGAGTCTGGCATGAAAAACGTCAAGAAACTTTGCATAGTCTTCTTGTTGTGATTTCTCCAGATGCGGTGCGCCATTGTTTGTAAATGTAAACATTTGTGAACCAAGTAAAATTATTATTATTTTTTATCGACTGTATGGGCGCATTTGTTCTTCTCACTCCTTTTCTTTGCGTTTGTTTAATGTCACCACTCTTACATCTAAAAGTAGTTTTTTAACGCTTTCATGGTTTTTTTTTTTAATCGTGAAGATCAATTTCGATGAAAAAAAAAATGGATGTTGTCATTTGAAAATTTCGAAAATGTGTCACTATAACCGTAACTGTGAAACCTTTATTGTTATTTTTTAACTCATTCTCGATTACATGCCATAAAATAACCACATTCCAAATGGCATCCTGTTTCTTTGAATGTCACTGTCGCTAGGGGTTACATATCGGCAAAGTTATACATATATATGTATAACTTTTTGTAAATATTTAATATATATATATAAATATTCATTCTGCATCTTTAGAAAATGTCCAAATATTTCACGAAAAATATTATTGGTAGACATTGAAGTATTTGTTGAAAAATAAATTTTATAAAATCACATGTTACATTTTGAAATTAATAGTCATGACTTTTTGTAAACGTAAATTTTTTTCTAAAAGTCCGACAAGTAACTGAACACTTAAGCACATTTGAAAAGAAAATGATTCATTATATTTTAATAAACAGTACCTGCTGGTGTTTGACAGTGCAAATACATTTGTTCATTTACAAATTATTAAAAAATAACAAAAAGAATTTTATGTTTTACTTGCTTGGGATGGTAGAGATGTCTTAACAGAAATCGATACAAAAACCAAGTAAATGAACAGTTGTTACCAGTGAATGAAAGCAATTTTTTCCAGTGAATGAACAGGCAGCAATTTAAAAATACTTAAATTTCATAGTTCTTTATTTATTTTATAACTTGTACAAATAACTTATAATATGTTCTTACTGAACTACGGTTTTTTTAATCCCAGAAAGATAATTAATTAGCTGGAAAAATTGTCACTTTTAAGTTTTTATATTACAGATTTAAAAAAAAAAGAAAAAAATAATTCTATTTCCTGAAATCATTCACCCTGTACTTATCTATTTCCGTAATAACTCCAGATGAACAGGTGGATGTTGCAGAAATAGGTTCAGTTGTTTTTATTGTGCCTTTTCATATTAGCCTTAAAATACCTGATCTTATACTTTACAGCAGGCCACTTCCAATTCCATCACATGTGGACTTGTGGTCCATATATTGTCATGGTGCTTTCATCATATTTCCAACCTTGGGTGCTATTTATTAAAAAATCCTTCCGGCAATGCCGGGCGGAAAAGGTAGCTTTCATATTCCTTATTTTAAAAAAGCAAACTTATATTATTCAAACACACGAAGCTCAATTGAGTGGAAACCGAATATAGGAGATTCAATACTAATTTTTATCAATACTAAATCATTATGAATGAGAATTTCGCGAAATTAGCCAGCTTTATCCAAGCTGCTTTTATTTAAAGTAACTTATATTTGGCTGCCAAATTCGGCGATTTCTTAACGTGCCTGCCATTTTAAGACAACATGGTGGATGAGGCTAACCAGTGAACTTGGTCGTGACCTTAGTAATTGCTGTGCACATGCTCACTCACATTGGAATCGGTTGATATATACGAGTGCTGTCGCAGGCAAAAAATCAGATTTTTCAAAATGTCACCCACATTAGTAATTGAAACTGCTATATCTGAGACTTTTTTAAGATAAAGACAAAAAAAAAATGCTCCTGAATCCCTATATCAAGGTCAAATACTTAAGAAAGAAACCTTTTTCAATTTCTAATTTTTTTGCACCTCACTTTAAATATATATTTTTTTTTAATTTGATGGCCGCCATTTTGAAACAAGATGGCTGATGAAGCTGGCCAGCGAACTTGGTCGAGATATTGATGTATACTATACACAAGCCTTCTTACATCGAAATAGGCGAATACGTGTGTTATCGCGTGACAAATACAAGATCGTTTCAAAGTGTTAGCCATGCTAGAAATTCAAAGTGCTATAATTCAACCATTTTTTAAGATATAAACAAAAGAACAAATTTTCAGAAACAAAAACTGCTCCAGAATCTTTGTATCAAAGCCAAACACATAAAAAAAATCTTTTTCATTTTCCAATTTTTTAATACCTTAATTTTTTTTTAAATGGCAACCCTTTTGAAACAAGATGGCGAATGAAGCTGGCCAACGAACTCGGTCGAGACATTGGTATGTACTATGTACAGAGACAGACCAAGTTACATCCAAATCGGTTCATAAATACGCTTGTTATCGCGTGACAAAAATCAGGTCGTTTTAAAATGTCCGCCACAATAGAAATTCAAAATGCTATAACTCAGCCATTTTTTTAGATATAGACGAGACAAAACCTGTTCCGAAATCTTTGTATTAAGGTAAAACACATACAAAAAAAATCTTTTTCATTTTCTAATTTTTTGATATCTCATTTTAAATTTTAAATTTTTTAAATTTTTTTAAATGGCTGCCAATTTGAAACTAGATGGCGGATGAAGCTGGCCAACGAACTCAGTTGAGATATTTGTATGTACTATGTACACGCCAAGGTACATCCAAATCGGTTCATAAATACGCCTGTTATCACGTGACAAAAATCAGGACGTTTCAAAATGTCAGCCACGCTAGAAATTCAAATTGCTATAACTCAGCCATTTTTTAAGATATAGACGAAACAAAAACTGCTCCCGAATCTTTTTATCAAAATCAAACACATAAGAAAAAAATATTTTTTCATTTTTCAGTTTTTTGGTACCACATTTCAAATTAAAATTTTTCTTAAAAATTTAAATGGCCGCCATTTTTAAACAAGATGGCAGATGAAGCTGGCCAACGAACTCGGTCGAGACATTGGTATATACTATAAACGAAGTTACATCCAAATCGGTTCATAAATACGCCTTTTATCGCGTGACAAAATTCAAGACGTTTCAAAATGTCAGCCATGCTAGAAATTCAAAATGCTATAAATCAGCCATTTTTTAAGATATAGACGAAACAAAAACTGCTCCGGAGTCTTTGAATAAAGGTCAAATACATAAGAAAAAAAATATTTTTCCATTTTCAATATTTTGGTACCACATTTCAAATTTTAAATTTTTTTAAAAATTTTAAATGGCCGCCATTTTGAAACAAAATGGCGGATGAAGCTGGCCAACGAACTCAGTCGAGACATTGGTATTTACTATGTACACACCGAATTACATCCAAATCGGTTCATAAATACGAGAGTTACAGTATGACAAAGGTCAGATATATATATATATATATATATATATATATATATGTATATAAATAATAATAATATAGACTTATTAGATTTACATAATATTATAAATGCATTATTGAAAAAGAATTATAAAAAACTGGAATTACCATCTAATATTGATATCGCTTATTTTAAATCATTAACAAACTTCATTATCTATAATAATTATATATTGCATGATAACACATTATATTTACAGCACGTCGGTATAACACAAGTTGGTTGTACATCCAGTTTATTATCAGACTTATACTTATATCACTATGAACGTACTTTTACTAATAATAATCTCCATTTATATCGTTATATTGATGACATAATTTTAATTGCCACTGATCAATCTAAAATTTCTCAACTTCCATTTGATTATCCCACTAATTTGGAATTAACGGAAAACCTCTTATCTAACAATACAATTAACTTCTTAGATCTTAAAATTATAATAAAAGACAACAAAACAATAACTGATTTATATGATAAACGTAAAGAATTTAAATTCAAAGTTAATATATTTACAAATTTTAAATCTTGTCTTCATCATTCTGTATATCGAAATATACTACTTAATCATTTATATAGAATAAAATGTTTATGTTCTTCTCATCTAATTAACAATAATAATAAAAAACTAATTTATGATGCATTAAATCATGGTTTTCCAAAAAAATTCATATTTTCGTTAATATACAATTGGTACTTACATGATCCATTAAAAAAAAAAAAAAAAAAAAAAAAAAAAAAACATGCGTAAACAAAATTACCAAAAAAATTTATAAAATAAAAAAATATTTATAAAAAATTAAAAATTGTAAAATAATAATAAACAATTACTATAGGATGGTTGGGTGGGTAGATGTTAGAGTACGGAGAAGGGTGGTGTTGTCTGGATAATACGCAATGGTTAATTTATATTTTAAAAAAATGGGGCTTTTGTATTATAACTACATTTCTATTACGTATTTTATATGGATGTTGATTTGATGTTTTATATGTAAATGGTGACTTTTCCTCGTTTTTATTTCATATTAAATTTAACTTATTTAATCACATTTAATATTAACTTATTTTTAATTTAGTTTACTCAGGACAATATCATATTAATTAATAATAGTATACCATCTTTTTAGTGATTATTGTGCATATAGGTTTATTTGATATAACTAATGTTATACTGTATGCATTAAAATTGGGTAAACAGTTTATATTATTATTCCTCTATACTATTTAATATTGTTTTATTTTCAACTTTGTATTCCATGATTAATTATCGGTTTATATGTTTGATTGTCACAATCATATTTTTTTATCTTTTTTATGGCTAACATGAGGATAATTCACACACTATATTTGTGTTCTTTTGGCTATTGGGAATTTTAGAATCTGACAATCTTTATGAACATCCATTTTTTATTTATTTATTTTATAATTAATTAATTAATTTTTTTTTCTTTCCTGTTCATTTTTTATATGTAATGGTAAATAATAAGACTTTTATACATTTTTATAATATATAATTTATTTTATTTTATAGCATATAGCTATATTCCATATATTATCAAGTTTATTTTTTTATATATATTTTTTTAATTTCTCAGTGTAGATTTAATGGTAAGGTAATAGAATATATTGTAAGCATTTTATTAACATTTAATTTATTATTTTTTTTGAATAATGATTACAGTATGGTATTGTTTATATTAGGATGTGTGTAGGAATGCAGTTGATATATTTTAATTTCATTAGCATGTATTAGGTTCTTCTTTTAGTGACATTTGTATAATAATAATTGTTTTTAAAATAAAATAATAGATGGCAGCACCATAATTTTTTATTTTTAAAGCTTCTAATAAAATAATAATTTTAATTTTTTACACCAGGTGGTAATTAACGCTGACTACTGGCAATGTTGTAAAATTGTTATTAAAAATTTAAAATTGTTTTTAGGTATTATAAATAATGTAATTATTTTTTATTTATATTATATTAATTATATTTATCGCGGTGTTTCAACATTGATTAACTGACTCCATGGGTTTTAATTTCTGTGTTAACTTAATTGTTTTATTCACCTTAATCTATCATGCTTTTTGGATTCCAAGTGCGGGAATATATTTTGAAAATCTACTGGGAATAATTCGGTATGTTTTGTAAAATTTCTATTGCTATAGATTGAATATTTAATGGGTTGTAGTTTTTTTTTCCATTTCATGTCATTTGATTATGTTCTGTTTTCATCTTTGGGCTATTCCTTTGGTTATATATTGGTTGTTTGAGTACAGGGAAAAAAAATTTCAGCTTATAGCTTTTTTCTCACAGAAAACAACCGATTTGCTTATATCATTGAATTCTGTACTCTTGAAAACGTAATTCAATATATAAGTTTTTCAATTTTTTTCGGAATCTATATTCTTCTTTTTTTTTTTCTTCCATGCTAATTCTTGTAATTAGGTATAAGGTACTTTATTTTATACATACAGTTCTATATTGTTGGTTTGTGGCACTTGTTGTCAATCATTCACAATATTGCGGTTTTTGATGATGGTCAGTATAGTTTAATTAATGGTTATATATATATCAATATATATATCAATATATATATATATATATATCAATTTTGAACGGAGGGTGGTTTCGGGGTCTGGGGGTCATGATCGATGAAAATATACCAAATTTTTTTGAAATCGCTTTCCTCCGAACGGCTGCAATAGGTAGCTTTTTGTAATGAAAGCTACCTAAAAGGGTCATTTATTTTTCCCCTGGATGTTTGTCTATAAATGGATTTTTCCTTCCCGTTTGTTTCATGACATTGTAAACATCACCTTTTACTGCATCCTTATGCATTGTAAAACCAATTTTCCTTTTTCAAATATCCAATGTTCAAGAAGTTTTTCTTCTTCAAAGGACAACACAGAGAATGTCCCATACGCTTACTTTCAATTATTCCCCCTCGCAGTTTCACAGACAACTTTGTTTTTGGAATATTAAAATGAAGAGATGTCTTTTTAAAACTGAGCTGACCTGACCCTCATAGCTAGTACAGCATTTTCAATGTCCTCTGTAGAGTGCTTGAAACTCCCATATTTACTTTTTGAGGAATCTGCTTGGTCATCAGTAAAAATATTTCTATCAATCATATAGAAACATAGAAGAAGTGAGATCTGAATGCCATCAATAATTATTACCTTTAAAAATGTGTGCTTATATGTTCTTTTGTTACGTTTTTATATCTGTTAACTTTTCATTTGTTACCATTGTTGAAAAATCACTTAATTCAAACTATAGGTATAAAAGAAGCCACAAAAACATAAAGCCCAAAACAGTTCATTCACTAGGAAAAGTAACCTAATGTATTCCTTCCAGTGAATGAACAGCTGTTCATTCATTGGATTTTTACCATTTGCCTAACCAGTTATTAAACATCCCTATTCTCAAATTGTACACATTCTACAATGGTTAAAACAATTAGAAATATGGCTATATTATATATATTTAATGTATGTACAATAAAATTAGTGCATATCGCAAATAAAAACAGTAAATTCTTATCAAACATATGAAATGACATTGCATTTACCTTATTATTTCAGCATAGAAACAATGTGTTCCTCAGACATGAAGAATACAACATCTTCTGAAAGTAAAGTAATGTGACTTCAGTAACCAAACAGGAATGCAATAGCTTCCTATTGAATAGAATTAAGGAATTTAGGCAATGTTGTATCCCCATCTAGTGGGAATGTTTTCAAACCTTATTCTATTAAAATATATAACAAATGTTCATTGATTGGGGGCTGTTCACTTACTGGTCGGACTACCCTACCTGATAACTTATAAACCAAAAATAAATGTTTAGAAATGTTTAAAAATATCGAATATTAATAATCCATTCATTAGTATATTTATTCGAATTTCTTTTTTCTTGTTTTAAAATCAGTGCAGTCCGGGTATTCAGCATGCTATGCAGGGTATTTAAAAAATTTCTATACATGTTTTTTTAAACAGGCTTTATTCGAAAATATAAATGTGCAAGTATACCCAATATAGTAGAACACAAAATTAATGTAATTCAACGTGGATCCCACGAGTATCTAGGCACAGTTTCTACCCATCCACTGCACAGTGAAACAAATTCACAAATACATCTGCTGTAATTTCAACAACTGCAGCCGTAATTCGTTGCTTTAATTGTTCAGTACTGCCAATCTTAACCTGTTATACATAGAATTTGACAAAATTGAAAACAAAAGAGTTCTTAGAGAGTGTTCTAGTGAGTGTGGAACCTAAATCAGTAAAAATTGTATTTAGTATTTGCGAGCAATAACGTTTTATGCACATATTGGATGTGACAGTCATGTTTATTCAAATGATAAAACAAAGTTTTTAAAACAGTAGAATGCAGAATATCGAGCTCATGGTTAAGCGTAACCAATTCTTGTGCTCTTTGCGTAACATAAGAGTTATAGGAGGTCTGCCTGAACGATCTTCATTTTTAATGTTACCAATTTGTTTCGATTTGTTTACCAAGATTTTAATAGCTACGTTATAGGGGCTTATTCCCTGAATTTGCTGGTAAAGTCAGGGTCTGATTAAGGCATTTCGGGGTAGCATTCCCCCCCCCCCCCCCAAAAAAATACTCTCTACCATAAGTACGCTTGAAGCTCAGCATCATTGTGCACTCTTCCCCCTCCCGCATCTTCCCTTAAAGGTAAAATTTGCTCACAAAATCGTAGAAACTCTTTTTCTGTATTTGAATATGAATAGAAAACATAATACAATTTACATATCCACTACGAATGTAAAAGCACATTCAATTTACGTGGGAAAAAATACACGTTGCTCAGAGTATTTCTCCCAGATTCAATAATGAATTCTTTATAATAATATACAGCATATTTTACAAAACATATATTATGAAACAGCATATTTTATACAACAAGAAAAAATATTTCAAGAAAAATTTTACTTATCACCATTAGGCATTACTTATTATCATGATTTGTTGCTTTTATTATGTAAATTTCATGCATAACAAGGTGTTTATTAGAAATACGTGTTATTCCTCATTTCGTAGTGGTTTTAATTGATTTACTAGACTGAACTAATTATTTTATAAACAATATATAAAAATCACTTCAAAACATCAAAATACTCAATAATTGCTATACGTGATAAAAACTTAATTAAAAAAAGTCCTTCTGGCCAGTGCAGGGAGGAAGAGGTAGCTTTCATATTCCTTATTTTTTAAAAGCCAGCTTATATTATTCAAACACACGGAGCTCAAATTAGTGGAACCCGATTATAGAAGATTAAATATTAATTTTTGTCAATATTGAATATGAATGAGAATTTCGCGAAATTAGTCGCCGTTATCAAATCTTTATCGCTGGTTTTATTAAAGTGATTTATATTTTGTTGCCAAATTCGGTGATATCCCGAATTATATTAATAATTATATTAACACGAATTATCGGTGATAGCCCGCCATTTTAAAACAACATAATGGGTGCAACAAAGCTCACCAATGAACTTGGTCGAGACCTTAGTAATTCCTGTGCACATGCTCACTCATATCTAAATCGGTTGATATATACGAGTGCTGTTGCAGGCAAAAAATCAGATTTTTCAAAATGTCACACACGTTCGAAATTCAAACTGCTATATCTCGGCCTTTTTTTAGATAAAGGCAAAACAAAAAATGATCCGGAATCTTTGTAACAAGCTGAAACACATAAGAAAAAAATCTTTTTCAATTTCTAATTTTTTTGTACCTCATTTAAATTAAATTTTTTTTTTTATTTTTAAATGGCCGCCATTTTGAAACAAGATGGCGGATGAACTTAGCAAACGAACTCAGCCGAAAGATTGCTATGTACTATGCACATGCCTTGTCACATCCTAATCGGTTCATAAATACGCTTCTTATCGCGTGACAAAAATCAGATCGTTTCAAAATGTCAGCCATGCTAGAAATTCAAAGTGCTATAACTCAGCCATTTTCTAAGATATAGAGGAAACGAAAAATGCTCCGAAATCTTTGCATCCAGGTCAAACACATAAGATAAAAATCTTTTTCAATTTCTAATTTTTTTGTACCTCCTTTTAAATTAAAAAAAAAAAAAAATAAATAAATAAATAACGGCCGCCATTTTGAAACAAGATGGCGGATGATGTTGGCCAACGTACTCGGTCGAAACATTGTTACGTACTATGTACACACCAAGTTATATCCAAATCCGTTCATAAATACGCGTGTTATCGTGTGACAAAAATCAAATCGTTTCAAAATGTCAGTCACACTAGAATTTCAAAGTGCTATAACTCAACCATTTTTTAAGATATAGACAAAATAAAAAATGCTCCGGAATCTTCGTATCAAGCTCAAACACTTAAGAAAAAATCTTTTTCGATTTATAAACTTTTGTACTTCCTTTTAAATTAAATTTTTTTTTTTAAATTTTAAATGGCCGACATTTTGAAACAAGATGGCGTATGAAGCTGGCCAACGAACTCGGTCGAAACATTGCTATGTACTATGTACATGCCTTGTCACATCCAAATCGGTTCATAAAAGCGCATATTATCGCGTGACAAAAATGAGATCGTTTCAAAATGTCAGCCATGCTAGAAATTCAAAGTGCTATAACTCAGCCATTTTTTAAGACATAGACAAAACAAAAAATGCTCCGGAATCTTTGTATCAAGCTCAAACACATAAGGAAAAAATCTTTTTCAATTTCTAATTATTTTGTACCTCACTTTTAAAATTAAATTTTTTTTTAAATTTTTAAATGGCCGCCATTTTGAATGAAGATAGCGCATGATGCTGGCCAACAAACTCGGTCGAGACATTGCTATGTACTATGCACATTCCTTGTCACATCCAAGTCGGTTCATAAATACGTGTATTATCGTGTGACAAAAATCAGATCGTTTGAAAATGTCAGCAATGCTAGAAATTCAAAGTGCTATAACTCAGCCATTTTTAAGATATAGACGAAACTAAAAATGCTCCTGAATCTTTGTATCAAGCCCAAACACATAAGAAAAAATATTTTTCAATGTCTAATTTTTCTGGGCCTCATTATAAATTTTAAATGTTTTAAAAAATTTTAAATGGCCGCCATTTTGAAACAAGAAGGCGGATGAGGCTGGCCAAAGAACTCGGTCGAGACATTGCTATGTACTATGCACATTCCTTGTCACATCCAAATCGGTTCATAAACACGTGTATTATCGCGTGACAAAAATCAGATCGTTTCAAAATGTCAGCAATGCTAAAAATTCAAAGTACTATAACTCAGCCATTTTTTAAGATAAACGAAACTAAAAATGCTCCAGAATCTTTGAATCAAGCCCAAACACATAAAAAAAAATATTTTCCAATGTCTAATTTTTTTGTGCCTCATTTTAAATTTTAATTTTTTTTAATTTTTTTAAATGGTCGCCATTTTGAAACAAGATGGCGGATGAAGCTGGCCAACTAACTCGATGGAGACATTGTTATGTACTATGCACACACGAAATTTTATCCAAATCGGTTCATAAATACGAGAGTTACAGTATGACAAAGATCAGATATATATATATATATATCCAAAAACCAAACCAAAAATTCGAAACCACGGAACTGATCCAACGATAAATAAACTAAACCAAATGACAACTACAAAATAACTAAAAACAACTAACTTCAGAAACAACATACTTTAAAAACGGCAAACTTTAAAATCATTCAAACTAAAACCAGTAGAAATTGAATCAATGGCGACAGGCGGTATGCACTTGCGACATACAACTGCGGGGTTAAAACCAGTTTTTATGTGCACAACGCTCCCCCAACAACCTGTCAAGACCAAAAAGAAAAAACTAACAAATCGAATGAGCTGCCTAGACCCATCGAAACCAACAACTGAACGTGAAACCTCAAACAATCGTGCACGCAATCCCTGAACAGTCAAAGCCACAGTTACTCCTCTCTTCGCATCCACATTACCTCTAAATCTCTGCGATAAGTCTTACACTTTACGAAATTTCGCAGTAGACTATTCAAAAAACTCTCAGGATAGCCATGGTTCAATGCCAGAATATACCATTTGTAAAGTTCTTCAATTTTTTCCCCAGTATTTGATGTCAGTCTATCTATACGGTTTAACCCGTTAATAAAAATATTTCTATATATTGAGATATAGACATTTGATCCAAAATTTAACATTTTTATAGTTTCAAAGTTAAAGCTTTTTCATTTATCATATATATCTGTTTTTATCTCACCATTTTTTATCTCGATGTTAATGTCTAAATAATTGACCATGTTTTTACATTTTGACTCCAATTTCAAATTTAAACCATTAGGATAGCAATCAAATTTTTCTTTTTTCACATCATTGCATCTGACTATTAAAACGTCATCAATGTAACGAAAGCACCTCATATCATCATTTATATCAATTTGTTCCTCGTACATATATAAGTAGATATCGGCTAAAATCTAACTACAACTTCCCCCCATTGGAATAACTCTAACTTGTTTGTAAACAATTTTCCCGTCATATAAGTAGTTCTCACTCACTACAAAGTTAAACAAATTAGTAAACCATTCTTGTCCGATAGTTGAGGAATTATATTTACTGAAAAACTCCATAATTTTTATTTTAAGATTGTCTAAATCTATACTATTATACAAATCTTCAAAATCGTACGCTGTTAAACTTGAAATGTTTTTCATTAGATTTAAATGTTTAATTAACTCAAAGCTGCTTTTTATTATACAAGCCGGCTTATCTTCCAATACTTCATCGAAAATCTCTTTTAATAATTTCAACAATTTTTTATTACAATTTTCCAAATATGAACCGAAACCACATGTAATAGCTCTAAAAACAACCGGATCTTTATGAAACTTTGGAACCATTACCAAATATGGAAAACTAGTACTATTTTATTAAAGGTACACATATATTAAGACAGACTTTAAATACAATTAAATACAATAAACCCAACTGGAGTGAAAAATTAGCCGGAGCCAGGAATCGAACTTGGGTCGACAGCATAACGTGCTGTTGCTCTACCGTTTAGCTACCCTGGCCGATGTCCTAGCCTGGCAATTTCTCACTAATAAACCAAGTTGGGGAACGTCACCGTCCATCTATCAGATAGCACAGGATGACGTGACAACGATGAATAAATTCAGACGTTAATTTATGGGCTTTAATAGTACTATTTTGCTTTATTTTAATTTTTTTATAATATGCTTTTACATATATAAATATGTAAATACAAGTATATATATATATATGTATATATATATATAAATAAGTAGAAGATCTTTATAACGCAAACCTAAAAACGCAAGGTTGTGCATTATATAGAATTTTGCGTTATATGGATCACATAATTAAATTCACATTGTAAACATGGTCAAATATGTCTGAAACACATCAAAATACATTAGAATATCTTTATACTGCATTCCTTGTTACCAAGAGTTATCCAAATTATAAATTTTTGCATAATATAGGTCAGACATTGTTAAATTTACTTTATAAACATGATCCAAATATAACTGACACAACCATCCCTTATATTAGACATTTTCAAAAATGTTCATTGTAATAATAGCATTTTTTTCAGTAAAAAGGTCTTAAATTAGAAGATAAAGTTGAACTAATGTATCAAATTTAGTCCTCTAGAGAGTAGCAATATTTTACAATGTGAAAGTGCAGGTGCTTTTTAACTGCAAAAATCATTGTTTACATCTGAGAAGTTGTGCGTTATATAGAATTGCGTTATAAAGATCTTCTACTATATATATATATATATATGGATATATATATATACTAGGGGGCTCTGCCCCCTGCAAGCTACGCTCGCCAACCCCCGTTCAGACACTGTAGAATCTAAAAGCACGCTAATCTGATCGGTTTTAAAAAGATTAGAGAAGATTGAATTATACTGAAAAAACCTGTAGCGATCTCCCTGTAAACGGGTTTCCATTCAATTCCCTTTGATTGCAAAAATTTAAGATAGAATCAGTTGCTGTTGAGACATCCAATGGTTGCTTTCGTGTTTGGTTAAAGAAGATCAGTTAAACATTTGAAATGAAGCTAAAATACAATGAATTAAGTAAACAGAGTCTTTGTCTCTCGGTATTTTTTAACAGCGTTATAAAACGATTGACATAACACAATTACTAAAATTTGCTGCTTTAACCCCTTCAAGGGTGGTGGTTCATTTTTGGACCACTTAATTTTAATTCTTAAATGCCACATTAGCATCAGAATATTGGGATGAAAATTTCCCTTTTATTAAGAAAGTGAACAAAAGCATTTTTGTATTTCGTAATTTGTTTGTAAATTCTGGTGCCATTCACTGATTTCAAGATTTTACGAATAGAAGTGCCTTGTCCGTGAAAGGGTTAAACGCATATTAATATAGTTATTTTAAAGTTGCCTTTCCCTTTTAATATTCAGGTGTAAATACAATTTTCAGGACATAATTTTCAATATTTTCCTGCCTTTAACACGTACTCATTTAATAGTAATTTTAAAGTTTTTTTTTTTTCTGTTTTTAATAGTCACGTGAAAATAAATTTTTAATCGTTAGGAAATATTATTCTTTGCACTGTTTTTAAAATTGAAAATAATCTCTATAATAATAGCCTAAGTCATGTGACTATCATCAACAGCTCCAGGCGGATCCCTTCGCTTTTTATATTCCAGGCGGCCATTTTGGTACTTTAATGTTAGCCAGCCACAGGTCTGATAAGTCGCCGAATATTATTCTATCCCCATTATTTCGTTTATATTATAATAGTCCAAGTCATGTAACTGCCATAAACAACGGGCTGATTCCTTCGCTTTTAATTAAATTAGAAAAAAATTAATATTTCGAAAACTAATTCTAATTTTAAAATTCTGTACCAGTTTTGAGATCTGTGGATCAATACGGATTTTTGGTGTTAATTTCATCGCAAAGTAGTCCATATTTTAGGAGAAACCGCCGTGAAACGTAATCAGTTGTTTAATCAGTCGTTTCATAGAATCGTTACATAAATTCGTTTCAATTCGATTCATTAGGATTTTTTATATATAGGGTATATATATATATATATATATATCAATTTTGAATGGAGGGTGGTTTCGGGGTCTAAGGGTCGTGATCGGTGAAAATATACCAAAATTTTTCGGAATTGTTTTCCTCCGAACGGCTGCAATAGGTAGCTTTTTGTAATGAAAGCTACCTAAAAGGGCAAAAAAATACCTTTATTTACATTTCGAGATGTTTCATTGCAACCGACGCCAACATTCTAAAATAAAATGATACAAATATTTTCGCAAAAAACTTCAAATTGAAAAACTAGTAAACAAAAACAAAAACCACGCGAACACAAGCATAATGAAATTAACTGCAATATTAAAAACGGAAATTTGTGAACTTGAATTAATTTTATAATTGTTTCATTATTCTGTATAGCATTTCTTTCCAACTTTTAGGAAACTCCATGGAAGCGGAATCATTGCAAATATTCTCATCGCGTAAGAAGATTATTGATTCTCTGATGATGGATGGCAAATAAGATCTTGATGGATAAATTATTCTACTATTTTTAAAATCTATTTGTAAGGGTTCTTTGTTATATTAGTCTGGCCAGAGCTGTAGTTTTCTTGTTGTATTTGATGTCTGCTATATATTCTTTGACCCTAGTTTTCAGTTTTCCATTTGTCATTCCTATATGAAATTGCGCTGTTCCATCTTCTTTGGTGAAAGTTATTTCATATACCCCTGGTAATTGATTTGGTTCTATTGGGCCTATTTTCTTACATATTTTGTTTTTTTTAATTTTGCGGATGGTTTTGCAACAATGGAGATATTGCATTTATTGAGTTTATATTTCAATCTTTCGGAAAAACCAAGAAAATATTGTAAAGAGGATAACTTGGAATTTTGTACTTTGAAATCACCTTTCTTTTTATTCTTCAGGCTCTTAACCCTTTAGTGCGCTGCTTTGCATATATGCAAACAGCATTGTTTTGAATTTAATAGATTTTTTTTTATTCGTACATACCTAATTCACACCAGAGAAATAAAATAGCAATATTTACTTTAATTAATAACAGACATTTCGTATTTAAATAAAGCGAAATTAACCATTGAAACTTTCTGGTGCAAAGTCAGATACTCTGAACTACGTAATTACTAGAAGATATTCTATCATGGGAATTAAAGGGTTAAAGTTTAATTTTTATAAAATAAATAATTATATAAAATAAGGAATTTGGAGACATACTTATTAAAATATTTACTAATTTGCAATATTTTACCTTAAAACAGCCACGCGACAGTAGTTTTTAGTTATTTTGCAGATGTGCAACAGAAGAAAAGATTGACGTATTATATGAAAAATATATCTCTGATTTTTCTCATTATTTTTCCTGTGTAATAAACCTTTCAGAGAATCATATATAATTTTTCGAAACAAAATAAAAAATCGCGCATTTAAGGGTTAAGAACCATAACAAATTCATTTTAAGCATTGAGCAGGGAATGTTAGCAGTAGAGCGAGTAGATTTATTAAAGATAATCCATTACGAAAACTGAAAAGGGAAAATCATTCCTCAAATTTATTAATTTATAACTCACTTAATAATATCATCGCCGTTCTTTACTAGAACCTAAAAAAATCTACTTTAGAAGATAATACAGTGCGTTCCAAAAGTTTATAGACAACCATATTTTTGGATTTAAGAACTAAACGAGTAATAAAGACGAAATAAATTATGCAAATATATAATGATGAAATGAAAATAATAAAATACTCAAACAACTTTCAACAGTCATATATTTAAAATAAAAAATAAAAACAAAATAATTCTGTTGCAAAAATAATATATAGACACCCGGTGTTAAAAACTAATTTACAGTAGCTACCAAAACTGTTCGTACACTTACGAATTTCAATGAAATAGTGCTCTATCCATTAATTAAAATTAATATTTCAGAAAGGGTATTTAATAATAGGATCTATAACTTATTCTTAACAAAACTCCATAAAATATTTTTAAAACGTAGCAAAATGTTATTGTGAAGAAATAAATAATCAAAATATAACAAAAATGTTACCCCAAAAAAGTCTTCGTGCACTTTAAAAAAATTTCTATATGTTAGTAAATATTGTAATATTTCGTTAAAATGATACTTAGTAGGATATCCTTTAGCATTCGCAACAGCTTTTAAACGTCCTGGAATAGATTTCACTAGTTTTTTTTTTTTTTTTTTTTTTTTTTTTTTTGTAATTTCGGCATCAATGTTCATCCATTCGTCGATCATTACTGTTTTTAGTTCGCTTTTCGTTTTAACGTCATGTTTTCGTGTACTCTAACCTCCAGTTCTCTCTAAATATGTTCTATTGGGTTTAAATCCGGCGATTGAGGTGATCTTTTCACCAGACAATTATAGAGACACCAGAGGCGAACGTGGAGAGCCGTGTGCTTAGGATCGTATCTTGGCAAAAAACAAAGTTGTTTCCAATACCCAAATTTTGGGCTGATAATTTTAAATTATCTTTTAAAATATTTAAATAAATATCATGATTCATTTTGCCATCAATAAACACCAAATTACCTAGTCCTGACGCTGCCATGCATCCCCAGACAAGGACACCTCCAACGCCATGCTTAACTGTCCAAACTCAGTTCTTGAGATTAAGTTCTTCATTTTGGCTTCTCTATACAATTATACGCCCATCGGAAACAAAAATGTTAAATTTGCTTTCTTGTGTAAATAAGACATTATTTCAATACGATTCAGGTTTATTTATCGTCGATTTTGCAAAGGAAAGCCTAAGCATTCCATTTTTCGCACTAACAAAAAAATTTCTACGGGCAGAACGACCATTTAATCCAGCTGATCTCAGCCCTCATCAAACAGTTTCAGGAGAAACAGAAGTAGAAAATGTTTCATTAAATTGTGTAACTAGTTTTACACCACTTAAACGTGGATTTTTCACAATTTTTCTAATTATAATTCTCTGATCACGTTATGTTAACTTTAACGGACGAACTTTTCCTACCTTGTTTTCGATACGATTTTCATCTTTAAAGCGTTTTATCACATACTGCACAGTAGAATGGGATAAATTGACTAATTTAGCAATATACCGAACTGATTTATCAGTACTATGATGAAAGACAACCAATTTTCGAATGCTGTTGTTTCTTTACGACTACGAGCCATTTTTAAATAATAAATAGAATGTCACCGGGAAAGAAAACAGAAATTAAAGCCAAACGATTTTTTAAATGTCACCACGATGCAAAAATAAAAATAAAACGACAGACGATAATTTTAATTATGAATTTATCCGAAAATGTTTCAGTGTACGAAGACTTTTGTGGCAAGTTCTTTCTCTGCCTCCTTCCGTTTCATTTTTTGTATAAAAAGAAAATCAGTCAATATTTTTAAAAAATGCTGAGTATTATTTAGAATAACTCAGAAATGATGTTGAAAAATACTGGACTTCATATTCGAATTCAATTCCAGGGTACGTCCTTTTTACTACAAAATTTTAAAGTGTACGAACACTTAAGAGCCACTGTAAGTACTGATAACCAAAATTTGCATATCAGGTACTTGTGACGCAACAGTTTCCTGAGATAAAAGTGAATCTATCTTTCCGTTTCCGACTGATTAAAAAGATGCTTCGCAATGTGCAGTTTTCCAAAAAGAAAATTTTGAAAATCTATCGTTTAAAGGCTCGTGGATGGAAAGTTGTGGACGTTGCAAGAAAAATTGGACGTAGCAGGGTTGGTATTTATCGAATTCTGTCAAAAGGTGAGAATTTTGAAACAAAATCCCGTTCTGGACGATCAAAGAAAACAACTAAACGGCAAGACAGATAGATTTTGAGATTAGTTTCAACCCAAAACGTGTCTGTACGGCCAGTTTCAAAAGAAGTAAGCGTTCCAGTATCAAAATCCACGGTCCATCAAGTGCTGCAGGCAAGTACATTTCTTGATTATTGCAAAATGCGTCGTTCGCCAAAGGTTACAAAACTGCATAAAGATGCTAGCGTTCAGTGAGTCCGAAATCACACGAATTGGACAGATGAAGGGTTGAGAATGTTCTTTTCAGTGATGAAAAGAAATTTAATTTAGATGGTCCCGATAGTTGGGTATATATGCCCAACTATCTTATCTGGACCAGGCATATTACTTGCACGATATTCGAAAGGAACCACAAACTTTTTTCAACAGACAACAAGGAGGCGGTTCACTCATGGTGTGGGGAGCATTTTCTTATAATGGCACAACCGATATTGCTTTTTTGAAAGGTCGTCAGTGTCCCAAAAATTACTAGAAAACGCTTGAAGTACAGTTACTTCTATTTGGTAAGTTGATAGGCGGGAACAATTGGATATACCAGCAAGGAAATTGCTCCATTTCACGTGTCCAACTCTACAATGCAGTAATTTAGACAAAATCAAGTAGCTGTTAAGGACCAACCAGCCATAAGTCCAGACATGAAACCAATAGAGAACTTCTGGGGAAGATTAGCTAGAGACGTATATACCAATGGGCGTAAATTTGCAACGTTTCAAAATCTAAAGTTGCAAATTGAACGAAGTTGGTTTTCTTTAAAGCCAGAATTTCTTCAAACTCTGTATGCCTGATCGAGTTTTGGAAGTGATTACAAAAAGACTTAAAAATTGAACGTTAAATAAAAAAAAAATAATTGTCTATAAACTTTTGGGACAGTTTGAATTTTTCTCACAAAGTCCATGATTATGTAGTATTATTTTTGCACAGTATTATTATTGTCTTAATATTATTTATAAGTATAAATTGTTTTGAAATTGTTACTTCTTTCTTTTTCAATTGTAAAATTAAAAAAAAAAAGCATTTGTCTATAAACTTTTGGGACGCACTGTGTAACTATATATAGAATCCTGGGGATCCCGATGCTTCTTCATTTGAAGTAGAAAAATGAACTTCTTACAAAATAAGCGAAAACTCACAACCGTTGACTCTATCAAAAACTGCTACTTAGGAACTCAAACACAACTCAGCATACACATGGTGTCAATATCACGAGAGAACTTGATAAGCCGTAAATGAGATTCGTTACGACTGCACTATATATTGCTACTAAACAAACACAGTTACCAAATTAACATATCATTGTAATTATAAATCCTTGAGAATAAGATTCATAGAGATACATATGCACTTTGCGAAACTTAAAAATGAAAGAATAGATAGCTCTTTCACACACAAATGTTAGTTATTCAGGACGACACGATCACAACCAAACTCAGAGAAACTCACTCGCCCACTAAAGTACCTTTATAGGAAAATAGCTAGGCATTCTTCCACAATCCTCCTCCGGAATCTGCAAAAAATTTTCGTGCCAAACATTTACGAGATTTTTTTGGTTCTGCCTTTTTTCCTCGTGAAGGAAGGTTGTTCCAAGGAAATAACGCCATTTTGAGATCATTTGAGGTCATGCCGGCAAAAGCTGTAGCGAATACCTCATAGCTTAAAAAAAAAAAAAAAAAAAAAAAAAAAATACGAGATTTATAAATATAAGTTTTAATTCAGAGCCAAAAATCTAATAAAACCTATGATGAGCAATTATTTTAAAATTTGTCTAATTTTATTTTTAAATTTGTCTAACCTTTTTACATTAATCATACATTACTCATCAGTGCTGTGGCTGTATGGATTCAAATTAAAATATGCTTCCTTACAAATTTTAACTCGTGAATGCATCAATTTTATGATCTCACCACTCGGAGAAAAAAATCACAGAAATTACCTCAAATGTGTTAAGGTTGCCAAAAACTAACTCTATGAAAGTTTAAATAACTTTCCTAAAGCTCAAGATAAATGCAAATTTACCTCGGACACTGAAGCTAAAAAAATCTCGCTGGCAGTATAACTTCAAACTTCCACGTTGTGGATTCTTCATTTTACGTGCAAGCCCTAAATCCAAAATGCGCAAGTTACTCCTGTCTAAATGAGAGAAACTCTACTACTATCCAGTGTTAAATTTAGACATTTTTCTACGGCAGGGAATTTTGAAGCTTCGGCGAAAGGGGAACAGTTTTGAGTTCCAGGGGGGTGGGGGGTTGATACTCCGGAGATCTTCAGCCCTGAATTCATTACTGCTGCTGTCTCATAGGAACACAGATTGACGAAACATTTGCTGCTCAAATAAAACATCTAAAAATAATTGTAATATTAATATTTCAACAATATAATCAACATCATCCATTCGGGACGAACGTACTTTACAAAATTTTTATTATTTTTTTTAGCACAGGTTTTTCTAAACAGAATTTTTTGCCTAATTGAATCAAAGAAATAAGGCAAAAGTTTACAATTAAAAATAACCGGTGACAGTGAGAGTAATCAAATATTTAAGCACTTTATGCGTCATATATATGTAACGCTCGTCGCGAAAAGGATAAAAAGCCTTCTCTGTATTAAACTTAAATACAAAAACATAGAGAGAGTACAATATAAAAGGGCCGTTTTCCTCAAATAAGCCTTATTCACATATAAATGCACTTCTTTTAAGACAATCCTTACAATAAGTTTTTTTTATGTGCTGCAAAACAACTTCCAAAATTGTTAGAAAGATTCCGTTTCGTTTGCAAGCGTGTATTATGGCGAAAGACAGTACTACCAAGGAAGTGTTACCCGTCCTTTTCCTTCTTGTAATTTGATGGTCATTGTTCACAGGTACATTATGTTGGGGGAGAAAACGTTTAGAAGATTTTTCCATATTACAGTAATATTGTTGACATTTGTCAACACAGGATTTGAAGGCACTGAGTTACCTGCGTTACTTTTCAAATTTTGCTGTCTAGAGTGTTTGCCATTTGCTCTATCACATTTCACTTCAGATGTTTTACTAGTTTTTGCACAAAATTGTCTATTTTGATAACTATTTCTATTCGAAATAGAATTATTTGAATATGAAGCACGGGGTTTATTCCTCGAACCAAAATTTCTCGGTGAACGAAAATTGTTATTAGGTAGATGCTGTGACGAAAAAGTAGAAGGTTTACGTAATCGGGGAAGTTGGGATTCGCCACTCGACATTCGAGAGAACTCACTATGGAACATCCCCAACTGTCAGTTCTGGATTTTGACGGGAGTAGTATCGTTCAAAAGCTCTTGTCACAAGGATAAAACAGTGTATAGGAACTATACTCCCGAATCCAATTATTCTCGAGATATTGACCCTTTTCTCTTTCGGAAGAAGAAAAATGAAGGGAAAGCAGCATGAGAATTCCTTCAAAAGATATCAAAGGCAGGAATTTTGTCTTATAATTAACTATGCTAGTGTTTCCCTATGTAAAAGTATTGAAAACACAAGTGTTTCCAACACCAGGCACAAACGATGAAGGGCATTATTGTTTGACAGCCAGCGCAGGTTGGTTTAGTAAGAGTGAAGCATACATGTTTTACTGATCGGAAGACTTGATCCGTGTTTTGCATTAAAGTCTTTTGGAAAGCATAATGATACATCACATCGAAAGTAGGTGAAGAGAACTGGCCAAGTGGTGTATTTTTAGTATGCCTTCTATAGTAACCGTGTTAACATCACAGAAAATGCTTCGATAAGTTTTTGAATATTCTCCTATTTTCTTTACCAAGTACTTGTATTCTTGGAAGAAGTAAACATCCAGTGTCTGAAAATATTTTGGCCATCCAGATGGGAGGAAGACTGGCTGTATAGTAGAACCTAGTTTTTTGCTGCATAAATTTTCATTAGTTTGGCCACTCCTTCTGTCTATTACCAGGATAGCATTCTGATTAACACTCTATCATGAAACACTATCGTGAAAACCACTATCATGATTAATTATAAGACAAAATTCCTGCCTTCGACAGCTTTTGAAATAATCTCATGCTGTTTTTAACTTCTTTATAATCTCTTCTTCCGAAACAGAAAAGGGTCCATATTTCGTGAAATATTGGATTTGGCAATGTAGTTCCTATACGTTTCTTGATCCTCGGGACAATAGCTTTCGAACGATACCACTCTCGTGAAAATCCAGAACTAACAGTTGGGGATGTTCCCTAGTCAGTCTCATTCCTTAACCTTTAACTGATGTCACAGAAATTGTCATATAACTAGTGTGAAATGGTCTGTGAGACCGCTAAATCGAAAGATGAATAAAAACCTCGATTAACTCATTGGATGTTGTTTTTGTACTAAACTTTTTGTACAGGAGTGTTATAATTAAAATTCACCTATTCAAAAGTCTCTGGTGTTAGTATTAAAGTTCCAAACGAAACAAAATTTCATTAGTGTTTGTCGATAAACTGAAATTTGCAAGTTAAACTATGAAAGTTGAAAAAAGCACCGGTCTGTGAGACCGGTAACATCAGTTAAAGGTTAATTTATAGATTCTGACCTGATCCAAGTTAACCGTTCTCCTTTCACCCTCAACATCTATAATTAAGCTATTACTCACCACTTCCACCTGAAAAGACTTAGAAATTTTGATCCAAACTTATAGTCACTCTTTTCTCAAGACGTGAGCTAAAGCCATTGTTTTTCAAGCGACACAAAATCTCCAAAATTTATTTCTAACTCTTTCCGTTTCATGTTGCAGTTGACAGCCTGACGCTTTTGCGCCTTATTATGCCGAGACCGAGCCTCTTTGACCAGTTTATCCACATCCTGACAGACAAATTTGTTCTCTGAATGTGGTACCATCGCCAACATTTGAAAAGAAGTAACAATTTTTCTACCCAAGAATAATTCGATGGGGTTTTTCCCTGTCGATTGATGTACTGCCGTACGAAGAGCATAAGCAAAGTGCTGCAAAAAACTATCCCTGTTTGTATGATGCAGGCAATAAGATGGAATCATTTGAATTAACGTATGATCCACTCAGTCATATTTGATTGTGGCCGATAAGGCACTGTGAAAACATGATGACGTCACTTCGTTGGTGGTTGGCAGTTGGCATTACATTACGATGATTAAATCTGTGGCAGGTGGTACAGCTGTGGTCATTCTCGTGTGCTATTTTCCATATTTGGAGAAATAAGTAGGAATCACAAAATCGGGAATATGTTTTGCAAATATCTATATGTCCTGCTAGTGGGTTATCATGAAATTCTTTAAGAATGGTCTTACGAAGGGTATAAGGAATAAAAATTCTCAGATGTCCTCGGGAATTGTCAGTTATAGAATAAAAAAAAAGACCATAAATAAATTTAAGTGACTGGGATCATTTTTCAAAAACAGCTGCATTTAAACGACCATTTCCACATGGATTCCCCAAATACCGATACAAACCACCAAATTCAGAATCTTTCCTCTGCTCCTGAATCAACTGTCCCTTTGTTCTCAATATCAATGGCGAAAAAACACAAACCTTTACCGTTCGTTAACTTAATTAAAGCTGAATGATCTGTAATCATCTTTACCAATAGTTCATTAAAATATCAAAGGAATTTCTTCAATGCCCAAATATTTGCAAGGCACTCTCTTTCCAGAATAGAATAATTCCGTTTACCCGAATTCTAAATCTTATTCGCATAGGTCTTCTTTCCTGGACTAACACTATACCAACCCCAACAAAACTAGCATCACAGTGCACTTCCCACTGCAGCGAATAATTCAGATGGTCTAGGATGAGGGGGAAGAAATTAAAAGTTCAAAAATATCTTACCTTCTGCTGACAATACCTAAACTTTACTTTTTTCCTCTTCAAAACATACAAAGTTTCACACAATTCATAAAAAATGGCTCGGCCTACAGGCGAAGGCAGATTTCGAAGTTAAGTACTAATTTCACCAACAAAAACTATATCATGATTAGAGATAAACCCACTTTAACAATTTTATCTGGCCACTTTTGATAAGTTCCTAATTTCATTTTTATTATAACAGCTGGTTTTATCAGAACCATGTTAAGGCAGTATTCAAAAAATATTTTTCCATGCTCACAACTCGAAATTTTCTGGCACATTTTCAGATTCATTTTTAAAAGGAAAAACATGAAACTTGCTGACGGGATTTTTAAAGAGCTTTATAAGCGACCAATGTCTTTATTTTTCGTTCAATTAATTAGAACTTGATTTATAAACAATTATTTTCTCAGTAGAAGAATACTTTTCGTTCCCAACACAATCGCTTCAAGAAATTCGGATGAAAATGCCCACTTTGACATCATTTTTTGAAATATATTCTGCCTCTATCAAACAATCGATCATTACGGCACATTATATAGCTTCTGAATGGATGCGTTTGAAAGCAAAAATGAATTTAAAAATGACTCAGAAAATAATCAGTTTGGATTTGAGTAATACGATATTATTTTCTTCAACCTCTATGTATTTTTAATTTGTTTTTACTGTAAGAATTGTTCCTATCAAAAACTTGTGAATATAAAAGTTGTAGATAATATTCAGAAGACGTATAATAAATTTAAGCGGATTGGATATCTTGTGATTTGACGAAGTTATGGATTTTTTTCTTCTTCAACACCCCCTTTTTGTTTTCGTTTTTTATCTTTTTTGCGGTAAGAGTTAGTCCTATCAAGAACTTATCAATATAAAAGTCGTAGATAATATTAAGATAATTTATAATAAATTTAATTGGAATTAATATCTTGAGAATTGACGAAGTTATGAATTTTTTTCTCCGTAAAACCCTATTTTTTTCGCCTCTTGAGCCCATTTTTAATTCTATCAAATACATCTGTCAATATCAAATGTACCTGTCATACATAAATTTTTGGTCCTTTTTTTAGAAGTAATAAAAACTTTAAATTGAGTCGATATGTATTATAAATAAGAAGTTATGGGTTTTTTCGTATTTCACAAACTCTCTCTCTATTTCCACCCCCTTGGTCCGATTTTGCCCATTAACGAGCTTGACCGAGATTTTATGCCCCTTGATTTTATGTATCAGTTTGGAAAATATTTGTGCAGAATTATGGAAGTTATCGTGTCCATAAAAAAGTGATATAGATAGATAGATAGATAATTTTTTTACTGGAGGTGGTTTTGTGTTCTATAGGTCATGATCGATGTAGATCTGCAAAACTTTTTCCGAAATTCTAACATAGGGGAGAATGTAATAGGTAGTATTTCATACGAAATCTACCTAAAATGAGGAATAAATTTGGAAAACCATGCAATCGTGCCTAAGAATGTTGCAACTGGCTTACAATTTTTAGAACAGGGACGTGGACGTAATGGCTTCGGTTTTCTTATTCCGTTCTGAATAACATGCTAATGACATCCAAATATTTTATTTCTCACCTTAAAAAATTATATGTTTTTCAATTTCGATGTTAAAAAAATCATTACTTAATAAAGACTTTTTTAGCGACTTTAAATGCTGTTCAAAAGTGGCTGGCATGACGAAAATATTGTACATATAGACCAAAACTCTCTTACCTAACAGAAGTTTAAGGATTTTATTCATGACTCTTTGAAACGTGGAGAAAAACAGATAAGACAAAACTTATCCGTTTAAAGGCGAAACAGACTTTTTCAGAAATAAAAGCTATTTTAGCTATATCCTCTGACTTCATTGGAATCTGAAAAGACCCCAAGGTTAAATCTAGGGCGGACATGAAATTAGTATTCGTGATACTTGACACTATTTCATCTACAAGGTGCGTCTAAAAAGTTCGGTGAATGGAAGCATAAAAGAAATAAAACAAAACATGGGAACAAAGTACCTTTAATCACCCTCAAAGTAACATCCGTTGGCCACAATACACTTATGACATCGTTGATAAAGCTGCTGGAATGAGTCAGCGAAGGCCTCTTTTGGGATCGACCGAAGCACAGATGTCACACGATGGTGCTAACACTGTCCTTGATGATTCTCAATTCCTCCAATATCCATCGTAAAGACAGTCGGCGATTGTTTAACAGCATCTGTTGCACCCGCTCGATGTTGTCTGTCGTTACATTTATTGAGGATCGACTTTAGCGTGGTTCATCATCCACGATTTCCTTTCCCTCCTTAAAACGTTTGAATCAGTCGTACACGCATGTTTTGCTCACTGCGTCTGTTCGTACACCTGGACCAACATTGCATGCGTTTCTGTGGCGGTTTTTCCCAATTTATAGCAAAACTTGATGTTTATCCGTTGCTCCATTTCAATATGACGCGAGTTTTTAAACATACACCGTTCTCCACCGGCCATAGTAGACTATTCTGCCTTGGTTTCTTGCGCTTTCTGCTAGGTGCTGTTTCTCCATTGGTCTCTACCTGCGCGTACGCAGGGACGCATTTTTAACCCGCGTTGTTTGCGAGATATCCATCCATTCACAGAACTTTTTAGACGCATCTTGTATTAACAACCCAGGACGTTCAATCAGATTTAGAGAAACAGAATTTAAAACTACAGAAGGCTTTTGCTGTTTATTCTGTGATTGTATATCTTCTGAACTACAGCCACTTACCAGTTTTAACTGTGCAGAATTTCTGCCAGATTGCCTCCATACCTGAGATATACCCTAATTACATTTAATTACACTCAGATGTCTGAAAAGAGAAGGGGGATTCCTACCTTGATCTTCAACTGTATATCTACTAGATGAATTGAAAAATGATTCTTTAATCCTATCCTCGCCCCAACAATCATTTCCAAAATTCCTCTACTTCCTCTAAAATTACCACCATGACCTCTAGAATTATCACCATTATTACTACCATTTTGAAAATTGCTTCCACCCTTTCTATACCCATTTCGATTGTCACTTACAAAATCTATACTCCCTCTTCTAAAACCATTTCCATTATTTTCATTTCTAAACTTGCGCGATGGAAAGAATTAAATTCATTACTGCGAGTCATCCTCTTGTTCTCAGCTAGTCGATACTCCACCACGATCAATTCTATATCTACTTTCGTCTTAGAGGAGGTTGAATAAGTTCTCACTATTTTCCAACAGATGGCGTTACCAGAATTGCGCGCGTTAGTTTAAGATGTTAATGTATTTATAAAGAAGTACTGTACGGAAGCTCGAAATTCAGTGTATGTCATTTCGGCGAAGTGTAGGCAATATTTTTTTCATAGTGTTAAACATGTCGAATTTCGTGCCAAAAAAAGAGTATTTGCGTGAAATTTTACTGCACAACTTTATTGGAAAAGAAAATATGCAGCTGAAGCTCACAGAATTCTTGTTGAGACTTACGGCAACCATGCTCTGTCAGAAACAACATGCAGACATTATTTTAGACGTTTCAAAAATAATGCTTTTAATGCTGAAGGTAAAGAACGCTATGGCGCACCGAAAAAATTTAAAGATGAAGAATTGGAGACATTACTTCATGAAGACTCATGTCAGACGCCAGCCAAACTTTCAGAATCATTAAGAGTTCATCACACAACAGTTTCGAAACGTTTGAAAGTATTAGAAATTATTCTAAAGTAAGGATATTGGGTGCCATACGAGTTGAACCCGAGAGACGTCAAACGGCGTCTTTTCACGTGTGAACAGCTGCTTAAACGGCAGAAAGGGAAAGATGTTTTACATCGTGTCGTGACTGACGATGCAAAATAGATACAGTACGATAACCCAAAGCGCAGAAAATCGTGGGGTAAGCTCGACCATTCATCAACATCGTCGGTAAAACCGAATATCCACGGTTTCAAGTTTCTGCTCTGCATTTTATGGGATTAGCTTGGTATAGTTTATTATGAGCTGCTCAAACCAAACAAAACCATTACGAGAGATCGCTATCAACTGAAATTGATGCGGTTGAGCCGAGCATTGAAGGAAAAACGGTCTCTATAAGAGCAGAGACACGATGAAGTGATTTTGTAACATGACAAACCTACTTGGAAACGCTTAAATGAAAAGTCCTACTCCACCCGCCGTATTTACCAGACATTACACCTTCCGATTATCACTTCTTCCGATCGATGGCACGTGACCTGGCTGAGAAGCACCTCCATTCTTATGAAGATGCCAAAAAAATGGGTCGACATTTGGATAGCCTCAAAAGACATGTCTTTTTTTCCGAAAGTGGAATTCAAATGCTGCCAGAAAGATAGAAAAAAGTAGTAGCTAGCCATGGACATTACATTCAGTGACATGTTTTCCCCTTGTTAACTCTTAAGTGGTGAGGTGATTTTTTACAACGTAAGTGGTGAGGCGGGTTGTATGTAACTCCAAAATTTGATTTCTTGTGCACACCACAAAATTTAGCGAATTAAAGTATGAAAATTTCCTGTGAATTTTGCATTATTTACTTGTATAAAAACAACTGAAAAAACACTGTAAGTGTACAGTCCATCTAGTAATGTAAAATTTCAGAATTTCAATTTCCCTGCAGAGAAATGGGGTGCTAAACATCCCACCTCACCAGTTAAAGGTTAATATCAGAAATATGCTTAAAATCGATATGGGAGAATTATTAAATTAGTTTTGTTGCTTATAGCATGTAAAATGAAAGGAATGGATAAATGACAAAAATGTTTATTTATTAATGCCTTAGCTACACATTTTTAAAAAAATAGAATATTACTCCGTGTTATAGTGTCCTGGCTTGGACACTTTTTCGCTCTGTTGGCTGTATGCCTTTTAAGCAATTAAAATTTGAAATATTATTGAATGCAAGACGGGAGAAATTTCCTACAGAAAAATTTCAAAGAATTATATAGATTTATTCAATTTCATCGATGCTGGATTCTCTTTAGTTTCGTGTTTGCCCCAGAGTCGGTGGCTCACGGAAAAAAAATTCTATATTGTGCTGCGGGTTAGCTTTGCCAACATATGACAGTGAGAAGTGCCAGGCTGGGTAACGTTCCAAGTTGTCAGTTGGTAGAACGTCGGTGCACCCTTATCAATGACCCGGGTTCGTGTCCCAGCTTGGACAGTTTTTCACTCTGTTGGCTGTACTCCTTTTAAGCAATTAAAATTTTAAATATTATAGAATATTACATTTAAAGTTATAGAATTTAAAACTTCACATTGTATCATGTCATTTCGGTATTTCGGACATTCATTTTTGCAGTTCCACATTAATGTGCAAGATAATCCATCATTTCTACAGAAAGC
This sequence comes from Maratus speciosus, assembly GCA_963932465.1. NCBI lineage: Eukaryota > Metazoa > Arthropoda > Arachnida > Araneae > Salticidae > Maratus > Maratus speciosus. Next base: position 329,056,403 of record OZ010796.1, on the reverse strand, counting down.
GACACTTATTTTTACACATTTTACACATATATTTTATCAACTCTTTACAAGAATATGCAAACTCTGGCAACTATGATCCTTTTATTTTCCATGATAAATTATCAAACCACCCACCCCATTCGCTTGGAGAGGGTGGACATACTTCACGTTCGTCTGCTTGTCTCCAAATGTGTCCAGCTTGGAAAGTGCTACGCAAAACAACACGCTTGGTAGGTGGAAGATGTTCAAGAGGACAATTTTTGCCATAAACAATTCTTGCCTTGCATAAATACCACTTAGCCTGTTAGTTGTTGAATAGTACAACAATACTACGAACTTTTCTAAAATATTTGAAACATACCAGGAATGGAAAATTGCGGTTTTGATATGAATGAAAATGCAGTAGTAGCTTCTTTAAAGAGAATCCATGTTTTCCAAGCTGACTTTTTTTGTCTTCCCATGAAATCAGGATTTCTATCGCAGCCTGTGAAAGCATGAAATCCTAGTAAAGGGGAATAAATCTGATTTCTCCTCTATTTTAAATGCAATCCAGATATAGTTTCCAGATGTATTTATCTGAAAAAGTAAAGAAATATGCAATTGCTAAAACTAATACTATCTACAAAGAGAGTAACAACATTTGTCTATCCGTTTTCTACCATGCTTTTTTGAAATGCATTAATATCCTTGAATCAGCTTCTTCATGGCCAGGACAAGTAATTCCAATTAAGGAACTTGGAGCAGTAATATTTCATTGAACTTCTACACCTGAAGTGGTTATAATTTTTATGGTATTCATTGCTAGCATTCCAAGTAGATTAAAAAACTCTTCTTTATTATTTGAATTTCTTAAAAAATCTTGCCATGTTCTACTGGTGGTGCTATTTCTTGAAATTTAGCATGCAGCAGCACTTGCCACCTCGTTCCTGCTTCCATCTTCTGTTTGATTTCACGTTTAATGCTCCGTGTAATGTATCTATCAAAAATCAAATTAAATTTTTGATAACCAAAATGCTCAATGTCGTTACATATGCGACGATGACATGTGTTAATATAGTAATAATTAAACGTCTTTGAAAACTGATAAGGTTTTAAAATGCTAATAAGAGCTGGCTCATCATAAATTAAAGCTTCACATGTTCCTGGAATGACATTGTCATTCTTTTCAACAGTTTTCGATAAAATATCTACTAGACTCCTTTTACAGCTGAGTTGAAATTCTCCCTTATTGGAAAATGCTGGTGAAAATGGTTGATTTTCGTATTTGAAATTTTTTTTGCATGTGTAACCGACTGTGTAACTATTAGAAGCCTGGAAAATAGCTGGGCGCCTGTTTTTAGGTAGCTTTCTTTACAAAAAGCTACCTATTGCAGCCGTTCGGAGGAAAGCGATTTCAAAAAATTTTGGTATATTTTCATCTATCATGACCCCCAGACCCCGAAACCACCCTCCGTTCAAAATTGATATATATATATATATATCTGACCTATGTCACACTGTAACTCCCGTAATTATGAACCGATTTCGATGTAATTCGGTGTGTACATAGTACATACCAATGTCTCGACCGAGTTCGTTGGCCAGCTTCATCCGCCGTTTTGTTTCAAAATGGCGGCCATTTAAAATTTTTAAAAAAATTTAAAACTTGAAATGTGGTACCAAACAATTAAAAATGGAAAAATATTTTTTTCTTATGTACTTCACCTTTATACAAAGATTCCGGAGCAGTTTTTGTTTCGTCTATATCTTAAAAAATGGCTGAGTTATAGCATTTTGAATTTCTAGCGTGTCTGACATTTTGAAACGTCCTGAATTTTGTCACGCGATAAAAGGCGTATTTACGAACCGATTTGGATGTAATTCGGTGTGTACATAGTACATACCAATCTCTCGACCGAGTTCGTTGGCCAGCTTCATCCGCCATTTTGTTTCAAAATGGCGGCCATTTAAAATTTTTAAAAAAATTTAAAACTTGTAATGTGGTACCAAAAAATTGAAAATGGAAAAATATTTTTTTCTTATGTATTTGACCTTTATACAAAGATTTCGGAGCAGTTTTTGTTTCGTCTATATCTTAAAAAATGGCTGAGTTATAGCATTTTGAATTTCTAGCGTGGCTGACATTTTGAAACGTCCTGAATTTTGTCACGCGATAAAAGGCGTATTTATGAACCGATTTGGATGTAACTACGTTTATACATAGTACATACCAATGTCTCGACCGGGTTCGTTGGCCAGCTTCATCCGCCATCTTGTTTAAAAATGGCGGCCATTTAAATTTTTAAGAAAAATTTAAATTTGAAATGTGGTACCAAAAAATTGAAAATTGAAAAAATATTTTTTTCTTATGTGTTTGACCTTGATAAAAAGATTCGGGAGCAGTTTTTGTTTCGTCTATATCTTAAGAAATGGCTGAGTTATAGCATTTTGAATTTCTAGCGTGGCTGACATTTTGAAACGTCCTGATTTTTCTCACGTAATAACAGGCATATTTATGAACCGATTTGGATGTACCTTGGTGTGTACATAGTACATACAAATATCTCGACCGAGTTCGTTGGCCAGCTTCATCCGCCATCTTGTTTCAAAATGGCGGCCATTTAAAAAAATAAAAAAATAAAAAAATTTAAATGAGATAGCAAAAATTTGGAAAATGAAAAAGATTTTTTTGTATGTGTTTGACCTTAATACAAAGATTCCGGAACAGTTTTTCTTTCGGCTATATCTAAAAAAAAATGGCTGAGTAATAGCATTTTGAATTTCTCTTGTGGCTGACATTTTAAAACGACCTGATTTTTGTCACGCGATAACAGGCGTATTTATGAACAGATTTGGATGTAACTTGGTCTGTACATAGTACATACCAATGTCTCGACCGAGTTCGTTGGCCAGCTTCATTCGCCATCTTGTTTCAAAAGGGTTGCCATTTAAAAAAAATTAAATTTAAAATTTAAAATGAGGTATTAAAAAATTGGAAAAAGAAAATTTTTTTTTATGTGTTTGGCCTTGATACAAAGATTCCGGAGCAGTTTTTGTTTCTGAAAATTTATTGTTTTGTTTATATCTTAAAAAATGATTGATTTATAGCACTTTGAATTTCTAGCATGGCTAACATTTTGAAACGATCTTGTATTTGTCACGCGATAACACACGTATTCGCCTATTTCGATGTAAGAAGGCATGTGGATAGTATACATCAACACCTCGACCAAGTTCGCTGGCCAGATTCATCAGCCATCTTGTTTCAAAATGGCGGCCATTAAATTAAAAAATATATATATATTTAAAATGAGGTGCAAAAAAAATTAGAAATTGAAAAAGGTTTCTTTCTTAAGTATTTGACCTTGATATAAGGATTCAGGAGCATTTTTTGTTTGTCTTTACCTTAAAAAATGGCTCAGATATAGCAGTTTCAATTTCTATTGTGGGTGACATTTTGAAAAATCTGATTTTTTGCATGCGACAGCACTCCTATATATCAACCGATTCCGATGTGAGTGAGCATGTGCACAGCAATTACTAAGGTCTCGACCAAGTTCACTGCTTAGCCTCATCCACCATGTTGTCTTAAAATGACAGGCACTTTAAGAAATTGCCGAATTTGGCAGCCAAATATACGTTACTTTAAAGAAAAGCAGCTTGGATAAAGCTGACTAATTTCGCGAAATTCTCATTCATTATATTGATAAAAATTAGTATTGAATCTCCTATATTAGGTTTCCACTAAATTGAGCTTCGTGTGTTTGAATGATATAAGTTGGCTTTTTTAAAATAAGGATTATGAAAGCTACCTCTTCCTCCCGGCACTGGCCGGAAGGACTTTTTAAAATTTTTCACGATTGCATTTTTCTTATTTATACTTTACGTTGGAGTACTGAAAAAGGGAATTTTATTCTTTTTCAAAGGTTAAAATACTGTTGTGGTATCTTTTATCAGGCGTTCCCCAATGAAACTGCGGGATTTCTTAATAACGGTTGACTCAGCTGATGGATTTATGGAATTTATACACACCAAGTAATATACAAAAGGGTTAGTTAAAGTCAAAAAACGCATACTACAACTGAAAACGCACTTCCAGCAAATATTGCTCATAGACAGTTCTGTAACCAAATTCTTTTGTGTGACGTTGTAAATGAACGATAAATGCTATGCACAGCATATTCTAAAGGAAGCATCTTCTAGTGCACCTGAGTGATGTTATCAATTTCAATATGTTTGAAAGAGTGTAACATCATTAAAATACACTGCAAGCAATTTTTCCCTACAGACCATAATGGAATGAAATTTTTTGCGTAACCCTGTAAACGAAGTATAAAAGCTATGCAATTTCATAATTATACCGAACATGCCAGGGTAAACTTCAATAACTTATATCCATTACATGGCAATCCGAGTATATTTGCACGAGTCGCATGGGCAGATAAACGGAATTCATAAACACGATGAAAAAAAAATAAACGGGCCAGGCCGGGCCGAGCACATAAAAAAATTCGGCCCGATATAAAAATTTAAAAGGATCAAACTAAGCCAAGAAAATGTGAACAGTTTTCAATGGATGGGACTGAAGTGTGGTTAAATATAAATATGTTGCACGAGCCGATGCTAGATTGACGACATCAGTGCAGAAAAGTAACATGTCCTAAGTAGAGATCAGCATCGGCAGTTGCATCATGTCTGAACCTGGGCTTAATTATTTCAGCAGACTTAGTCCGGGCCAGGATCGGGCTTACACTTTCTTTCTACATACTGGGCCTACATGACAGGTCGGTACTTATGCTATTCTGCCTTCTATGGCTTGCGAACATACAGTAATCTATTTTGTTAAATTTCCCCATAAATATGTATGCAGTATTCTAGAAAAATATCTTAATTGTATGTTACGAAAAAATGGCTGTTTCCATGGAAATTGAGTCAGGTCTGATTTCCTTGATTTTTGCACGGGGCGGGCCGGGACAGATCCTGGCTAGAATTTTAATTTTTGTAACGGGCGGGGTTAAGATAGCTTTCGTTTTTGCCGGGCAGGGCCCGGGCCTGGAAATTCCGGTCCGTGCAAACCTCTAACTACGATGAAGTTAAAAGAAATACTGGTTTTTTTTTAGCTTATAAATTGTAAAATAAATCTAGGAACTTTCCTAGGAAGTCATAGGCAGTTGGTTCCCCAACTTTTTCAAGGAAAGTTTCTTGAAAATATCAGAAAACTTTACGGGAGGTTTCTAGGAAACTCGATTTACATACTAATGTTTAATTTAAAAGGGAAAAAAAAAAAAACGCATGAAAGTGAAAATATTTCTGAAATATGTGTGAAGCTTTCTCATATTTTATAGCGTATACGAAATGTCAGTTGATACTTAGCGTAAAAACTACAGGATATTTTCACAGTTTATTTAAAATATAAGGATTCTAAATGTTTTAAAATTATATAAAAAAGTGAAGGAAAAATTCTTATATGGTGTAAAAAAAAATGAAAAAAAAAAAAGCAATTTAATAACAAATTACAACAACCATTTGGAAAATGGTTTTTTCAAAGACTAAAATTTAAGACATAAAAAATTGCACGGAGTTGATCATACATTACGTACGCCATGAATTAAACATTAATAGTGTTATTACACGTAATAATTGCAAGATTTCCTGAAAGTTACGTATTATCCACCTGAAACTTACGTATTATCCAAGCATTTCATTGGCTGTTCGGTTAAAGGCTTTCCATCGTCAGATTTCCAAGAAATCTGACTTCCAATTTTAAATGAAATTTCATTCTTAAACTTCTAAACATCCCACAATATTACTTTTTGCACCGTCGTATAGAGAGATAAATGCAATTTGTTTGAAATCTGAATCTCAATTTGTTTCTGAGTTATTATTATTATTTTTTTTTGTAGTTTTTATTACTTTTTTGTCATAGTGGCAACAGAAGTATCCATCTCTGTCGAAAGTAAAGGGAAATACAGATTACTGTATAGACCAATCAGAAAACGAATAAAATGCGGATTCAACCAATAAAAAGCTTCAGATATGCTTTTGATTTCCTACCCTGAAGAGGACAATAACCATTTTTCCAAAAGGTTAATAAAAATTTGTTGATTTTACAGGAAAAAAACTGTCAGTAAGGGCGAAAGAAAGAAAATCTTTATTTTATAGGGGGGGAAATCCTGTTTTTAATACTAATATACATTCTTCAAATGTTAAACAATAATAAGTTAGCAAAAAAATAGCCCCTCCCTGTAAGATTGAAGTATTGCTTGGGTACCAATTTTTTCTCTGTTTTATTACGGCGGATAACGGATAGTTAATTTTCTGTGCGCTCTAATTTCAGTGCCAAACTGCCTCTTTTTAATCAAGCGTATATTTATCCCTTTTATCGTTCTAAAGATTGATGTAGATCTATCATTTATCCCAGACCTTGACACGATCTTACACGAGTCTTGATAAAGTTAGGAAATAGAGAAATATAAGAATAGTATCCATCTGGTTGAAACGAATGTAAATGAAAATGTTACTAATGAATGTAATTTTTATTGAAGGATTAGACACTAAATCAGGAGCGCAAATAAAACCAAGTGCCTAAGGGTCGTTATATACTATCGAGGAGTTCTGTCTTGTATACGGAAAATAATTAAGAGAGTTCCCAATATTAATCTAATTTCACAAAAAGAAGGACAATTTCTCGTAAATCGTAACACGTGTAATAAACTAAGTGAATAAATTATTGTGATCACATTTTAATGACACACTCTACTTGTATGCTTCTGGCAGAAGCATTGCTTTATACAGAGTATTCCAAAAAGATCAAAATGCAAGTTAATTTTTTACCCGCTGGCGATACGTACGCAATTTAAGTTGTAATATAAATACTTAACCCTTTAAGACCTGACCTACACAATTGTGTAGGTGATCCTAAAGAAAAAGAAAAAAACATAATCCTCTTTTTGTGCGATGTAAAGTCGAGCCTGCACCCATAGGACTGCGTGGATCCCCCCTTAACACAGCCTGACATCGGATATTTTTAGAAATATTTTTCTTCAATCAAATATGATCCTATTAATTAGGGGAAACCACCAAAACTTTTCATTTTCTACGAAAAATCTCCCGTTTTTATAGGGTTATGGTATCTGCCTACGTTCCGAGTGTTTAAAAATAAACAGTCAAATGCGAGTATTACTCTCACTCAGAGGGTTCCATACAATATATGAATTATTAACTGTATTATTAAAAAAAAGCGTTTCTAAAAGAATAATAATATTTTGTAAAAAACTATACAGCGTGGGGTTGGGTATAGCTGTATATACTAGAAAAGTATGAATAAGTATACCATTGAAGTTCAAAGAGATATGAAACCTAAATAATATCAAATATTGCTATTAGTCCAGGCAATAGAGACCGTATAGGGGCTCTACCTAGCAAAATTCATGGTAGTTCTGGAAAAAGGCTTACTATGTGTTTTTTGGGTCGCTGAATCCGAATTTTTAACTTCCCACCAAAATTTCCCCCGGCAACCCCCCCAAATTTTGGTAAAATGACCCCCAAAAAAGGTTTTTATTAAGAAAAACAATTTTTTTATTGTTTTAGGGGAAAAGTATCTAGAAATTCAGAAAGTAGACAAAATTTGCAACAAATTAGATATATAACATTATGACTTAGGAAGAAGGCGAAGGGGGATCTGCCTCGGAAAATGCGCGCGGTGCTGCGTGAACTAAGTTGCACAATTCCACTTAACCACTCACACATTTACATTCGCCCTCCCATCTTCCCACCGAACTTTCTCTATAAGGCTTACTTTAAGTTTTTTGGGTCGCTGAATCCGAATTTTTAACTTCCCCCCAAAATTTCCCCCCGACCCCCCCCCAAAAAAAAAAAATAGTTGTTTATAACTGAAATTTCTTATTATTTTAGGGGAAAAGCATTACAAAATTCAGAAACTAGACAAAATTTGCAACAAATAGGATATATGACATTATGACGTAGGATGAACGGGGAGGGGGAGGGCTGCCTCTGAACATGCACTGCGGCGCTACGTGTACTAAGTTATGAAGTCCAGGCAATAGGGGATTTTACCTGACAAAATTAATACTAGTTCTGGATTTCGACTCACTTTATGTTTTTTGGATCGCTGAATCCAAATTTGTAACTTCCCACCAAAATTTCTCCCGGCAACCCCCTAAAATATTGATTTTTTGAAAAAATTTGGTTTTTGAGAAAAGCGCGCGGGGAATGTTCCGAGGCAGCCTCCTCTCTCCCCGTTTATTTTACGTCATAATGTCATATATCCTATTTGTTGCAAAGTTTGTCTAGTTTCTGAATTTCGTAATGCTTTTCCCCTAAAACAATAAGAAATTTAAGTTAATAACAACTATTTTGGGGGGTTTTCGGGGGGGGGAAATTTTGGGGGTAAGTTAAAAATTCAAATTCAGCAACCCAAAAAACTTAAAGTAAACCTTATAAGGAAAGTTCGGAGGGGAGATGGGAGGGCGAATGTAAACGTGTGAGTGGTTAAGTGGAATTGCGCAACTTAGTCTATGCAGCACCGCGCGCATGTTCCGAGGCAGATCCCCCCCCTTCCCCTTCATCCTAAGTCATAATGTCATATATCTAATTTGTTGCAAATTTCGTCTACTTTCTGAATTCCTAGATACTTTTCCCCTAAAACAATAAAAAATTGATTTTTTTAATAAAAACCTTTTTTGGGGAGCTTTTTACTAAAATTTGGGAGGGTTGCCGGGGGAAATTTTGGGGGGAAGTTACAAATTCGGATTCAGCGACCGAAAAAAACATAAAGTAAGCTGATTTCCAGACCTACCATTAATTTTGCTAGGTAAAATTCCCTATTGCCTGGACTATATTCTGTATAACTCTTTTTTTAATCTTATCCTAATCTGTTTATGTTAAACTTAATTCGTTACTGACAATAAAAGTAGTGCATGTTTAAACTTCATTTGGCATTTCATATAATTAAATTCAGCGTAGTAATAATATCTTCTTTTTACAGTGTATCTAAAACAAAACCCTTGTTCAAAGTTTAAACTTTGCATTGTGCTAAGCCTGCTTCGAAAGAAGGTCGCAAATTTGCAACGCCGCCTTGGTCCGTGCCGCTTCTTTCCAGATAGGTTTTTAATTAACTTTTAATCCCTTTGAGGGGCGGTAGTGTATATTATATACCACCTAAGTTTAATTAAGATTTGCACCAGAAATTTTTAATTAAGTTTTACTTTTATAGCTTTGGAGGGAAAGTGTTGAAAAATTGCTTTTCCTTATTTTGAAATAAAAATTTTCTAAATTTCCGGTGGGAATTCAGCATTACACAAACGCAATTACTTGCTCCTCAAAGGGTTAAAGACAAAGGAAGCTTATTGAAAGATCCACTCAATGGAAACTAGACGTGAATCCCATAGTATTTATGTGATTAATTCTAATTAAATAAGTCTGTTTTTAACAATTTGACGTTTGTTGCTTTGAAAGTGCTACTGGGCATTACATTACACAAATACATCATTAAAAGTTACAAGCCGTTGGTACATAGAGTACGCCGCCCCAGTCATTATGTATGTCCAAACCGTTCGTGTCTTTAAGGGTTAATATCTCAGCTAATTACCGACGATTTTTTTCGAAAATCATTATCAACAATGCTTTTATACTTATGCTACGATAGGTACCTCCGGCGCTCCTCAACAACTTTGCTGAATGCCCGCAAATCGGAATTTGTATGTAACGGAAAAATGCGATTTTCTCAAAAACTATGTGACCCAGGGTAATCCCTATAATTTTCCTGCAAGTTTTAAATTAACCTCTATTTCCCCTAATTCTTTTTATAATTTTAGTTTCAGTACATTCGAAAATAGATGGGGGGGGGGGGACATATTTTTGCATTACATTTTGGACGATATCGCTGAACATATAATACCCAAAATTAAAGGAAATATATTTTTGAGTTCAGCGTTTACGAAAGCTTTCACAAGATACCCCCATGATATAGAAAGAAAATATTGTTTTTTTCAAGTAGCATAATTAACCCCTCTACTTTTTTACTAAATATATTTATGAATGTTTAATAATCTGGAAATATGTGGGTCAGTATTCTTTATTACTTCCCCCAATTTGAACTTTCCACGTTCCATAGTTTACGAGTAAAATGGCTGTGACAGACGGTCAGACAGACACAGGGGTGATCTTATAATGGTTCTGTTTTCACTTTTTAAGTACGGAACCCTAAAAATGTACAATATTGAATAAATACACATATTTTTAGTTCAATTGTAATACAGAATGATGAAAAAATATAAATCCTAGTAATATCTTCATAACATTTAAAAAAATTGGTGGTGGTGGTGGGGGGGGGGGGGGGGTTACCATTTTTTTTCGCAAAATTTCATACGCCAGACAGCGTGCACGCATTTCAACTAAATATATTTCAAATTTCCTTTACACTACATATTGCTATTATACTTACCTGTGCACTGAACTAGGAGTTTTACAATATCTTCAAAATTAACTGAAATATTTCAAAATTACATCAAAAAGTACATATTTTATTTTTATTAAAATTACCATTTTTTATATTCGAATAACTATAAAATAACTACATTACCACATAGAGCTTAGATTCTAGTTCAAAACATGGTTGATAATATAAAAAAGCATTCTGACAATTTTTCACTGAAATATGTTTAAAACATTTTACGCAATGAAGTTTTTCGTTCATGGAAATAACGGAAAAATGGATTTTCCAGAAATCGCATTTAAAGATTTCTTATATATTTTTTCTTATCTATAAAATTAATCTAAAAGTGTCAATTAAGGTTTATTAGTATTTTTATGTAAAAACGTAATAAAATCATGCATAGAAACATTGTTTTTATTTTCCTTGGCTTTCTTGCTCACTTCC